>OX328125.1:97107187-97198009 GCA_946811695.1 Gonocerus acuteangulatus | reverse complement strand
ATGCGGCGTCTGCTGTACATTGAGTCGGCTGTTCCATTACAAATATAAAAGGGCAAAACTATTCATGTTTATATGAGGAGCTTAGTATCAAAGTTGGACAACTCCATTTTTTTCAATTTTGAGATTTTTGTCGATTCTTAAGTGGATTTTTATGCTGCATTCGATTTTACAACTGTTTTTTTCATTAAAAACGGACAGAAAATAGGTAAAATAGCGTTTATTTCAACCGTTTAGAATCAAAATATGGACTATGCCAACGTCGTTTGGTTTTAAAAAATGACAACTCCATCAGTAGCCAATGAGAAGCTTGCATTCATGCAATCTGCTCCCAACCTGCTCTACAAATCCATCATGGCTGAATGTTTATAGTTACTTGTAATAAGTGCATTTGGCGATAATTCTTATTAATAACTAGCTGTTATCCGGCACACTGTGGATCCGAATGCCGGATTTTGGGACAAAACCCCTTGGTACTTGAATCTTTCTGATTTAGGTATGATTTTTGAAGAATTTCTTTTGTGCCGAGTCGAATGAGACCACTACCAATTATATAGAATAATTATTTTATTAATAAACGGGCTTTATATAACAACAACCGTGAAAAACAGCCGGTATTTAATTTAAAATATTCATACTTTACTCAAGTGGTAGAGCTATGTATCCTTCCAAATATATTTTCAAGACCTCAGGTGAATAAATTAACAGCTAATGTGATTCTCGACATATTCCTCTTTATTTAAATTTTCGCGTATAACAAATAAATATTGACAGTTTCACACTAGATATTAAATATATCTCATCGTTAATGTTCAGTTATTTGCTATTAAAAACTTTTCAACAACACTTTGCAGAAAATAATAATGGTTAACTCGTTTTTCATAAAATAATCGCATCGCTAATTGATAACTTTATTTTATTAGCTGTGCACAGGTATGGCTGAGTACGGCGATGAAAATTATAGCACAGCCACTTCAATACATGTAGTTAGAGGTAAAACTGTGCGAAGAGGATAGCTAAGTACCACTTTTTTTCTAAACTTAATAAAATAAGGATAATTTAGTTTCATTTCAGTTTTGTCAAACTGTATTTAAATAACATTTTTCATGTAATTTTTAACTATATAATTTTGATTTAATACATTAAACATAATTACATTATATTAAAACACCCTCGAGCATACCAAATTCATATTTGTTTGGTTTCAAAATAGGATAGGTTCAATTTTCAAATGGCTCCCTTTGGTTTCAAAAACAGACAATTTCAGGACTTGGTTTCAAACATGGACAACTCCACTATTTAAAGTGTAATTGCGGCCTAATACTTATATAATTTTGTAGTGCCTTTGAAATAATGTTTCTGAGGCCTATAAGAATAACATATAAAAAAATCACCATGATACTGACATCAATATAGTAGATATGGTTTTTTGCCTCTCCTGTAAAAAAAGCAAAAGTGGAGTTGTCCAACTTTGATACTAAGCTCCTCATATCTACTATATATTTGTCAAATACCACTCACTCACTGACTCACTCACTCACTGACCTATCATCGCCCAGCCCAAACCGCTCGACAGAAAATTTTGAAATTTTGCATGGACACACCCTATATATCGTAGGCATTCACTAAAAAAGGATTTTTTGATATTCGAATTTTTAAGTATTTTTAAAGGGGATTAAAGTTTTAGTTCGTTAGACCAGGCAATCATAGGCAGTATGCGTTGCTAGGACGACACGAACAGCTGTTACCGTACATTACCTATTTCATAGTATCATTTTTAATTGAGGTTAATTTTCACTATGATGGCAGTCCTTGAATTACTAGAAATAAAATGTGATTTTTCCCTCATAGAGTTTACGCTCTGGTGATGGCCCATCCGAGGTAATAATATCCCAAACCACTTGACACAGAAATTTGAAATTTTGCACGGACAATACGTTTACAGTGTAAAAACTCACTAAGAAAGGTTTTTTTGATATTCAAATGTTTAAGTACTTTTAGGGGGGTTTGAATTATTAAGGAGTTCCTCATCGGCTCATAGATGGTTCGATTTTTATTACATTTGGTACAAAAATCTTCTCATTTAAAAGGTCAAGTTCATTAACCAGTTGAATCCGTTTACTGGAACATGGTTTTTGGAGCGAAATTTGTGCGAAAGATTCCTTAACGTAGGAAAACGAATGAAACCATTTTTTAAGCGAGTTCTGTAGCCATTTACCAGAAAATTGATAGAAATACTTTTTAAAACTAATTTTCTGTTTGGGTATTCATAAACGAAGAATATGGAAAAAAAATTGTATGAAAGGTGATACAAAGTTTTCGGATCTCAGTATATTTTCTAAAATATCTCGAAAACGGTTGGAAACTCGTAGTAAGTGGAAGGCGGCTATTCGAAAGGTTACTAAATTCTTTACAAAGAAGATTCTGTTGTAATGTTCGGTGGAACGATGCCAATCGAAGAGATAAGTGCTTAAAACTTCAAATTTGTTAGTTTTATGCCTTTAAACGTATATTGTCTCTGTTTACCTAACTTTTTAAGCGGTTGTTGTATTTTTTTTACTCCAACGGAAACACGCACGGTTACATCCACATGGTGTTTCCTGGGTAACTTTAAAGTCCGTGCAATAATAAGCTGCAAAAAATTATGTAGTAGCGTTAATTTTGATCATATCTTATTTAACTCAATGTAAAAAATACTTCTCGGCCGTGGTGAAGCACGGGTATTTAGCTAGTATGTATATATATATATATATATATACATATATATATATATATATATATATTTATTATAGGTTACTCTGAGCAAATATTCAGGAATACAGTGTACACTAACCTCCTTCTGAGGAATTTGTTTAGTTATGAAGCTCCTGAGTGACGTACTTCTTTTATGAATCTCTCTAAAAGGCAGCATTACTTTTTGACTCTATTTGTGGGCATCAATACATTAACACTAAAACTATATTCAAAGGAGAGAGGTCACTACCTGGGAACCAGGAAGTTTTGCTAAAAATACTGATCGTACACTGAAGAATGCGGACGCTAGGTCGATAACTTTCAATTCCGTATCTAAATCTACATACAATTCACATAAATTTCCTCGTGGAATTTCATCAATACAGAAATTATAACATGTCTGGAGCTCAAATAAGGCTTTATAGATTCCATGTTATCTTGACCCAGTAGACGACTTGCAGGGCGTGGAGTAAATGTAAAAGTTCAATAATAATAGAGATAAATAAAAGCCCGACTCAAAGGAACTGCACCATCTTAGCGCGTTCTTATACCTAGTTTCATTTAGAAAGCGTGGAATAGAAGCCGTTAATAGTTTGATATTTTGTGTAAAATTTAACACTTTCCATGCGTTACGGAGTCTATAGATCCCTTGTCTAACTTTGCACTAGCGCTGAGCGTGTAAGAGGTAAACTTTCAAAACATTTTCCGAGTTTCAGCTTTAGACCTTTAAAAGGGTTGAAAACCATATGGCTCTATGTTACAAACTTCAATAACCTCTCAAAATCCGGTAAAAAATAGAAGAGGGTTAAGCGGCACTGGGTCAAAAGAAATCAAAGACCCTTTTAGCACTTTCCTCCGAAGGAAAGCAGCTATTGAGGTTGCACTCATGACGGAATTTTTGAAAAAAATCATCAAATATCTATCGATCCTACCTAGTAGACACTGAAAATGACCCCCGTAAAAATTTATATATATCTATAAATATATATATATATATATATATATATATATATATATATATATATATATATATATATATATATATATATATATATATATATATATATATATATATATATATATATATATATCTGTTAACACGATAGCGGCCAGAGTTTTTGTTTTTTCTTTACGAAACGTGGTATATAGCGTTCAATTAGCAAACGATTGAACGAGTTCGTTAACCACCAAAATCGATCCACGGGGAGGGGGGGTTTACCCCGGACTCAAAACACTAATTTGACTGTGCCAGCCGTAGTTTTTGTTATATTTCAACGAAACTCGATATTCGTTATGTTAATCTAAAGAGAGACATACGTGGTAAAAATAAACTAAATCGATTTATTGGGAGGGGGGGGGGGTTACTCCGGACCCGCATTACCAATTTGCCACTACCAGCCGTAATTTTTGTTACATTTCAACGAAACTCAGTATTCGTGGTGGTAATCAACAGAGAAAAATGGGTTGTAAAAATAAACAAAATCGGGTTATTTAGAGGGAGGGGGGTTTACTCCGGACCTAAAGTACTAATATACTCATACCGGTCGTAATTTTTGCTGTATTGTAACGAAACGCGGTATACATATATATATATATATATATATATATATATATATATATATATATATATGTGTGTATATATATAATTTATTTATTTATTCACGGAGCTTCACAACGGCAAGGTGATTTGCTCACATAAAAATAATCTATAAAAACTGTATGAAGGGTAAAAAAAATAAATTCAGTTCAATTTCTGAAAAAAAAAAAAAAATAATAATAATATTAATATAAAATAAAATAAATATATGGTATCTGAAACGTGAACGTGAAACTATACTTCCGGATTGCGTAATAAGGTCAACCTCATAAGCGGGAAAGGAGGAAAAATCAAAAATCAGCATTTAAACCCAAAGATCCCTCGTAACAGTATTTATTTTTATCAATGAAAGACCAACTCCATTCATTGATAGTATAGATCCAGAATGAAAACGATACTAGTGAACAGATTCAAGCGAGGCCTTGAGAACTTTCTAAAGCAAACATTAATATTCATAACAACTACAGGACGTAAAGGCTAGTGGACTCGGAGATCAGGGGCCTAAGGCTTGCTTATTATTCTATGTAGCTACATTAATGTTAAAAAAAATCTCATTAACATAATTTGTCAAATTACAAAAGTCGTTCCGCTTACTTCATATGCTTGCAAGTACTCGTTTTTATAGGCTTCTTGGCCTAGGAAAACGAATGGAACCATTTTTAATGTGATAGCTTTAACCGTTTTTGAGAAAACTGGAAAAATAGTTGTTGAATAACATTTTTGGTTTGGGTACTTAATATCATGGGATTCAGTTGAAACATTTTCTGCATGTTTGAATTTCATCAAACCTAATATATTGAAATTTTGGTTACGTTTGGAGATAAGGAAGGGTTAGAATAAAATATTTTATTAACAGACATGAAAAGTTTTGGTAACTTTGTATGTTTTCTTCAATATCTCGAAAACCGTTGAGAATTTGGAAAGCGGAAGGTTACCATTCGAAAGCTTACTAAATAATCTACAGAAAAGGTTCTGAAGAAAGTTTTGATTAGGTGATGTCAATCGGAGAAATAAGTGCTTAAAACTTTAAAGTAATTGATTTCGTTTATTCGAACGGTTCTTTTTTTCTGTTTTTATTCCTTGTTATTTTTTAATTGCTTATAGTTGGATAATGTATTTGAAAATAAAACAGGTTAAGTAAAATAAGAAAAACAATTTATTGTTAGAAATATATTTAATAAGAGACATGAAAAGATTTGGGAACTTCGTATACTTTCACTAATATCTCGAAAACTGTTAGGAAATCGTGGAAAGTGAAATGTAACAGTTCGAAAGCTTACTAAATTTTCTACAAAAAAGGTTCTAATGACATTTTTTATTAGACGATGTCAATCGGAGACATAAGTGCTTAAAACTTCAAACACGTTTGTTTTGTTCTTTTGAACGAGTTTTTGTCGTAGTTTAAATCACTTTTTAATTTTTGTCCACTTCCCTTAGTTTTTTATTGCTTTTATTTTTGTAATTGCTTCTATTAGGGAAATGTATTTGTCTTTAAAACAGGATACGTAAAATGAGAATCAATTTACTGTTGTTAGAAATAGATGGGTTAGAAAAATAAGAGCACCCTTGTATAAATTCCTAGCAAAATAAAAATTTGCATGAACGTTAGGGATACCATTATAATGGGTTTTTTTTTTTTTTAACTCGTAAACATGACGTAATCCGAAGGTGCCGACTAAAAGATTTCACGTTTTAGAACTCGTAGATGACGAAAGTAGAGGTGGTTCAAATTGAAACATATTTTTGGGTAATTAAATGAATTTTTGTATGAAAAGTCCAGTAGTTAAAATTATAACTATTAATCGAAATTGGAAAATATGTATTAAATATAACTCATTAAACTTTTTACAGAGAACTCTATTATAACATTTTTTAAAGAAAAGGATAGCAGATTATTTATTTATTTTATTTTAAGGGTTTCACATCTATGGCGATAAGCTCTTGGATAGCAGATTACCCCAGGAGTAAGATATAGCAGATTTCCATTTGCTGGAAAGGCCGGTGTAGTTTGATTTATGACATGCCCGCCCTTCTTTACCTGGTCTTCCAAAGGGCAGCCTAAACGTCCAGTTTTGCTTGAAGATCTGACTTCGCGTCAGACCTCAATGGCTAATCTTCATCTCATTTAGTATTTCTGTTCGCTCTCTAGCTGGCTAAAAAATGGGCAGAATTTAATAAAATTAGGTATTATTTCTTTACTAAAGGCACTCGGGAACCGCGCTAAAATGACACAGTTCCTGCCAGTCGGACTTTATCGCTTCTGGACTGGACAATGGATTTCCACAGTTTGTCTAATAAGAAATGAGTAACCCATATTTTTTTCAAACAAGATATTTGACAGTAACAAATCCCCATTTTATATTTTTTGACAAAAGGTAGCCAATAGTTCAAACTGTCCCACAATAAACTTCCACTTAATTTGCTGAGATTTAATGCTTACTAAATGGAATAGTTTTCCTGCAAGTAGTGAATCTGTAGTCAGTTAGGGCATTAAGGAGCTCCTATCTATGGGCTTAATGAATTAAAACACTGTTTTCTTAATGTAAATTTTATCTATCTCATTATGGCATAATTAGTACTTAATTATTATGAAAAAAAATAGGACATAACTGCTTTTACTCTCGGAATCGGACCATACTTCATATCGTCGATACAAATGCAAACTAACGAATGTGAAAATCACCACTTTCAAGAGTGAAAATACTTTTATTTATTACTTTGCTTTTGGACAGTCAAATACTAGGCAGATTCGACCTTTTGACCGTGGTAACATCCTCCTTTCACTGTGTGAACTTAGATTTAAAAAAGTCCGTCACGCAGGAGCTGCATAACTAAGCACTTTCCTCAGAATTTGGGTAGTGTAGACTGCTTTCCAGAACAATTTGCTTAAAATATCCTACATAAATAAAATAAAAACATGAATAGATCTCTTATAAATTTGTAATGAGTAACTGATCAATTATTAATTTGCTTCCAGAGTTATGTTTACACATGGTACCTATTACACTACGTAATAAATACAAAAAACCTCATATTATCGTATTTTGATCTAACGCAGGAACAGGATACAGTCACTCTAGTGGTAGAAAGCGCTCCTTGCGGAGGCTTTGTGAGCCTACGTCTGGCGGGCTTTTCTATTGAAATATATTACAAATTAAACCCCCGCTTTCCGATTGACCGATTCAGCTCATTTTTACAACACTCCTTTCTCATGAGTTACCCACGACGTATACCGCGTTTCGTTACAATACAGCAGAAATTACGACCGGTATGAGTATAATAGGAATTTGGGTCCGGAGTAAACCCCCCCTTCTAATGAACCGATTTAGTTTATTTTTACAACACATATTTACCTGTAGATTACCATTACGAATACCGAGTTTCGTCGAAATATACCAAAAATCACGGCTGGTAGTGGCGAATTGGTATTGTGGGTCCGGAGTAAACCCCCCCTTCTAATGAACCGATTTAGTTCATTTTTATATCTCAAGTTTCTCTCTATATTAACACAACGAATACCAAGTTTCGTTGAAATATAACAAATATTACGGCTGACATAGTCAAATTAGTGTTATGGGTTCGGGGTAAACCTCCCCTTGTGGTGGACCGACTTTGGTGGTTAACGAACTCGTTCAATCGTTTGCTAATTGAATGCTATATACCAAGTTTCGTGACGAAAAAACAAAAACTCTGGCCGCTATCGTGTTAACAGACACACACATATATATATATATATATATATATATATATATATATATATATATATATATATATATATGCCTATATATATATATATGTATATATATGCATATATATATATATATATATATATATATATATATATATATATATATATATATATATATATATATATATATAAATTTTAACAGGGTCATTTTCGGTGTCTACTAGGTAGGATCGATAAAGATTTGAAGAAATTTTTCAAAAATTCCGTCATGAGTCCAACCTCAATAGCTACTTTCCTTCGGAGGAAAGTGCTAATGAAAATTGCGTTTTTTCACATTCGATACTTTGCATTTGTACCGACGTTATGTACTTTTTTGTTGGAAATTATGTCTAGAATCACGTACTAGAATTTGGTTAGTTAGAATCACCCTGTATATATATATACATACACATTTAGACATACATATATACAGATTTATACCTTCTCCAGGAAGTGGTCAAGCACATTTCGCAGCCCGGTCAGTGATCTGTGCAAATTGCCTCTGAAGGCAGATCTCTATTACGTAATTACACATATCGCGTTACGTCATTATGATCCTTGAATCATAAGAGCTTTGCTCCTTAGGCCTAGCTCTCTATGTAATACTAGAATCATGCAGGACCGGTTTCATACAGCTCAGAGTTGGTTTCACCAGCACTGCGTTTAATCAACTACATATACCTGTTACGGAGTGAATTGTATTATAATTTCAAAAAGTAATACATAATAAAAACTATTTTATAGTACCGTTTGAAATATCCGAAATTGAGTAATTTTTAACACTCGAGAATATTCGGTCCTGTTAGGCCCATCGGGTTATTTAAAACTGCTAATACTGACTAACTACTTATATAGCAATGATTTGTGATTAATGATTAGTGGTTAAAAGAGGCTTTGACTAATGATTAATGACTAAACTTACGCAGATTGATGATAAAAGACTAAAACACTAGATTTATGATTGATGATTAACTTCATAAGATTTCGAAATAATTATTATAAAACTGCGTTGAGCGTAATAGTAATCATAACTATACGAATAATCACAAGGCTCAAAATTTTCCTCGTTCACTGTTCTGAAGAATTCTATCTTTCGAACAGTCTGTTCAAAAAATAAAACAGAGCTCCTTAATGAAGGAATTCTAATCCCCAATGTATATGTGTAAACAAGTAGCTATCAGCCTAATACCGAAAGTTTTTACAACGTTAGTCATGTCAATCATTACTACAGACTGTCAATGATTGACTACTTACGGATAGATTGATGACTAATTTCACTTAGAATTAATGCCTAATATGACATATGACTAATGATTAGCGAGAATAATTTAATCATGACTAATTCTGATTTCATGCCATGATTGATTATTCATAAGTAAAATTTGATCGATTTGCCATCGTTTAGTTGATTTGTGCCCTACTCTGTTTTAATTTAATTTTATGATTATATTTCCTTTACTTAGTGGTTTATATTAAAACAGTCTGATTTGCAACTATTCTGTTATCCAATTTGTTTCAAAAGAAAAATAGTGGATATGTCAAAGAACGACTAGGAAGCATTTGTGTCAATTTTTAATTTGTTTACTTGCAAAAAAGATCAGAGCAACATAAAATACGTACATCAAGCATATAAACAGTGTCCAAATCAGACATTAACGTCAGATTTGAACTATCACGACGAAAAAACGGTTTTATATATGGCCTTGGAAATGGTTTCATTAGTTTATCCACGTCCAATATATATATATATATACAAACAAACGAAACCGTTATATATATATATACATATATATATATATATATATAAATCACGTGCCTGTTTGTCTTTTAGCACTTTCCTCCGAAGGAAAGTAGCTATTGAGGTTGGACTCATGACGGAATTTTTGAAAAATTTCTTCAAATCTTTATCGATCCTACCTAGTAGACACCGAAAATGACCCCCGTTAAAATATATATATATATATATATATATATATATATATATATATATGTGTCTGTTAACACGATAGCGGCCAGAGTTTTTGTTTTTTCGTCACGAAACTAGGTATATAGCATTCAATTAGCAAACGATTGAACGAGTTCGTTAACCACCAAAGTCGGTCCACCGGAAGGGGGGGTTTACCCCGAACCCAAAACACTAATTTGACTATGTCAGCCATAATATTTCAACGAAACTTGACATTCGTAGTGGTAATATAGAGAGAAAAGTAAGATATAAAAATGAACTAAATCGGTTCATTAGAAGGAGGGTTTACTCCGGACCCACAATACCAATTCGCCACTACCAGCCGTGATTTTTGGTATATTTCGACGAAACTCGGTATTCGTAGTGGTAATCTACAGGTAAATATGTGTTGTAAAAATAAACTAAATCGGTTCATTAGAAGGGGGGGGGGTTTACTCCGGACCCAAATTCCTAATATACTCATTCCGGTCGTAATTTCTGCTGTATTGTAACGAAACGCGGTATACGTCGTGGGTAACTCATGAGAAAGAAGTGTTGTAATAATGAGCTGAATCGGTCAATCGGAAAGGGGGGTTTACTTTGTAATATATTTCAATAGAAAAGCCAGCCAGATATAGGTTCACAAAGGCGCCGCAAGGAGCGCTAGAGGGACTGTATCCGGTTCCTGCGTTAGATCGAAATACGATAATATGAGGTTTTTTGTATTTATTACGTAGTGTAGTAGGTACCATGTGTAAACATAACTTTGGAAGCAAATTAATAATTTATCAGTTACTCATTACAAAATTAAAAGAGAACTATTCATGTTTTTATTTTATTTATGTAGGATATTTTAAGCAAATTGTTCTGGAAAGCAGTCTACACTACCCAAATTCTGAGGAAAGTGCTTAGTTATGCAGCTCCTGCTTGACGGACTTTTACAAATTCACACAGTTCGAATGATTTTGATCAAACTTGACACGCTGGTAGGTCTTGATCCGGGGTCTGTTATAGGCTAGGTCAAAATCGTTTGGACGTCACGGGTTCAATACTATGAACCCAAATAGTTACAGATTTGCGTTATTAGATTTTAATATTGTTTATTTAGCTTCTAATTTATTTTTGCTTTTCTATATGCAAAAAGTAGGTGTAGAATGGCAAGCCGGGTAACAGCTAGTTACTTATAAAACCTGTACATGTACGCCTACTAACGCAAGAACATAAGTTATACGATTCTTTCCTCGCGAATTTCGCCCCCAGCCCCAAGAATGTTTGAGGTTAACTTCGTAGAAGGATTTCTTCATGGACGGAAGGGACGGAGGAAACGCGCTAACTGAGAGAATTGTTACATAAAAGCTGCGCTGTCAATGCGGGGTGCTCATAAATAAATTATAAAAAAAAAAAAAATATATAAAAGCTACTCAAAAGAAGGAAACCGACCGTTGATTTGTTTGTTTGTTTGGTGTGTAAACAGTCTGAGTGATTCTCAATTCGGCATGTGTGAACAATCCGAGGTGTGGCACAAATAATATTTACATCATAGTTATTTTCTGCCATCCCATTTGGGAATTTTGCATTCATATCTGCCGAATAGCACTCAAGCTGTTTGCAAACACTATTACTCTTAACCTCTCTCTTTATTGCCATCGGAGTTATTTGCAGGATTAATATTGGCTTATATTTATATAAATATTGTTCAGTAATTATTTTGAATCAGATCAATTCTGCAAATAATATTGTAGTTAATGCCCTAATGGCCGGAAGTCTTATAGGGGAAGGCGGGCTTCGCTGAAATCTTTCCCTATTCCACCAAGATTTTTTACAAAAGTGTTACAAAGTGTAGATCGCTCGGCGATAATAGCTAGAAGCCTAACTTGATCATAAGATAATTAAACGCTGAAAATGTATCTTTAGGAGGGTTTACTCAGGAAGTAATTGGTTTATAAATAATTTTGTCAGGTATTAATAAAATATTTATTTAAATTAGGGGGTGAGGTTAGCTCAGTGGTAGAGCATTGGGCTAATATGCTGGAGGACCTGACTTCAAAACCCGAGCATTTCTAAAAAAAAAATCATCATCTAGTGTCTTCGTTCATGGGTTGAATTCCCATCGACCCTAGCCCAACCTAGCCTTCAATTTATTAATAGGTACCTGCAAAGGGGAAAATCTGGCGGCCGGAGCATTGTACTGACCCTACTATCTCCCTAGTGTGCTAGGTTCAAGAATCATATACCTCTATAATATCTGCCCCCCCGTGGCCTGTTACAAACGTTTAAATTTTAAGGTCCAATTTTACATAATGCAGAGTTTACGGAGGGGTTTCTGCAGGTTACAAGCCTTTTCTTATAAGAAGTATTCTGGTATACCAGATTAGATTTAATGCATTTTATTTTTTTGGATGAAAAGCTATCGCCGGTAGTGGGAATCGAACCCCCGATCCCTGAAGGCTTTGTATTGAGTGTACACCCGCAGTCACCACCGGGCAACAGGCCTCTTTAATAATTATACAATAAATTGTGTACTAATGAAATATTATTAATATTTTATTTTAATATAAAGTGATTTTATATAAATATAAAGTGGTTTTTACCTTGCAAATACTGCTTTGCAATAAACAAACAGATTCAGAGTATTGTTGTTTGCATCATCAAAAGAAGATTCTTCTAGACAAACAACTTAAGTGCTACTTGGCAGATATGAATGATTCCCACTTATAAGACTTCCAAATAAGCAAAACGCTTTGCCAATAAGTACTCATCAAAATATCATTCTCCCTTGGATTTTCCCCAAACTATTTTGGTCGACCTTGACAAAATATTCCTCTTTAGGAGGCTAACAAACACCGGAAGCTCTCATTTCTTCTATAGCCTGCCAAAACACAATGGATAATTAATGTGTCACTTGTATTTCATGAATCGTATCAAATTCCTCAACATACAAACATAGGTTACTACAGCATTACTTAGCTTCCTAAAACGTGTAAATATTATCTTAGGCAATATATAGCTTTTACATTATAACTGAGAAAGGAAGAGTGAGAGAGAGAGGGAATGAGTGGGAGATTGAGTGAGTGATGGAGTGAGTGAGTGAATGAGCGAGAGAGCGAATGGCTGAGTGAGAGAGTTAGTGAGTGAGTGAATGAGCGAGAGAGCGAATGGCTGAGTGAGAGAGTTAGTGAGTGAGTGAATGAGCGAGAGAGCGAATGGCTGAGTGAGAGAGTTAGTGAGTGAGTGAATGAGCGAGAGAGCGAATGGCTGAGCGAGAGAGTTAGTGAGTGAGTGATTGAGTGAGAGAGAGAGAGTGAGAAAGTAAGGGTGGCTTTACACTTGCTAGTTATTGCAGGATATTTATATCGGATAGAAATTGCGGCTACTGAAAACCCATGTAAAATGTATGTCTGCAATAAATTGCTCATGGTAGCAATTTATTGCTGACATACATTTTACATGGGTTTTCAGTAGTTGCAATTTCTCTCCGATATAAATATCCTGCAATAACTATCAAGTGTAAACCCACCCTAAGAGAGGAGAATAGAGAGTAAATTTTAATTCATGTATCTGAGGAAAGTTTATACATATTTAGGTCTGATTTACATATTCATCAATTTAGTAGAGCACTATTTTGGGAGATTATCATTCTTAGTTATAATATTAAAATTATTGATCAATCATAAGCTTTGGTGTTTGATTTATAATTGATTAATTTTTAGCCCAACCATCGCTGCTCCCACACTGGTGCGGGCTGACAAAGCTGCTCTTCTCACAAGTCCCACACCAGTGCAGGCAGACGAGGACTCTAGATTTACTCATAAAACATAATACTCGCTGTTATTCTAGTAGTTTCCCTAGTTGTAGGTAGTACATGATGCATAAATTGTTCTAGTCTCCTATCTTATGTATGGTCTCTAATGACGAAGATCTCCACTTAAGGCGTGCATCATTGGTCAAAAGAATTCCGCGTGGTCAAAATGTGAATATTTAAATTGTAAAATAGATGGATTGTTTCAATTAATGTAGCGTGGAGTGTACGGCCTACTTTCTGCAAGTAGTTCGTGTGGAAAAGTTGGTTTGTCGTGTCTTTTGCACTTTGCTTATATTAGTTTAATTATGCGAGTTGCTTAACAAAGTTTCTACATTGCTCCGTTTTATTATTGGGTTGTTAGCCAATAGATCATTTTGATCTTACACATATCAATAATGACAAACTTACTCGCCGACCTGAGACTTTCTTTACTTATTGTAAATTAGACATCATATGAGGACCTTGGAAGAGAAAGGGCGAATCATGAAATCCGGATGTTGGGAAATCGAAGTCAAAGTTGTAGAAGTGCTTCAGGATAGCAAAGGCGAATGTTTACTCTAAGGAATGCTGATTCATAACCTTGATTGAAAAAGTATGCAAATGAAATTCAATGTTTTAATTACAATTTTTACGATTGATTTATGGGTAACAAACTGCTAGGAGAGACCCGGGATTCGCCCTTGAAATGGGACATCGAATTTTTCATAGATGATGGTGCTATTCACTTTAACTTGAAATTGTGAGAGAACTAAAGGCGAACCAGAGAAACAAGGCGAAGCGTCCTGTTACCTACATCTTTCTCACTCAGAAAATAATATAAAATGAAAAAATTTAGATTTTTCAGATTCTTCCTTTCTCTTCCTTACTCAGGTCCTGATATTTAACTTTATACAGATTGCCCCTAGATGCACCATTCTTACTTGAGAGGGAACTCCTTGGATATGACAGCCACTACACTAAACTCACCAATTTAAAAGACACAAACATTTACAAGATCATAATATATATATACAGACATACATAAACAAACAAATAATTCTGTTTCGGAATGAGGGAATAACTATACCTATTAAAACCCCAACAAGGACAGTAAGTAATTTAATATTTATAGACTAATATCTTTAAGAAATGGTATTTTCATACTCTTTAAAAGAGTTTTGAACAAGAAATAATTCTGTTTCGGAATGAGGGAATAACTATACCTATTGATACAACAAAAAGGACAGTAAGCAATCTAATAGCTATAGACTAATATCTCTAACAAATGGTATTTTCATACTCTTTAAAAGAGTTTTGAACAAGAAATAATTCTGTTTCGGAATGAGGGAATAACTATACCTATTGATACAACAAAAAGGACAGTAAGTAATCTAATAGCTATAGACTAATATCTCTAACAAATGGTATGTTCATACTCTTTAAAAGAGTTTTGAACAAGAAATAATTCTGTTTCGGAATGAGGGAATAACTATACCTATTGATACAACAAAAAGGACAGTAAGTAATCTAATAGCTATAGACTAATATCTCTAACAAATGGTATTTTCATACTCTTTAAAAGAGTTTTGAACAAGAAATAATTCTGTTTCGGAATGAGGGAATAACTATACCTATTAAAACCCCAACAAGGACAGTAAGTAATTTAATATTTATAGACTAATATCTCTAACAAATGGTATTTTCATACTCTTTAAAAGAGTTTTGAACAAGAAATAATTCTGTTTCGGAATGAGGGAATAACTACACCTATTGATACAACAAAAAGGACAGTAAGCAATCTAATAGCTATAGACTAATATCTCTAACAAATGGTATTTTCATACTCTTTAAAAGAGTTTTGAACAAGAAATAATTCTGTTTCGGAATGAGGGTATAACTATACCTATTGATACAACAAAAAGGACAGTAAGCAATCTAATAGCTATAGACTAATATCTCTAACAAATGGTATTTTCATACTCTTTAAAAGAGTTTTGAACAAGAAATAATTCTGTTTCGGAATGAGGGAATAACTATACCTATTGATACAACAAAAAGGACAGTAAGTAATCTAATAGCTATAGACTAATATCTCTAACAAATGGTATGTACATACTCTTTAAAAGAGTTCTGAACAAGAAATAATTCTGTTTCGGAATAGCTATAGACTAATATCTCTAACAAATGGTATTTTCATACTCTTTAA
This sequence comes from Gonocerus acuteangulatus, assembly GCA_946811695.1. Lineage (NCBI taxonomy): Eukaryota > Metazoa > Arthropoda > Insecta > Hemiptera > Coreidae > Gonocerus > Gonocerus acuteangulatus. Next base: position 97,182,023 of record OX328125.1, on the reverse strand, counting down.
AAGAGTTTTGAACAAGAAATAATTCTGTTTCGGAATGAGGGAATAACTATACCTATTGATACAACAAAAAGGACAGTAAGTAATCTAATAGCTATAGACTAATATCTCTAACAAATGGTATGTACATACTCTTTAAAAGAGTTCTGAACAAGAAATAATTCTGTTTCGGAATAGCTATAGACTAATATCTCTAACAAATGGTATTTTCATACTCTTTAAAAGAGTTTTGAACAAGAAATTATAGTGTCTCCCCAAGAAAAATCTATTTCTTTTAGAATACCTGAACAAATCATTCACACAGAGTTACCCTAGGAACTGATGACCTCAATATGTTTATGTCTTGTAGACACTACCAATTGAAAGCATCAGGAACATCAAGGGAATAGATGGGGTTATTGCTTTTAATAAACTTTGGATTTTAATATCGATCCTCGGTATAATCTTAATACTTTTAATAACACATATATTATTTTACTTATAATATCTCTTAAGATATAACAGTAGCTCTGAAAAATATTTCAACAAAACATTGAACCTCTGCGAAGTGACGATTGTATGACGTCAAGTATACCTTTAGTTACGTAAAGCACACAATGAATGTTACGTAAACGAAATTCTAAAGGGCCCTGTTCATGGCATGGAGTCGGTAATGAAATTTTTATTATCAATGAAATGATTTCATTATTTGTATAGCTACGAAGTGTTTGGACATTTTAGCGCGTTTCGTCCTTCTTTCCAATCCGGAAGTGCTCTGTAGGAATTTTCATGATTCAGAACTCATATATCACGAAAATATCGGTGGCTCAAATTTGTGTGTGTGTATATATATATATATATACATATATATATATATATATATATATATATATATATATATATATATATATATATATATAGATTGTCTGTTCGCTCCGTCACGAGCTCCAAAATGGACCGACTTTGATTAAATTTGATACGAACATACTTTGTCTTATTTTAAAGATCGAGTTCATTAACCAGCCGACTCACCTTACCGGAACTCTGCACAAGCGAGAGTCGCGCGATCAAATCTTTGCACTTACGTACATTTGCTTGTAGGCGCCTGAAAAAATCGACTGAAGCCATTTTCATATAGCAATATCTGTAACCGTTTTTGTGAAATGTTGATAAAACGAGTTTTTTTTAGCTAATTATAGTGTGGGTATTCAAAATCGATTGATTCAGCAGAAAACTGTTCCAGACAATTGATATTCATCTAATCGAACATATTTAAATTTTGGTTGCGTTAGGAGTTGAGGAAGTAGGTACTAGAAAAACAATTCTTGACGGACCTGAACAGTTTTGGGATTTTCATATATTTTCGTAAATATCTCGAAAGCGGTTGGGAAATTGTCGAAAGGGGAAGGGGACCATTTGAAAGCTTAATAGATCTTCTACAAGAAAAGATTCTGAAGTGATTTTCGGTGGGATGATGCCAATCCACGAAAGAAAATTTTCGATTTCCTGTTTTGACGCCCAAATCTTCTCTTAGAGATTTCATTTTACATTTTTCATGACACTGTTTCTATTCTCAGATTTCCAAATAAGCATAATACACAGGGGATGAGTGATTTCCGCTTAAGATATTTTACATTTCCTGCAAAGTGAAAATACACTAAAATAGATTGAAATGTTAATTCCCTTAATTTGAACTCTATCCAGATGAATTGGTAGATAAGGACATTCATACTCATGGAACATTAAGTATTCAAGGTAACAATTTGTACTTATTACTCAGTAAGCCTTGTGGCATCCGTGATACGCCTTGTGTATGGAATTTAAAAACATGTCATGGTTCGACATGAAATTCCGGTCAGCTTTCTTCATGTAGATCAACGCTTGCTTATTCCTATAGTACGAATTTTTTGCAGGTACAAATGAAAGATTGTCCCTAAATGTTGACGGGATTTGCAAATAAAATATCCTGTTTCCATCCAATCTGCTTTTACAAGACGAATACAAATCTTGGGAATACTTAAACTATTGCATGCAGCGCAGCAAATTGCAGATTCTTGTTTGTTGTCGAGCCTAGATTGAGGAGGGTTCTGCTGCGTGCGGAGGACCATTGAGATCTCCGGAAGAAACCGGATTGTCGGAATTTAGGTAATTGGTCTAAGGCTCAACGTTAACTAGCTCCGACACGATCCTGTTATCACAATCACAACGGTTGACAAAGCCGAGCTTGTGTATCTAGCAGACAGAATTAACCCCTCATGGCGGAGCCAACCTCTTGTGTCATGTCAATTTCGCAACAATAAATCACTCTTCTTGCCAGAGCCAACGTCATGCGTCATGCCAAGCTAACTGTAGGATATCACAGTGCTTGCCAGAGCCAACCTCATGCGTCATGCCAATCTAGCTATACGATATCAGAATGGATGCCAGCGCCAACCTCATGTGTCATGCCAATCTAGCTATACGATATCAGAATGGTTGCCAGAGCCAACCTCATGTCTCATGCCAATCTAGCTATACGATAACGCAATGCTTGCCAGAGCCAACCTCATGTGTCATGCCAATCTAGCTGTACGATATCAGAAATGTTGCCAGAGCCAACCCCATGTCTCATGCCAATCTATCTGTAGAATATCACAATGCTTGTCAGAGCCATCCTCATGTGTCATGCCAATCTAGCTATACGATATCAGAATGGATGCCAGCGCCAACCTCACGTGTCATGCCAATCTAGCTATACGATATCAGAATGGTTGCCAGAGCCAACCTCATGTCTCATGCCAATCTAGCTATACGATAACACAATGCTTGCCAGAGCCAACCTCATGTGTCATGCCAATCTAGCTATACGATATCAGAATGGTTGCCAGAGCCAACCTCATGTTTCATGCCAATCTATCTGTACAATATCACAATGTTTGCCAGAACTAACCTTATGTGTCTTGCCATTCCAATGGTATGATATCACATAGTTACCAGAGCCAACCTCATGTGTCATGCCAATCTATCTGTAGAATATCACAATGGTTGCTAGAGCAAAGACATGTGTCTTGCCAATCCAACTGTACGATATCACATTCCTTGCCAGAGCCAACCTCATGTGTCATGCCAATCTAGCTGTGGGCTATCACAATGTTTGTTAGAACCAACCTTCTGTTCCATGCCAATCTATCTGTGCGTTATCACAATGCCTGCCATAGCCAACCTCATGAGTCATGCCAATCTATCTGTAGAATACCACAATGCTTGCCAACACTGATCTTATGTGTCTTGCCAATCCAAATGTACGATATCAGAATGCTCGCCAAGGCCAACCTTATGTGTCTTGCCAATCCAGTTGCAGGATACACTGCTTGCCCGAGCCAAATACATGTTTTATGCCATTCTTGAACTAAGCTACCAATCTCCTAATCAGTGGCATGCTTGTGGCTCTTGTCAATCTTTCTATAAGAAATCACTGAAAACGTAAGAATTATAATTTTTTCCCTAAAAAAACATGTTCCTTTGGATGGATTCCACTGGTTAACGAACAAATTCGAATTACCGTTTTTTTTTGTTTTTTTTTTCGTAAAATGCTCTATTCGGCACAGGATTGCGCCATGAGGTCAAATTAATAAGGGAATTTCTTCTCTATGGAGGTAGGGAGGAAACACCAAAAACATTTCCGCCACTTTAAACAGTTTTTGAGCAAGAAAAAGGGGCATTTGAACTATTGAAGTTGGAGAATATTTTTTTCTTTATTTATTTATTAGAGCACCTCAACAAGGGCGATATGCTCTTATATTTCTCAGGCACTGCTTTTAGAATCAGAATTATGTTGTGAAACAGTGAGTTATTTAAAAAGTAATTAGTTAGGTACTCTGTAAGAAATATATATTAAATTCGCGCTTCCTTTATCTCAATGAATGCAACATAAAAATTCATTAGCAAGGATTAATAGATAAACAATAATTGGCTGAGAAAGTTTATTTAGACTTTATCAGAGAGGTAAAAAATGATTGAAAAACTATGATTTATTGCAGTTTAATATACACAATGCAACTTTTAGAAAGAAGAAAGAAAAGCAGCTATTGAGATTACCCATTGAATGGATTAATTAACAATTTCTTCAATCCTTCCTGGAACTAAACTCCGCAAAAATGAATAAGGATATTTATAATTTATCTTTTATCTGTTAATTGTTATTAAATTAGCCAATATATTTTAAACAAAAGGGATTTTTTTAAATTTTATTTATTTATCGCACGCATCTATGGCGAAGTGCATTTTTTCGATCATTTCAGTAGAGGGCGGTGTAAAATATGTTTATTCGAGCATATTCCTAAAACAGATAATGTACTTAAATAATAATTTTAAAATATTTTAACCAGATATTTTGACTTGGTATTTACTTAATATTTTAGCACTTTCCTCCGAAGGAAAGTAGCTATTGAGGATAGACTCATGACGGAATTTTTGAAAAATTTCTTCAAATCTTTATCGATCCTACCTAGTAGACACCGAAAATGACCCCCGTTAAAATTTATATATATATATATATATATATGCATATATATATATATATATATATATATATATATATATATATATATATGTCTGTTAACACGATAGCGGCCAGAGTTTTTGTTTTTTCGTCACGAAACTTGGTATATAGCATTCAATTAGCAAACGATTGAACGAGTTCGTTAACCACCAAAATCGGTCCACCAGAAGGGGGGTTTACCCCGAACCCAAAACACTAATTTGACTATGTCAGCCGTAATATTTGTTATATTTCAACAAAACTTGGTATTCGTAGTGGTAATATAGAGAGAAATGTGAGATATAAAAATGAACTAAATCGGTTCATTAGAAGGGGGGGGGGGTTTACTCCGGACCCACAATACCAATTCGCCACTACCAGCCGTGATTTTTGGTATATTTCGACGAAACTCGGTATTCGTAGTGCTAATCCACAGGTAAATATGTGTTGTAAAAATAAACTAAATCGGTTCATTAGGAGGGGGGGGGGGGGTTTACTCCGGACCCACAATACCAATTCGCCACTACCAGCCGTGATTTTTGGTATATTTCGACGAAACTCGGTATTCGTAGTGGTAATCTACAGGTAAATATGTGTTGTAAAAATAAACTAAATCGGTTCATTAGAAGGGGGGGGGGTTTACTCCGGACCCAAATTCCTAATATACTCATACCGGTCGTAATTTCTGCTGTATTGTAACGAAACGCGGTATACGTCGTGGGTAACTCATGAGAAAAAAGTGTTGTAAAAATGAGCTGAATCGGTCAATCGGAAAGCGGGGGTTTAATTTGCAATATATTTCAATAGAAAAGCCCGTCAGACGTAGGTTCACAAAGCCGCCGCAAGGAGCGCTTTTTACCACTAGAGTGACTGTATCCTGTTCCTGCGTTAGATCAAAATACGATTTTTGTTTAAAAAAATATATCAAAATATATTTTTGTTTTAGATGTTGTTTTAAATGTTTATGTCCTATAAATGTTTGAGTATTGTATCAATGCGGTGGCTGTCATCTCCTAGGAGTTCTGTCAAGTCAGTAGGTAGATCAAGGTTCTGTCTTAAATAGCAGTTAGTCAGTCAGTCATATGCTTGATTGTAAGTCCTGAGTTACATGTTCGGCACGTCGGTTTGTCCTTGTTAGTCATCAGGTACTCGTGGGTCACACGACTGTGGCCGATACGTAGTCTGGCTAATATGACTTCTTCGCGTCGTGATTTTCGGTATGACGAAGGCCATTCTTTTATCGTAAACTTGCGATCCAGTTGCCAGTAGTGTAAGATTGTTAGGTCAGTGTAACGTATTACATCTTCATAGTACGAGTCGAGTGGTTCGTAGACAAAAGAGATGATACAATCCAGAAACAAAATAAAATTGTTAATCCTATTAATACTTACACATTTTCTTAAGAATAGTAAATATAAAGATTAATCACTTTGTAAACGAACAACTTTTCTCTTATTTTCTCTCATTTAATCCGGTTGTGCTTTTACTGACTGTGAAAAGACATTTTGAGCCCAAAGTTAGCAATATTTTTGTGAGAATGAGCAGTTCCCCTTTTTCTAGACGAATTATTTATTTATTTATCAAGAGTTTTACAACTATTAGCGATTTACTGGACTGATTTTAATGATGCTTATGAGCTCCTGAAGAGGCGTCATTGAGACGTGAAACATCCAGGGTGCAATAAAGGAGTAGCGAAGAAAGTGTGCGTTGTTTAATTTTGACCACCGCCACATATAAATTTATTGGAAAATAGGGTCACAATCTTACAAAATGATTAATTTTATAACTATATACACACATATATATATATATATATATATATATATATATATATATATATATATATATATATATTATTTTTAGAATGTACTAAGAATGAGTTAAGCCTTAAGACCTAAATGATTCAGAATGTTTAAACAGGAAACCAATCCTTGAATCAATCAATTCTTGTTTTAAATGCCTTTTTTTTTTATTTATTTATTTTACTTTAAGAGCTGCACAGCAATGGTGATCTGCCCTAAAAGAATTTATATAAAATATAATAAATTATAAGCTAAGGATTAGTAACAAAGTTAAAAATAAAGGGTATGGAGAATGAATAATAAAAGAAAAATAAAGAAAAGAATATGTTTCCTTAATTTACTTGAGATTTCTTTCTTCAGTTAACCTCCTGTTTAAATAGGATTTTTTTTGGAAAGGCTATCCAATATAATGCTGACTTGACATCCCTACAATTTGAGCATAAAATGTTCAGAATCTACTTCTACAATAGTGTCAGGGACTAACTTCTTCATCCTAAGAAGCCTTGATCTTTTCTATTTGTTAAAGAAATTCTGCCAGTAAGAGTATGTCACCCGTTACTGTCTATCCAAGCTAAATGCCCTAAGAACATTCAGGAAAATAAAAGACAATTACATCAATACCTTTTAGTGATCCGAATTTTACTCGTCATACGTACAACTGGAAGGAGAGCGGTAACAAAAGTCCGCATCAAAGGAATTGCGAAATCTTAGCGCGTTTCCATGTCTTTCTCACACAATACGCTTTCTCACACTCCCTACACAGTTTTCGGCCATTATTATTCCCACAGATGTGCCAATTAAATTCAAATGCGCTAAATTTCCAATTATATATTGGCATTCGCAATGAGAATCAATAAGACGCAAGACTAAACGGTGTCTACTTGTGGAATAGATTTGGGCACACCATGTTTTTTGAACCCGGACACATCACGTGGAGTGTTCTCGCGTGGTTAAACCCCACGTATGCAGTTTGTTTGTGGTCGCTAAAAATTGACTAACCAAAAATATCAACCACTCCATTAAACTAACATAATGACTTTTTTTTTACTATCGTAATTATTCATAGAGATATAATTTTTAATATATTAGTTAAGATAATAAAGTAAAATGAATTTAAAAAAATGGTTGTTTTGTTATTTTTAGGTTGACATTTTTACAGCGCTCTATTCCTCTTTTAGTCATAGACCTCATCTCCACACACTTCCAATAAGTTAGTTATTTTTTATTTTATTACCAAAATAATCACTAGAAATAATTTATATGGCAAAAAAATGTTTGCCGGTACAGCTAGTGTGTGTATATATATATATATATATATATATATATATATATATATATATATGTATTATTTTATTTATTTATTGCATAAAAGGTTTCCCCATTGCAAGGAGTTGGCCTTATATAATGTTTTTAGTCCTATGTTAGTAGTATATTCATAAGCATATCCAAACACAAACTTGCACATATATATATATATATATATATATATATATATATATATATATATATATATATATATATATATATATTATTTTATTTATTTATTGCATACAAGGTTTCCCCATTGCCATGAGTTGGTCTTATATAATGTTTTTAGTCCTATGTTAGTAGTATATTCATAAACATATCCGAACACAAACTTACACGCATATATATATATATATATATATATATATATATATATATATATATATATTATTTTATTTATTTTTTATTTATTGCATACAAGGTTTCCCCATTGCCATGGGTTTGCCTTATATAATGTTTTTAGTCCTATGTTAGTAGTATATTCATAAGCATATCCAAACACAAACTTACACGCATATATATATATATATATATATATATATATATATTTTATTTTATTTATTTATTGCATACAAGGTTTCCCCATTGCCATGAGTTGGCCTTGTATAATGTTTTTAGTCCTATGCTAGTAGAAAGAGTTTTTTTTTTTTTTTTTTTTTTTTTGTTTTTTTTTTACGGCGCATCGACAAATCCTGGCCATTAGCGCCCCTATGCTAGTAGTATATTCATAAGCCTATCTAAACACAAACTTACACACATATGTATGTGTATATACCATATATATATATATATATATATATATACGTATATATATATTTTTTTATTTGTTTCCTCCTACAGCAAGAAGGGAGTTTATTTTTGTCTGCAAGTCTCATGCAACAATCAGCATATCACTTGCATTTTATATACGTATATATATATGTATATATATATATATTATTTTTTTTTTATTAGTTTCCTCTCTGCAGTAACCCTGCAAAGAGGCCGTTTATTTTGTGCTACACGTTCCAATACATAATGTATATCACATGTATTTTATAAAATTTTGTCATCAAATGTTCTTAGATATATTACATTAATGATTTAACATTAAATAATTAATAACTAAATTTAAATAATTAGAAAATAAATATACATAAAATAAATATAATTTTATATATTTAAATAATTGGTTTGTTTACATTTTTTATTATTTCAATTGTCTTTAGAGGGATCGATCGTCTTTAGAGTAAGGCATGCTCTCTTACAAAAATCTCTGAAGCTTGAATAGTGTTTATTAAACAGCTCTTTTTCTGTAATGGGCCAGTTTTTTATATTCTTTTGAATTGTTTTTCTCTCTTCTATGAGTAACTTACATTTGTATATAAGGTGCTGTGTTGTTTGTGGTGTTGTGTTGTCGCAAGGGCATGCCGAGCTGTTAGTTATCTTTAGCTTGTGTAAGTATGTGTTTAATGATCCGTGTCCAGTTAGTAATTGTGTCGTGTAGAAGTCACAACATGTATGTTTTCCTACTAAGTAGCTATGTATGTCAGGTATAAATGAAAAGAGTGTACGTCCTTTTGTAGAGTTTCCCCATTGTGTTTGCCAGCGCTCTATCGTTTTACGTGATAGAATGTGTTTCATGTGTGTCTTAGATATTTGGTTGTATGTTATTGGTATATTATTGTCTTTGGACGCTGATTTAGCGAGTCTGTCGGCTATCTCGTTTCCTTCAAGTCCGTCGTGTGCTTTGACCCATTTAAAGTGTGTAGTTATGTGTTTCATTTGTGTCTGAAGTAGTTTGTGTCTTATTTGTTCAATTATTGGTTCGTGTATTTTTCTATTGGTCAATTTGTATAGTGAAGATTTACTGTCTGTGCATATTTGAAGTGTTGAATTTGTCTCTACTTGTGTATTGATAAAGTCTAGTGCCTTTAGTATTCCTAATTGTTCTTCTTGATTTTTCGTACAGTCCTTTCCTAGCCTATATTTTAGCTTGTCTATGAGTATGTGTTGTTTATACACTACTACACTACATCCTACTGAGTTATCTTGTTTACTACCATCTGTGTATATTTCGTAGTGCGTCGGGTCTTTCGTGTACCCCTTAATAATTGGGAATATTGCGGGATGTGTCCAGTTTGAGTAGTGTATGGGGTGTTCTATATCTTCTGTTCTTAGTGTAATTGTATCTAGTTGTAATTTTGTTAATGTATATTGAGTTGTGTGTTGTTCTGAAAGTAGTGAAATTGGTGTGATTTTTGCTAGAACACAGGCTGCTACGTAGGAGATAGTTCGATATCCTTTGATAATTCTAATCGCCATCAATCATATATATATATATATATATATATGTATATATATATATGTATATATATATATATATATATATATGTATATGTATATATATATATATATATGTATATATATATATATATATATATATATATATATATGTATATATATATATATATATATCTTGAGGGTGGTAACCTATAGATAACCCGTCCTAAAATTCGTAGTTAATAATAAATGGACGTTAAAATTTAAATATATATAAATATATATATATATATATATATATATATATATATATATATATATATATACATTTGAACCATTGTTATATTCTTCGTCTATGGGTTCTGAAACGTAAATGTTTTATGTTCCCACTTCCAGATTGCGCCATGAAGTTTTTCATGAAAAATCAAAACGTTTTGTAGTGTCCAAAAGACACCAGGGATAAGAACGAAAACACTGCTAAGATGACGCAGTTCCAGCGAGTCTATTTGTTGTATATTAAAATGAATTTGCTAGTAAAACATGATAATTAAAACGAAAATTAAATTAAATTTTTAGTTGTTTGTAATAGAGCATTTCGAGACGATGGCGAAGATGCCCAGCGAGTAATTTCCGCTGCTATATTTTTTCAGTAAATCATGGCAACTAAATCGTTTTTATCTTCAAGAATTTGTGATCACAGACGTTTAGGGCTTGTACAAAAAAAAAAATAAGAACACTTATTCCAAGATTTCCAAATGACACCAGGGGAAAAAATATGGAAACGCGCTAAGATGACACTGTTCCTGTGAGTGAGACTTTTTTCTAATATTTCCCTAACACCGGATAAATGTCGAACGTCATGGTCGAATGTCTTGGTCAAGAATTGGAGACGTCTACAGTATCTGTCAACCTGGGCCCTCGTATCCTGTTACGGGACTGATTTTAGCATAAATATGCTATAGCGACGACTAAAAAAAGTCCGTCACGCAGGAGCTGCATAACTAAGCACTTTCCTCAGAATTTGGGTAGTGTAGACTGCTTTCCAGAACAATTTGCTTAAAATATCCTACATAAATAAAATATAAACATGGATAGTTCTCTTTTAATTTTGTAATGAGTAACTGATAAATTATTAATTTGCTTCCAGAGTTAAGTTTACACATGGTACCTACTACACTACATAATAAATACAAAATCCTCATATTATCGTATTTTGATCAAACGCAGGAACCGGATACAGTCCCTCTAGCGCTCCTTGCGGCGCCTTTGTGAACCTATGTCTGGCTGGCTTTTCTATTGAAGTATATTACAAAGTAAACCCCCCTTTCCGATTGACCGATTCAGCTCATTTTTACAACACTTCTTTCTCATGAGTTACCCACGACGTATACCGCGTTTTGTTACAATACAGCAGAAATTACGAACAGTATGAGTATATTAGTAATTTGGGTCCGGAGTAAACCCCCCTCCTAATGAACCGATTTAGTTTATTTTTACAACACATATTTACCTGTAGATTACCACTACGAATACCGAGTTTCGTCGAAATATACCAAAAATTACGGTTGGTAGTGGCGAATTGGTATTGTCGGTCTTCAGTAAACCCCCCCTCCTAATGAACCGATTTAGTTTATTTTTACAACACATATTTACCTGTAGATTACCACTATGAATACCGAGTTTCGTCGAAATACACCTAAAATCACGGCTGGATTTAGTTTATTTTTATATCTCACTTTTCTCTCTATATTACCAGTACGAATACCAAGTTTCGTTGAAATATAACAAATATTACGGCTGAAATGGTCAAATTAGTGTTTTGGGTTCGGGGTAAACCCCCCCCCCCTTCCGGTGGACCGATTTTGGTGGTTAACGAACTCGTTCTATCGTTTGCTAATTGAATGCTATATACGAAGTTTCGTGACGAAAAAACAAAAACTTTGGCCGCTATCGTGTTAACAGACAGACATATATATATATATATATATATATATATATATATATATGCATATATATATATATATATATATATATATATATATATATATATAGATATATATAAATTTTAACGGGGGTCATTTTCGGTGTCTACTAGGTAGGATCGATAAAGATTTGAAGAAATTTTTCAAAAATTCCGTCATGAGTCCAACCTCAATAGCTACTTTCCTTCGGAGGAAAGTGCTAATACTTTCCTTCGGAGGAAAGTGCTAAAAAGTGTCCTCTGGCGTTCGCGCATTCGCGGTGGCCGTGTACGAAAAAGAAGACTATGTTATAGAGTACATTACATAGGTTCGTCGGGGGAGCTAAAGCACATTTATATTAATTAATTATATATTAAACGAAATTAATTAATTTTTCAGAGTCTCTTACGAAAACCGTAAGCGTTTCGATTCTTTTCTCACAAACATTTCTTTTAAAACCATATTTTGGTAGCCAAAATCTGTTGTAAAACGGACGTGTTCTTTTAAATCAGACAAAAGATTAGGTTGCCAAATTTCATCAAATTAGATAATTTTTTGGGCAACTAGAGAGTGAACGGACAAATACAATGTCAATTTGAGCTACGGCTATTTTTGTGTGTTCTGGAAGGTGAAATTTTTAGCCAGCACTTCCGGTCGGGTGGAGTCATCCAACCGACGTTATAAGCGGGTTCTGCCCTATCAAGGTAGGTAGAAACATGATAAAACCTCGCCAAACGTGGAGAATGGTTTGCTCTTGAAAAAAGTGGGCTTTATTGTTATATATGAAGCTGAAGGATTTACACTTTCTATTCTGACATTCCCACTTTGACTAGATTTAAACTCGAAGAAGGCAAGCTTTAAGAGCAATCCATTTGGAAGTCTTAACCTCTTTAAAAAAAAAAAGGTTGGTTTGGAAGAACGTTTGTTGAAACCCTTTTAGCTACTTAAAGACTTGCTTAGAATTATTTGTAGGTAAATGTAAAACATTCAGAAGTACTCAAGGCTTCAGGAAATGGATACACTCCTTTCTTTTAGCGGGATTCCTGCCTCCCTCCATTGGGTGGAAACACGCTAATGGTGCCGACTCGATAACGCAGTATATATATGTATATATATATATATATATATATATATATATATATATATATATACTAGCTGACTACTACCCGTGCTTCGTCACGGCGGATAAGTAGTTATGTTTTTGCGCTAAATAATGTATCATCAAAATTAACGGTACTACATAATTTTGTGGAGTCTCTTATAGCTCGGTTCCCGTCACACTACAAGTTATTCATCAATTATTACTTTATCAAAGTATAATGTTCCTTGACACTGGTGCGCTCCGGACCAGTGTCAAGAAACAGATAACGTAGAGCTATCCCATTATCTATAGGTTAGCAGTAACAGCAGTTTACCCAGTACAGGTTAAAATTCGTTGTCAATAATTTAAACGTTTTGGACGTTAAAATTTAAAAATTTAGGTTTCCAAGGTGTCATTTGGAAACACCTATTATATTTTAAAATATAAGTACATACATAGATGGAGGCAGCTGTCGAAACATGTCTATAGGATCTCTATCATCCATGGGCGTATATAAGGGGGAGCTGCAGCCCCCCCTCCCCGAAATTTTCATTTGATGGTAAAAATGTGGCATAAAAACCTTAAAAATAAATTAAATAAGATCGCTTAGTTAATAAACAATAGTTTATTTTAGGTGAAATAGCGTTTTAGTTGCCTAAAACTATTTTAAATTCTAAATTTTTCATATTCCATGCCCCGGAAATGGTCTCAACCCCCCCCCCCCCCCGAAATTTTCCCAACCCCTCCCGAAATTATTTCCTATATATGCCCATGTTATTATCTATCTGCTAAGTAACCTTCATCATGAAATGCAAAGTGCTCAGTGCTGAATACTTCCCACTTCAAGACAATGCGAATATAGAGTTTAATGGGGCTCATTTTGAAGACAAATTTCAGAAATCCCTTCCTAGGTGCAACGTCCACAGATAGATTCTTTTGGAAAGATCTACAAAAGATCATATCCCTGACTCGACTTGATGTGTTAAAATGTTGGGTAATACCGTACAAATTCAAAGAAAAAAAGATCACCGGGGAGATAATATTTGTCTAAGGTCTGGTGATTCTATTTAAAAAAAAAAAAACTTGTTTGAATTTGTTCTCTTGCAACGAGTGTTGGCGTTTTGTTGATTTAATCTGAGTAAATATTTGTTCACATGTTACAAATGTGTTTATCTTGTATATCTTACTGTATACGGAGTAGCAGCTGTTTCTCGGGGCTATGAATGAAAAAGGAGCACCATCTGCAGAGTTATGGTGAAGGATGAGTAATTGATAAATTTATAAAGTACTAGCTGTTACCCGGCGTGTCATATTACAACTACTTTATATTATATATCTGTTACCCGGTGTGCCATGCTACACCTACTTTATAGATATACCTCACCTAAGGAGCCTAAAGATCCTACAGCAGTATTGCGCTAATAATTCCCTCACCTTGAATGTGAGTAAGTCGAAAGTCCTTGCATTCCATAAATCACTAAGGTTAAAGAAGCTCAAGCCCCTTGCACAACGAAAAGTTGGAATACACAAAGACTTACACCTACTTAGGAGTCTTGGTAAAAGTGAAGACGAGGGTTCTAGGCACCGATTATTTTGAAATTTTGCACTTTCTCGTATTTTGATGCACTAAACACGAATCCGTTAAAAAAAAAAAAAAAAAAAAAAAAAAAAAAAAAAAAAAAAAAAAAAAAAAAAAAATCGCTCTCAACTAGGAAAGAAGTTATGAAGCACTAAAGTTCACTCTTATTGAGGTTAAAGTTGGCGTAAACAGCGTATTTGTAAACACGCGCATGCGCAGACATATAACATCGGGAAACAAAGAACTCTCATTTGAAATGTTTATAAACCATTTGTAACCTCCATAAAATCTGAATTATATCCATAACAGCGAGTTGGATTGACTAGAGTTTTGATACCTTCTTGAGCGAGAGGAAATGCATAGCATGTCTGTCAAAAAGTCGTCCTAGGCATTCTTAATATACATGATTATTAATACGCTGTTTACGCCTACTTTTATAACCTTCATAACAGTGAACTTTAGTGCTTAATAACTTATTTCCTAGTTTAGAGCGAGTTTTTTTTTTTTTTTTTTTTTTTTTTCTAACGGATTCAGTGTTTAGAGCATCAAAATACG
This sequence comes from Gonocerus acuteangulatus, assembly GCA_946811695.1. Taxonomy (NCBI): domain Eukaryota; kingdom Metazoa; phylum Arthropoda; class Insecta; order Hemiptera; family Coreidae; genus Gonocerus; species Gonocerus acuteangulatus. Next base: position 97,166,980 of record OX328125.1, on the reverse strand, counting down.
ATATAGTGCCAAATTTAAAAATAATCGGTGCCTAGGAACATGTCACTAATTTTCTGCGCATTTCATACAAAATTCTTCCGTTGCCACAGTTCTGAAAATTCTAAAAAGAAGTAAAAGTGAGACTTGGGAGACAAAGATGGCTTTGTTTAACTCAATGGTCTCTTGAACTCTCCTATATGCATCTGAAACATGGAGCCTTAGGTATCTCGATGCCATCAAAGCAGCTCAGATGAAATTCATATAGTTTGACTTGAAACAGGAAGAAGCCCTTTGAATGTAAAGGCAATTAAGAGATTAATTGCCACTAGACTAAGTTATCATTGATGTCAAAGGAGAGGCTGCCTAAACAATTTTTTAACAAACTAAGATTGCTTGATGCAGAGAGTCCCGACTTGGAGTTTAACTGAGTCTCACAAGTCCATACAACAGTATGGATGCTCTGAAGAGTTCAATGCTTTACAACCTAATGGAATGTTACAGCGAAAGGATATTTTAAGTTGTGTAGCTCCAAAACAAACTCTAGAAGGAAATTAACTAAATTACAAAATTAATAATTCAAACAGTTACTTATTACAAACTAGCTGAATACCCGTGCTTCGTCACGGCAGATAAGTAGTTATTTTATTGCGTTAAATAATGTTTCATTAAAATTACGTTACTATACAATTCTGTGCAGTTTATTACAGCACGGTTCCCGTCATACTATATTTTATTCAATGGGCGTTAAAATTTAAAAGTTTATGTTTCCAAGAAGTCATATGGTTACACCCAATATATTTACGAGTATTACCAAGGTTATAGGCGAGGAGGCTGTGCAAGGGTTCCGGATATTATTACCTCGCCTGGAAAACCTAAGGATATGCCATACATCACGGTTTGACCGGGACTGTCCCGGTATTTTGCAATTGTTTCGGTGTCCCGCCCAGTTTTATCAATGTCCCGGAAAAGGCTGTAAGATGTAAAAAGTAATGAATTCATGTTTATAAGAATCTTTTTTAAATCGGTTACTTTTCTACAATCAACATTTTTACTACTGCTCACAGTGTCAAAGAAATGAGAAGTAATCTAACTGTAAACCGCTGGAACTACCTGCACAGCGCTGCCAACTGCCAGACACTACTATTTGGCTGAGAGATTGTTTTAAGAAAATCAAGTAGCAAAAAAACCTTATTTTTAAGGTTTGGGTAGACTAACAGTTTAGGATTCTCCCTTCCCGTTAGTTGCTAGGCTTAAAACTCACCAACCATTTTGCTTATAATTTGTACTCTTTTTATCCCCCCCCCTGGTATGCCCATCCCATATTAATGTGTCTCGGTTTAACTCTCCAAAAATATGGCAAGCCTATCTGACGGGGACAGGCAGAAAAGAAACGCAATTAAAACTCTATGAGGGACAGTTAATTTCTAGTAATTCAAGGTCTGCCATCATAGTTGAAATTAACCTCAATTAGAAATAAAACTATGAGATAGATAATGTAAGGTAACAGCTGTTCTTTATCGTCCTAGCAACGCAGGCTGCCTAGGCTTGCCTTCTCTAACCAACTCAAACTTTAAACCCCCCTAAAAATGCTTAAAAATACGAATATCAAAAAATCCTTTCTTAGCGAGCGCCTACGTTATAAAGGGAGGGTCCATGCAAAATTTCAAAATTTTCTGTCGAGCGGTTTGGGCTGGGCGTTGAAAGATGAGTGAGTGAGTGAGTGGTATTTGACAAATATATAGTAGATGTAAAAGACCAGTACTATTCATGTTTTTATTTATTTATATACATTATTTTAAGCAACTTATTCAGGAATGCACCCGACACTACGGGGAAAGTCCTTAGTTATGCCGCTCCTTCGTGACGGACTTTATTTACATTCATCCTAGTCTGTGCAAAATGTTGACAAATTCATCTTTGTGTGTATGGAGTGATGTTGCCATTATGCTCAGTCTCCTTATTGAATCAACACCGTGAAAATTTCATTTTAACAATATTCCATTTTGTATTTCGTAAGTGATTTCAAACGATCTTACAATTGGCCATTTTTCTTTCCTTTGACGGAAAATTGATTTACAATGGCACTGCACATTCATGACGACAAGTCATTAAGTATTCTTTAGGACCTGAGACCATTAAGATAGATGGTAATTAGGCTTATCCGACACCAATTAACAATTTATGATATTTCACGGATAATTACTGGCAATTATACTATTTCACCAAAAGTACATAAGTTAGGATAATTGGTATGACAGCTCAAAATTACAGAATATGCTTTTTTTGTGGGAATTAGCAAGCAAAAGCATTTTAGACTTACTAAATTTCTGTTTAAGACGTAGGACGGTAAACACCGTTTTTAGTGCGGCTCCTCCCTTCAAAGGAAGGAACCCCGCTTATAAGGTTGACCCCAAGACACAATCCAAAAGTGCCGACTAGAATGTTTGACGAATCAGAACCTCTAGAGAACGAAAATAACGGTCGTTCAAATTTGTATGTATGTATGTATGTTTATGTTTATATATATATATATATATATATATATATATATATATATATATATACGTCTGTTCACTCTCTCCTGGGCTCAAAAATGGACCAAACTTGATGAAATTTGGTACAAAAATCTTTCGTCTTATTTGAAAGGTCAAGTTCGTTAACCAGCAGAATCCATCTACCTGAACATGGTTTTTGGAGCGAAATTCGCACGACAAAAATCGTTACGCTTACTTCATATGCTTGCATGTACTCGTTTTATAAGTATATTGGCCTAGAAAAAAGAATGAAACTATTTTTAAGGCGGTAGATTTAACCGTTTTCACGAAAAATGGAAAAATAGTTGTCGAAAAAAGTTTTTCGTTAGGCTACCTAGAATCATGTGATTCAGTTGGAACATTTTCTGCATGTTTGAAAATTATAAAAACAAAGACGTTTAAATGTTGGTTAAGTTTGGTGTTAAGGAAGGATTAGAATAAAATATTTTATTATCAGACATGAAAAGTTTTGGGAACTTCGTATATTTTCCTTAATATCTTGAAAACGCTTAGTAAATCATTGTGCCTTTTGAAAGCACGTTTCCGTACTTATCCTATTCCGCTTAGGATACTGTAACTGTTTACGAGAAAACGTGATATAACTTCTTTTTCAAACGATTTTTAATTTCGGGTATTCAGAAATGATTGATTCAGATGAAACTTGTTCCAAACGTTTGATATTCTTCTAATCATTGACATTTTGATTGCTTTTTGAGGCAAGGAAGTATTAGAATACAGAAATTTTATTAATAGTCAAGAAAGCAAATTGTCCGAGAGCCAGCAACGCACTTTTCATGAAGTGTTTTATGCATCTTGAAATTTAGCTATAATGTACATCTTGGATATATAAGAAGGTATATATGTGTTTCCTGGACACACCTTGGAACACCAGCTACTGCGCATAGGGGAAAGGTACAAAAAAATATTTCCCAAATATAGAGTTTTATTCAGAAGCCAACTATCTTTAATGTAAAATTAAAACGATTTTACAATGAATAATAAATATGGCAGACACTTTTAAGGGGTATAACACGTAAAAAACAAAACAAACCTAATTGTTTTTATTCTAATATTAAATGAGAGTTTTATTCGCGCTGCCATTAAAACCGGAACAGCTGTACAAGATCATGTGAGCAAGAACCAATGAGAGCACAGAAAACAACCAACACTGCGCGGTCGTCTCAAGCACTCACTTTTTGTGTTTCATGTTTACTGATAATTAAACCCCACAAAAGTGTCTGCCCTTTTGTAATTATTTTGAATATGTTTATTGAAGACGCTGTTTAAATCGCAGCGTGAATAAAGCACTTCATTTAATATTAAAAATAAAAACTAGGTACTTTTTTTTAATTTACATTTTAACCCCCTTAAAAGTGCCTGCCTTATTTATTATTAATTTTAAAATTGCCTTAATTTGTAATTTGTTTCATTAATAATAGTTGGCTTCTGAATAAAACACTATTTTTGGGCAATATTGTTTTGCACCTTTCCCCTATGCGCAGTACCTGGTGTTCCAAGGTATGTCCAGGAAAGACATACTTACCTTCTTATCTACCCAAGAGGTACATTATAGCAAAATTTCAGGCTGCATAAAACACTTCATGAAAAGTGCGTTGCCAGCTATCCGACTACAACGGCCATAGCCACGTTGAAAGCACCGGTTCCCGTAGATCACCGAAGTTAAACAACGTCGGGCGTAGCCAGTACCTGAATGGGTGACCGACCACAAGCTGTTGGCATTATAAAAGGGCGGCAACCTATGGATAGCCCGGCGTTAATAGTCCAAGTGTCGATACGTCGTTAAATACAAAAAAAAAAAAAAAAAAATAGACAAGAAAGTTTTTCAGATCTTGTTATATTAACTAAAATATCTTGAAAATGGCAGGGAAATCGAAGTGTTTCCAAGTGCGAACGTTGTGGAAGGGGATGTAGTAATTTCCGCTTAGGATACAGTCACTTACCTGTTGTAGCGCTTAAAATCTTATATTACTTCTCTCGAGAGTTCATTGTATATTTTTCACGAAGGATCAAAACCTATCAATAACTGCTTCTACTCCTTTACTAATGGCACTAGGGATATGAGCGGAAACGAGCTAAGATTACGCAGTTCCACTAAGTCGGACTTTTCTAAGCTTTCCAAATGACATCAGGAATATTAATGCCGGAGTGTTGGATGTTTTAAACATCATTAGGTGGGTTACCTTGAACTAATGACGTAAATAAATATTTTGTACATATTTTTGTCTTATACATACATACATGGCGGTATTTTGGTGTAGAGAAGCTGCCTATAGAATATTGAAATGCTTGCATGAATAGAGGACAATGCTTGCCAAAGAGGTCTGTCCTCGGTGAGTGAATAGAGAACATGCTTCTATGTCAAGGTAGCATCACAATGCAGCTGGGATTGGTAGATGGGTTTTATGACGTCATCTCGTGCTTCAAAGGTGGTTTCGAGCTAAGTCATATGAGATTCCTCTTTCATAAGTAGAAGATACTCTCAAGAATGATCTGCTTGATAATTGAACCGTAAAGAATTTATGCGGTTGAAAAGTACATATGGCTGATGATTGTTTGAATCGTTCTTTTTAGCACTTTCCTCCGAAGGAAAGTAGCTATTGAGGTTGCACTCATGACGGAAATTTTGAAAAATTTCTTCAAATCTTTATCGATCCTACCTAGTAGCCACTGAAAATTACCCCCGTTAAAATTTACATATATATATATTTGTGTGTGTCTGTTAACACGATAGCGGCCAGAGTTTTTGTTTTTTCGTCACGAAACTTGGTATATAGCATTGAATTAGCAAACGATTGAACGAGTTCGTTAACCACTAAAGTCGGTCCACCGGAAGGGCGGGTTTACCCCGAACCCAAAACACTAATTTGACCATGCCAGCCGTAATATTTGTTATATTTCAACGAAACTCGGTATTCGTAGTGGTAATCCAGAGAGAAAAGTGAGATGTAAAAATAAACTAAATCGGTTCATTAGGAGGGGGGGTTTACTCCGGACCCACAATACCAATTCGCCACTACCAGCCGTGATTTTTGTTATATTTCGACGAAACTCGGTATTTGTAGTGGTAATCTACAGGTACAAATAATGTTGTAAAAATAAACTAAATCGGTTCATTAGGAGGGGGGGGGGTTTACTCCGGCCCCAAATTACTAATATACTCATACCGGTCGTAATTTCTGCTGTATTGTAACGAAACGCGGTATACGTCGTGGGTAACTCATGGGAATGAAGTGTTGTAAAAATTAGCTAAATCGGTAAATAGGAAGGGAGGGTTTACTTTGTATAATATTTCAATAGAATAGCCCGCCAGACGTAGGTTCGCAAGGCCACCGCTAGGAGCGCTTTCTACCACTTGAGGGACTGTATCCTGCTCCTGCGTCAGATCAAAATACGAAAATATGAAGTTTTGTTTTTTGTATTTATTAAGTTGTGTTGTACCATGTATAAACATAACTCTTGAAGCAAATTAATTACAAAATTAATAATTGAAGAGTTACTCATTACAAAAGTAAAAGAGGACTATTCATGTTTTTATTTTATTTATATAGGCTATTTTCAGCAAATTATTCTGGAAAGCAGTCTACACCACCCAAATTCTGAGGAAAGTGCTTAGTTATGCAGTTCCTGCGTGACGGACTTTTTAAGAATCATTCCGTTTTTGGGCTTGTGTAGTTATTTTATATGAATCGTGAATTATAACCCTATTTCCGAATGGATGAGAAGTATTGTGTATCTAGCAACCCAACGTAATTGGGCAGCCCATTTTATTTATATTTTTAAATAAAGTTTTCTCTCTCTCTCCACTGCCACAAATATCCCTACAGTTTCTCACTCCCTCTAACACAAGAGCGACCAAGGTAAATGTTCAAGACACTTTTCGTTTTTATAAGCTTTTTTTACACGAAATGTTCTGACCAAAACAGAATTTCGGATGTGGGGCTGCAGCCCCTCCACCTTATATAATACTTTGATCCTACGATATGAAAGAAATAAGGCGAAGAAGTGGGGTGGATTAGGATTGAAGAAAGGTCTAAAGATTCCCAAAATCATCTCATAACAAGCCGCGAATCATTTTTTTAAGCATTTTGGGTCTAATTATTAATATTGATACATTCGGTACTTGTGTGCTCTATGGGCCCCCGTGATATGATACCAGATGACAGTGATTCTATGATTTTAACAGTGATTTAGGTCACTTACGTACTAGCTTCACCAGGATAGAGAGAAGTGGGTCTTGTTCAGTGATCTGGGTAATGAAATGAGAACTCAATTGAAATTGTGGCAATTCGGCGACGGAAAGACCATTCATTAATAATATCAACGAATTGGATTGACATGAGTTTCGATATAACCTTTTCGATAATTGCTATGCGTTTCTGCTCGCTAAGCTCGCTCAAGGTTATATCGAAACTCTCGTCAATCCAACTCGTTGATAATATAGATCACGGGGTTTTCGGCCGATGTGCTAGTTAAGAAAAGTTAGGAAAGGTTAGTTTGGTAACCTTTCCAACTGTCTGAATTGCATATTTTTCAGTCGTAGGTAAATCCGAAAGACTCATTTTCATAGCCGAAAGAAGAACAGCACAAATGGCACAATCAACACTAAGAACTCGCGTTCAAAAGAGTAGGTGAACAAAACGGTTACTAGAAAGAACAGCCAATCGAATTGCCTATAGGAATAAGCCAATAGAAATACCTACGCTGATGATCCAGATCACTGAACGAGACCCACTTCTCTCTAACCTGGTGAAGCTAATACCTAAGTACCTTTATTTTTCTTGCAGAGTAAACTGAATAATTATTCTATCGAATTGATAGTGGGCTCATTCGAGCACAAAAAATACCTCAGAAATGATAACGAAATCAGAAATATTCAAGCACCTAAAGTTCCCCCCCCCCAAAAAAAAATCCAGGGTTTGGCTTGACTATGCGGTATTGCTTTACATTACTCATTGATTTTTGAATCAAATATATTAAGAGAAGCCAAAAAATACTTCTTGGACTTTGCCAATACCTTTGCCATACGTTTGAATGCACGTGTGCTAAAGTTCGGGCGTACTTAAGGGTCAATTTTCTCAACGACCCTTGTAGATATGAAGAGTGCATATATTAAGAACAAATTGCATTGATAATAAATATAAGTTATCGTTGGTTATAAAAAACACATGTGATATTGGAGTGATCTGATGCATGTTGGGAAGTGATTTCTCGCAAGATACCTCTGCACTTGGGTCAAACAGATTTTTCTCACGTCGGTAGACTGGTTAATGAAATCTCTTTATCGTTTTAATCTCTCAAGATAAGAGATAACATCAAGTGTTATTGTCATTTTATCATTCATCCTGACCTTTGCCAAATCATCTGATACTAATTTTTTTTTTTTTTTTTATAACTATTTGGCTATTAGCTCCATCTGATACTAATATTTTTATTTTCATCCTAATTGTTATTTCACGGTCTGTAATTGATTATTTTGCAATATCATAGCATTAATTTATTCTTGTTGGTCTCATATTTTATTGTGTAAAATCTATTATTTTAGACATTTTAAAACACATAAAAATTTACGAAGGAATATAGCAAAAACGTAAAATTCGAAGTATGTTAAAATTAATTTTATAATTCAATTTTATTTGTACAACATAAAGGGAAAAGATTTAGTTTATTAAAAATGATTTATTACTTATCAGTTTTTTATTTTATGGTTGCCTTTATGTTTGGTATTTTTATTATTCTATTTTTTTTTCTCTTTTTGCCTTTTTTTTTTTTGTTTTGTATAGTTGATAGATTCAGTTATTTAATTTTTTATTTAAATGTTTTATTTTTGATGTGCTAGACCTTTCTTAAATCATATAAATAAATATTTTATTGTAATGAAATGAACTATCTATTATATAAAAATGAATCACTAAATGTGATGCTAAGCGCAAATCTCGAGAGCAGCTGAACCGATTTTGCTAATTCTTTTTTATAATATTCCTTGAAGTATGAGGATGGTTCTTACGGAGAGAAAAAACAAAAAAATGGCCTGAAAAAGTCTAAAAAACAACACTTTTCAGGTCTGTTTTACTTCATTAATTCATTTTTCAATAAAAACATATGTTCTCAATTCTAATATTTTTAACAGTTAAACGTATCATTGTGTAACAGCTAACTTCAGCATTGTGTAAAACCCTTGAAAAAATGGCATCTAACAGGTTGTGTTGGTATATTGAGCATAACAATCAACTTGCACAGTGGCAAAGTGGCTTTAGGTGGAATCGAAGCGTCAAAGATAATTTAATAAGACTTGAAACAGATATAATTAATGCTTTCAATTCAAATAAAAAATTAATTGCAATTTTTCTGAATCTTGAAAATGCCTTTGACCGTACTTGGAAGCGACATATTCTTGATACAATCAAGAACAAAGGAATAAATGGAAATATGCTCGCACTCATTAACAATTTCTTAACTGACCGCAGATTCCAAGTACGTTGCAATGGAAAGTTCTCAAATACTTATATTTATGATAATGGTGTTCCTCAAGGCAGTGTTATTAGCCCAACACTATTTTCTTTGGCCATCAATGATGTACTAAATATTATCGAACCTCCATGTAAAGGTATGCTGTATGCCGATGACTTAGTGTTGTACTGCGAAGGCTCACAACTCGACGATGTAGTTGGAAAATTGCAATCAACAATTAATGAAGTTTATGACTGGTTTAAATGGAGAGGGTTTAAAATTTCAATTCAAAAGACAAAAATGGTAATTTTTTCAAAAAGACTTCCAAAATTCATAACCATAGATAACATAAATATTGATATAGTCGAATCCTTCAGATATCTTGGACTAATTTTCGATCGTAATTTGTCTTGGATGAAACATATAAAAGATTTGAGAACAAGATGCATCCGCTCAGTGAACATCTTAAAAACTATTGCCAATACATCCTGGGGTGCTGATCGCTACTCCATGCTAATCTTGGGGTGCTGATCGCTACTCCATGCTAATCTTGGGGTGCTGATCGCTACTCCATGCTAATGCTAGCTAGAAATACATCTTGGGGTGCTGATCGCTACTCCATGCTAATGCTAGCTAGAAATACATCTTGGGGTGCTGATCGCTACTCCATGTTAATGCTAGCTCGAAATACATCTTGGGGTGCTGATCGCTACTCCATGCTAATGCTAGCTCGAAATACATCTTGGGGTGCTGATCGCTACTCCATGCTAATCCTAGCTAGAAATACATCTTGGGGTGCTGATCGCTACTCCATGCTAATGCTAGCTCGAAATACATCTTGGGGTGCTGATCGCTACTCCATGCTAATGCTAGCTAGAAATACATCTTGGGGTGCTGGTCGCTACTCCATGTTAATGCTAGCTCGAAATACATCTTGGGGTGCTGATCGCTACTCCATGCTAATGCTAGCTCGAAATACATCTTGGGGTGCTGATCGCTACTCCATGCTAATGCTAGCTAGAAATACATCTTGGGGTGCTGATCGCTACTCCATGCTAATGCTAGCTCGAAATACATCTTGGGGTGCTGATCGCTACTCCATGCTAATGCTAGCTAGAAATACATCTTGGGGTGCTGATCGCTACTCCATGTTAATGCTAGCTCGAAATACATCTTGGGGTGCTGATCGCTACTCCATGCTAATGCTAGCTCGAAATACATCTTGGGGTGCTGATCGCTACTCCATGCTAATGCTAGCTAGAAATACATCTTGGGGTGCTGATCGCTACTCCATGCTAATGCTAGCTAGAAATACATCTTGGGGTGCTGATCGCTACTCCATGCTAATGCTAGCTAGAAATACATCTTGGGGTGCTGATCGCTACTCCATGCTAATGCTAGCTAGAAATACATCTTGGGGTGCTGATCGCTACTCCATGTTAATGCTAGCTCGAAATACATCTTGGGGTGCTGATCGCTACTCCATGCTAATGCTAGCTCGAAATACATCTTGGGGTGCTGATCGCTACTCCATGCTAATGCTAGCTAGAAATACATCTTGGGGTGCTGATCGCTACTCCATGCTAATGCTAGCTAGAAATACATCTTGGGGTGCTGATCGCTACTCCATGCTAATGCTAGCTAGAAATACATCTTGGGGTGCTGATCGCTACTCCATGCTAATGCTAGCTAGAAATACATCTTGGGGTGCTGATCGCTACTCCATGCTAATGCTAGCTAGAAATACATCTTGGGGTGCTGATCGCTACTCCATGCTAATGCTAGCTAGAAATACATCTTGGGGTGCTGATCGCTACTCCATGCTAATGCTAGCTAGAAATACATCTTGGGGTGCTGATCGCTACTCCATGCTAATGCTAGCTAGAAATACATCTTGGGGTGCTGATCGCTACTCCATGCTAATGCTAGCTAGAAATACATCTTGGGGCGCTGATCGCAACTCCATGCTAATGCTAGCTCGAAATACATCTTGGGGTGCTGATCGCTACTCCATGTTAATGCTAGCTCGAAATACATCTTGGGGTGCTGATCGCTACTCCATGTTAATGCTAGCTCGAAATACATCTTGGGGTGCTGATCGCTACTCCATGTTAATGCTAGCTCGAAATACATCTTGGGGTGCTGATCGCTACTCCATGCTAATGCTAGCTAGAAATACATCTTGGGGTGCTGATCGCTACTCCATGCTAATGCTAGCTAGAAATACATCTTGGGGCGCTGATCGCAACTCCATGCTAATGCTAGCTCGAAATACATCTTGGGGTGCTGATCGCTACTCCATGTTAATGCTAGCTCGAAATACATCTTGGGGTGCTGATCGCTACTCCATGTTAATGCTAGCTCGAAATACATCTTGGGGTGCTGATCGCTACTCCATGTTAATGCTAGCTCGAAATTTAATAAGGTCTAAGATAGACTACGGATGCGAAGCATACGGGTCTGCAAGTGGAAGAAAATTAGGTTTGCTTGACAGTGTCATGAATACTTGTCTGAGACTGGCAAATGGAGCCTTCAGGTCTAGTCCTATAATAAGTCTGAATGCAGAAACAGGAGAAATGCCCCTCCATTATAGAAGAGAAAAACTGTGTCTCTCGTATTTTTTAAAAGTTTGTTCTTTTAATTTACACCCTTTTCATGAAAAATTTCATAATTTCCTTATGTTTTCACACGAATTAAGGAATTCTCAAGCAAATAGCTCATATTTCTTTAGAACAACCCAGCTATGCCACAAATATAATATAGATATCTCTAATTTGAAATCGTCAAGTTATTCATGTATAGAACCTTGGATTTTACCATTTCCTCGAATTAATCTCTCACTTAAAAAATACGTAAAGAAAGATATGTTGCCACATTTAATTTTATCCAACTTCAATGAATTTAAAAGCCAAAATCCTGGTGCTTCTTTCTTCTACACGGACGGATCTAAAAACGAGATTGGGGTTGGTGCTGGAGTGGTGACTGCCTCCTCTTCTCTGATGTACTCATTGTCACCACTAAGCAGCAACTTTACAGCTGAACTATTCGCTATAAAGAAAGCAGTTGACTCGATGTTAGAACATCCAAGTAGTAATCCTATCATAGTTTGTACAGATTCATTATCCGCTCTTCAAGCCATTCTAAATCCTTTTTCAATTCACCCGTTAATTAATGAAATCCTGTTGGGTCTTTGTAGGATTACAACTTTAGGGTACGAGTATTCTTTCTATTGGATACCGAGCCACTTTAATATACCAGGGAACGAAATCGCTGACCATCTCGCAAAAAAAGGCATAACAGAAGGTATTCCCTTTAATATGGTAATGCACAACGATCTGATCATTGAAATTAATAAAATCCTAAAGAAAGATTGGCACCATTTCTGGTTTAATGTCAATGAAAACAAGCTTAGAGAGATAAAAAATGACAAAAATCCCTGGAAGACATCTAATCAACAAACTAGGCGGGAAGAAATTATAATTACCCGACTGCGCATAGGGCACACAAGGCTTACACACGGTTATCTAATATATAACGGAGAGCCTCCTGAATGCCGCACTTGTGGTACTCCCTTGACCGTCAAACACCTACTCACCGAATGTAGACAAATTATTAAACCAATAAATTATCCAAATAAATTATCTGAAATTTTGGGAGATAATCAAACTGAAGTTGAAAAATTATTATTCATATTGAAAAAAAATAATGTTATTACATTAATTTAAAGTAAAATTGTTTTATTAACATAAAGTAACATAACAGTAGAGAACAATGAAAAAATGTGTGGATATCCTACATAATAATTTGACTTTTATTATATTAAATCAATATAAAAAAAAAAAAAAAAAAAAAAAAAAAAAAAAAAAAAAAAAAAAAAAAAAAAGTGTGTGAAATATTTGGCATTGCATGTACTCCACTTGTATAAGTTGCGCGGAGCGTGAAGACAGAATTGGGACAATGCTTAATCTTAAGGGACTCATAAAGAAGACCTTCTACCGAAGAAATACCCCCAGTCTCTAGAATTCTACTACCGTAGAATAACCTTCAGCCTGTAGAATTGCTGACCAATTCAAATTGGTTCAAGCTCCTGCTCCTGGGATTCAAGAAGTACCTTCAGCCTGTAGAATACCTTCTACCGATGAATAACCTTCAGTCTTACTGGACGGAAGCAAGAAGTACTAACAACGCAAGCTACCTTAGAAGTGGTCCCATGTTTGCTTAATATGCAGCAGTCAAATGCCACACTTAAAAAAAAAAAAAAAAAAAAAAAAAAAAAAAAAAAAAATATATATATATATATATATATATATATATATATGTGCAACATACATAATTTAAGGGGAAAAAATATAATGTATATAATATATGCATTATACAGAAAAAAAAAAATTATATAGATAATTCTATATTTGCTATGATAAGCACCTATTATTTTAGTGTTCTCCATCCATAGAGCGGAAAACAAAAATATATTTGGTCATTAATGTCTTTCATTCTCGTAGGAGTTATAATGCGGTTCAGGGGAATATCCAAAATTACAAGAATAACAATCAAACATATCGTTTAGTTGAGCTGGTGGTGACAATGTGTAGCTAAATTAATATTTTAGTAGATAGTTTAATAATAAATATTTGTTTCCAGTTTATTTCTCCGTATCTTATTGATTACAGGTGAAGACTGGAAAACAACCAAGGTGGACCTGGGCTGAATGATATATTTTGAAGCCCTAAATAAATAAATAGTTAAAATAGTTAAACGTATTAGGTTATTTGTTTATAAGCAAAAATTCATTCTTTATTTATATTCTTCTAAAATAAATACGTTTTTATTTAAGTTTATAACTATAACAGTAATAATAAGAACATGTGGAGGCCCGTTGGCTGTGAGTATTAAGGCTTGAGAACTTAACACACTGTGCCAAGGGTCGTGGGTTCAATTCCCACTATGGGGTGGTGGCTTTTCTTTAGAAAAATGAAAAGGCATCAGCCCTATCCTGGCTAGAAAGGGTGGTAACCTATAGATAACCCGATCTAAAATTCTTAGTTAATAATAATGGACGTTAGAATTTAAATAAATAAGAAAATGTAATCACTAGGTGATAGCCACACATTTCTATAAAATGACAAAAATGTTGTGTGTTTGTGACTTACTAAATATGCCTCCTATAAGGCGGCGGACAAATTTTTCCGCAGAGGAACCCGAAATGCAATAAATCAAATTAATTATCAATCTAATCGTACTGCCCAGGAACGTGAAGATCGCAATGAACGTGAAAGAATTCGGTTAAGACAGACCCGTGAAGCGCGACATTCGACTAATAATGGTGCAAGTTTGAATCGAGCTGCTGTCAATTGATTCCAGTGCCTACAGCTGTGTTGCTATTGGACCTATGAACTCAGTTCGACTATAAACAAATCTCAGGGCAGTAATTAAGTGTTTGTGGTATTAATCTAGAAAACCCATGTTTCTCGCATGGTCAATTGTACGTTGCCTGTTCCCGTGTTGGAATACCATCTGCTCTGATTGTTTACCCGCCAGGTAATGAAACAAAAAATATTTTGTACCATAAAGTACTACAATAAAAATGAAACTTAATCTAGAATAGGTAAGTAAAAATAAAATGAAATATAATAAGTAGGAATCATAATAAGAAATCTGATATTGTAATTTTCATTGTGATTTTTTAGTGACTCTTAAAAGAATTTTAAGTGTTTTATAATTTTTATTTTTTGACATAATGGAATTGTTGACTTATTAACTTTCTTTTTTTTTATCTTACAAGCTGACCCGGTGTCCCGAATAGCAGAATAAGTGTTAAAAAGAATAAAAAATTAAATAATCGACTGTTAGGCGGTACGAAGTTCGCCGGGTCAGCTAGTTTATTAATAAAATACACTTTTATTATAAGAAGACAGGTATAGTTGGGATTCGGCTAGGAGAAAAACGTCAGACTTTCAAAAAGAAATCTGTATTTTGGACGTTTCGACTGCAACAATGGCAGCCTTCTTCAGCACTAGAGAATGCCTAGGGGGGGGGGGGGGGAGGAAGACCTCGAGGACAACTTAGGTAACCATGGTAGAAGTACCATACTTCTACCATGGTTACCTAAGTTGTCCTCGAGGTCTTCCTCCCCCCCCCCCTAGGCATTCTCTAGTGCTGAAGAAGGCTGCCATTGTTGCAGTCGAAACGTCCAAAATACAGATTTCTTTTTGAAAGTCTGACGTTTTTCTCCTAGCCGAATCCCAACTATACCTGACTTCGTATCTCTACAGCGGCTAACTATCTCCATCTACACTTTTATTATAAGTATCTCTTAATCCTTAGAAGGATCTGGAAATATTACCGTCCATATCTTTTCCCAACCAGGCCTAGTGGTAAATCCAACTCAACCCGAATCCAACTAAATTAATCAGAATAACCCATAATTGCCGCCTCTAAAAATCACCTCCTTAAGTATTCGTCACCAATTACGTTAAACCCTGTATATATATATATATATATATATATATATATATATATATATACAGGGTTTAACGTAATTGGTGACGAATACTTAAGGAGGTGATCCGGCAAGCGGCGGTGATACACTAGCTGATCCGGCAAACGTTGTTTTCCCATATAAATTATTTCTAGTGCTTATTCTGGTAGACAAATAAAAAATAGATATCTTATTGTAGGTTTTTTTTTTTTTTTCTTTTTACGGCGCATCTACACCTAGGTCATTAACGCCGACATCCAGGGTGCAGCGAGGAATTTTACCAGCGAGCCGTGGGATGATAAAATTCCTGCCGGAGGTTGGGAATCGAACCCACCATCTCCCGCTTATGAATCCAAGGCACTAGCCATTAGACCTTTATGTCATTGTACTTTATTATCTTAACTAATAAATTTAAAATTATATCTCTATCACTAATTATGAGAAGAAAAAAAAAAAAAAAAAAAAAAAAAAAAAAAATATCAAAAATATCAACCTCCTAGTGCAATGGAGTGTACGATTTATGTATTATTTTTGCTTAGTCCATATTTAACCAACACAAACAAACTGGATGGTTTACCCACGCGAGAACGTGCGAATGATTTGTGTGAAAAAAACCGCCGTGCCCAAATCTAAGGCACAAAAAGACACCATTGACCTGGCGACTTATTGATTTTCATTGCGAATGCCAATCTAATTAGAAATTGATCGCGTTTGAATTCAATTGACACATCTGTGGTAGTAATAGTGGCCGAAATCTGTGCAGGGAGAGAGATACGAAGCTAATTCTATGAGGAATACAACAAACCGGCTTTGTTCACATCCTTACTCCGTGCTGTTTACTGAGTGAGATGTGACACCGGTAGACGCCTGGCGGGAATATATAATATAATTATCCAATGATAATGGATCAGTTATCGACCAACAAGGGTTCGAAATTATTAAAGTGCTAATATAGCTACTACGCGCGATTGGTGGTAGAAGGGTGAAAATGTAGGGTTGTGAGTATATTTTAATGCCAACTCATAAAAACATAATAATAAAACATTGTGTCAAAAAAATAAAAAAATAGTTTTTGGTGTAGACCACCCTTATCTCTCAGGGTTATGAAAGATAGTTAACATCCTTTTCTCAGTCCTACCGAATATACACACAAAACCTCATAAAAACCGGTCAAGCCGTTTCGGAGGAGTTTGGTCACTAACACTGTGACACGAGAATTTTACTTATTGTATAATATATATATATATATATATATATATATATATATATATATATATATATATATATATATAGATTATATCCTAAAAAATTGAGCCAATATTATTTTCATGATGATGAGTTGTGAAATGTGAAATTTTCTATCTGGCACTTCCGGATTGCGTCAGAAGGGAGGCTTAGCTTCAAAAACAGGTTCCTACCTAGGGGGGTAGATAGGAAATGCGATATAATTCAGTTATTTAGTTGGTGATCTGTGTAATTAGCCCCTAAGTACAGGGTGTCTGGTAGCAGATTTATATTTTCAAACTCAAATATAAAAACGTAATAATTGATACAAAGTTTTACTAAGAGCATTGAACGATAGAATGGAAATGCGGATTTTATTTTTTAAAGAGTATGCCATCCAGATGCCTTCCTTCGAGTTGAACACACTTTTCAAAACGGAGCCTTGTTTTCTGCAATAAACTTGGTTCAATTGAGCTGATTTCTCGACGAATATTTTCCTTTAAAGCCACAAGAGATTGGGGATTGTCATTATAAACCCTTTCTTTGAGATAGCTCCATAAATAAAAAATCCATGGGAGTTAGATCGGGCGACCTCGGTGGCCACGGGATGTCCCGAAAGCGACTGATCAGTTTTGGGAGGAAATTTTCCCGAAGCAAATTCATCTAAGCTCTGGCTGTGTGTGCAGTCACCCCATCCTGTTGAAACCACGTGTGTGGAGAGTACGATGGATGAGCTCGCAGGTTTGACAAAAAGAATTCCGTAATCATGCGTCGGTAATTTTCACCGTTGACTGGCCGTGGGACATTCATAGCCGAAGCAGTTGCGCGGAATCTCTGCACCCACGAACGAATTAAATTTACACTCGGTCCATCACATTCGCAGAATACCGAACTTTGAACAAAATTATTGACGAGCAATTACGTAAGAATCATTTCTCATAAAAAATGTCTCCACAGCGAACGCGCGATGCTTACTCGACCACTGCGACATCGTGACTGATAATTCCAACGTCTCCACCCTCCCTCCGCACCGTTTATTACTTTTTGAAATAATCGTATTTAAAAATATAAATTTGCCACCAGACACCCTGTATTGCTGAATTGGACGTTCGTTTCTTCAACTACAATTATTGAAGTTGTGATCTTGTCTCGGCTTCTTTCTCCAGCGGTGCTCGTTGTCCGGCCGTTATATTTCGCCCAAATCCTATTGGGCTTCATCAGATGTGGTCCTTACTCTTCGGGGTGTGCAGGAGGGGTTAGCTCCTGCACACCCCGAAGAGTAAGGAACACGTCTGGTGAAGCCCAATAGGTTTTGGGCGAAATATAACGGCCGGACAACGAGCACCGCTGGAGAAAGAAGCAGAGACAAGATCAAGACGATGCCCCAGCGAAGGAGCCTAAAGGAGAACATTATTGAAGTTAATGTTTATCTTTTGATGAAATATATCTCAATTACCCATTTGGGATTTTAATTGAAACCCGCTCATATTGATTTATTCCTAATTCGAGTGCATTCTTAGTTAATAATAATGGACGTTAAAATTTTAATAATTCAAGTGCATTCAATTATTTGTTACTTTCAGTTTAATGGAACGCATGATATTGTTGTGATATGAATTTCAATGCTTTTCTTAAGTGTGATTGATCTCGTGACGTCACACTATCATATCGCATATAAAGAGTGCCCTACCTCCTTGGCGGGAGACACCAGTTCTGCACCTCGTGGCATTTTATCTTTTGCAGTAAGTACTTTTTACTCTCCTCTTTTCAATGCACTTATGCTTTTAAAACATTATAAAAATATGAAAATACTGACTTTATCACACCCAATAAAAAAAAAAACCGTCTCGCATGAGATATTTATAGTTCAGGGAGCATTTGTCATGGGCATATATAAGGGGGAGGGGTTGAGGGGACTGCAGCCTCCTCCCCCCCGAAATTTTGATTTGATAATAAAAATGTGTCATAAGACCCTTAAAAATAAATTAAATAAAATCACTTAGTTCATAAAAAATATTTTATTTAGATTTAATAGCGTTTTAGTTGTCTAAAACTATTCCAAGTTCTAAATTTTTAGAATTCCATACTGAAAGGGGAAACGCTACCCCCCCCCCCCCCCCCCAAATAATTATTTCCTATATACGCGCATGGCATCTGTTTTGTTAAGGGGGCACGTTAATTTCTGCAGAATTCTCTTCAGAAGAACTCAAATAAAAAAAATCACGTTTTTTGTACTTATTTCGCTCATAGCTTCGAAGGAAATCATGCTAGATACCTTCCAAACGGATGAAAAGATTTGTAACAACATTTTTTATAATGTTCCATCATTTGGAAACGTTACATCTTACATGCGGCTCTGAAAAAGAGCAATAAATAGGAAAACAAAGGTAAAAAATAACATTTTTATTTCTTTTTTCGGTAGCTTAAAATGCATTTAGGACTTCCATATTATTTTAATAAAACGTTGATTAGAGAATAAAACAACCCACTAAAGTTCGTTTAATAATATTTGCAGGGGTTTCCCGTGGTCTAGTGGCTAGCGCCTTAGATTCATAAGCGGGAGATGGTGGGTTCGATCCCGTAAAAAAAAAAAAAAAAAAATAAATAATACTATTTGCATGATAATTTTGCAATTGAGGTATCAGCGAATAAATTAATAATTTTCAAATTGTTATGAAATTCAAATCGAAATGATTTCTTATTAAAAAAAAACCTTATTTAAGAGGTAAAGACCCTTTCCCGAAAAATGTAAAAATAATTTGAAGCAAAATGGTGAGCTTTATGTCTTCTTTTAAGCCTCGCAAGTAACGGGAGTGGGGAATCTGGAACACTAAATTCTTAACCTAGCCAACTTTTAAAAATCAAAACAGGAATTTTGCTACTTAATTTTATTGGTAATTAATTTTTGTATATATTATTATCATTACTTTTTTTTTTAACTTCATTATGTGAGGTCATAAATAAGCTCCTGTATAAAATGATCATACTTAACCAATGTACTTAAATATTGTACAGATGTTAAATAAACATATTTAAAAAAAAAAAAAAAAATACTTAAACAAATCGCCCACATAGTAGAGGGGATGACAGCGCTGTTCCAATTAGTTCACAGATTACAGTTAGAATACTTCTCATTTCTTTGACAATGTGAGCAGTCGTCAAAAATGTGCTGATTTTAGAATAATTATCGAAAATAATTTTTTTTTTTTTTTTTTTTTGTTTTTTTTTTAAAACTTACTGCCTCTACTCGAGAAGAGTCATTGGCAGGTCAATGAATTATTTACACATTTACATAATGTAATTTTATAATTTTACAAAAGTCAATTATTTTTTTGTAATGTCGAGGTTGTCCATCAGTGGGCTTCTTTTTCTTTATGGAAAACAGGACAGTGGATTAGGATATGTTCGAGGGTTATGATCTCCTGGCAAGTGTCGCATGTCGGTGGATGTAAGCCATATAGTAAGTGCGTGTGGGTCAATTTAATGTGCCCAATTCGCAGTCTTGTTAGCATCAATTCATTTTTCCTATTTTGCCGGTGTGACTTTGTCCATTGCTTTACATCTTCTTTGATTCTCCTTAGGTGGTTCAAAGAAGTTGTAAAGCAATGGATTATCGATTCATAAAAGTTTATTAAAGAAATAAATTGATTAATTTTTACATCTTACAGCCGTTTCCGGGACGTTGATAAAACGAGTGAGACAACGGGACAACAGCAAAATACTGGGACGTTTGGCAAGCCTATTTCTATGGCATTCGAAACTAATGTATACCAAGTCTTAATGAATTTATAATTGTAGAGTAAACTATTTATATTGATTATTTATTTGTAACAATAATTGAAGTTTTATGTTTCAGAAATGGCGATCAACATTATTTTTCCGGCAGCCATCCTCTTTACAGCACAAACCGTAGGTACAGAAACTTTATTGCTTTTTCTTTAGTGGACTCGGCAGTACTAGAGATTACGGTCGAGTGAGGCTTCGTTTTTCTGGCGTTTAAATTTAACCGGGGTATGCCAAAAAATATTATTTGGAGGTGTCGGGCCCGAGGAGCCGAGATATGACGAATGTGACCGAATATTCGGCCCTTGCCCGCTCCCGTTCCCCGACCCGTCTCTCTTGTGTCTGCGTTGGCCGTGCATTATTGGCTCTCTGGATTACTCATCATTGGAAATCTTTTCAATGTATGCAATAATTCTTTTATACCTTCTAGATTAGGAATAAATGGATTTCAATTGAAATTGGTATACCGCCTACACGTTATTCATTGATTCGTCTCATAAGTACATTATTCTCGTGAGACTGGAAGGAAAAAAATACTTTTTATGGCATTCCTAATGAAATGTTCTTTCTGAAATGATATTGTGGGCTTTATATTATTATTATTATTATACTATTATATTATAGTTTATCCAGCAATTTTTTTTCTGTTTCTTTCTTTTTTTTTTTTTTTTTTTTTTTTTTTTTTTTTTTTTTTTTTTTTTAAGCCGTGCCAATCTTAGGGTAACGCCATCGAATGAACCATTTCATTTTTCTGTTCTTTAGAATCGGAAAAGCCTTGGCGACGTATATCACGGGCATGGCTTATCGGGGATTCCCGATGCCTGGAATGAGCAAGGACCGAATATGCGGCCTTCCTCTTATTCATGAATACATTTTTTTATTTTTTTTTTGTATCCTGGGATTATATTTAGTAAATGGATGCCCCCCAGACCCCCAAATGTAAATTAAAAAAATTCTAACAGAGCTAGCGAAATGTGCCCGTTAAAGGATTAAGTAGATTACACCCTTTAAATCCTAATTTTGTTATTAGTAGATTTTCTTCCTGAAAATATTTATATGTTTTAGGAAGAAATTATACTTTGCATGATAATGCATTATTTTTATATTTTAGGTATGTGCAGTCACTTCGAAGGAATTGACAAGAGGATTTGGGCCGAAATGCAACGAAAGCGCACTTTTCACAGCAGTCATTTCGGGTAACCTTCCGAAAGTTAGGGAACTGCTGCAGAACGGAGAGGACGTTGATGCACTCGACTGCAGAAATCGCACGCCAATGCACTTCGCTGTGCGTTCAAACAGACCGGACATCATCAGCGTGCTGGCTCTCTACAATGCAGATATGAAGATGATCGACCGCAAAGGGAGAACATACTTACACTTGGCAGTAGACCACGGAAGCATGAGGTCGCTATCGTTTCTCCTGGAGTACGGACTCGATGCGGATTCGAAGAGCGCGGACGGACACACTGTTATCATGTTGGGCATCCAAAGAAACGAAGTTGAATCTCTTGACGTCCTCAAAGAATACGGAGCGAAAATCGATCAGAGAGTGCCGAAATTCTGGCCGAACGACACGACCTCTCTACTCCACTGGGCTGCAGAGGAAAATTCTAACCAATGCATACCATGGTTGGTGAAGATCGGACTAAGAATTAACGAGACTTCTCAGACTCAGCATTGGTTGCCGATACACTATGCAGTCGCTTACAGGCACCTAGAGGCCACCACGACCCTTGTGAAGTTGGGCTCTTGTATCAATTGTAAAGACAGAAAAGGACTTACACCTCTATACTACGCAAAGCATTTACAATTTTCTGATATCGAAGATTATCTCGAATCTGTTGGAGCAACACTGTAAAAATGCTATGACCAAGGATTGCTCGTGTTGACTTTTTTGCATGAATATGATATAATGTACTCATTGAAAGCGTGCTGGAGGAAATGTTGGGTACAGACTATTGCCTTGTTTACACGAGCTTAGAACTTCTCATTGGAGCTCCTTCTATAAGGAAAATGTTCTCGTTCACAAGTTGGTGGACGAGTACGTTTAGTAACTTGTCACTAAGCACTTGTTGGGCTGTATAAACAAAGTGATAAGAGACAACTGCATAGTAGAATCGTTACTTGTGGCTATTAAATAGAGCTTACTTGTGGCTTATTAAATAGAATCCATTGTAATTTACTTGTACTTACGGTGCTTACTAATACTTGTCACTAAAAATCACAAGATTACACTTTTTAAGCTCGTTTAACTAGGCATATTTTAATGCGGAAATTTAACACGTGGGATGTAACCAGGATTTCCTCCACCAGCATTTTCAAGTTACCCACCAAATCCTGGATATTGCCTCTTTTCCACATTTTATTTTTAAAGCCACACTGTAGTTTTCTTTACGATTCCTTATATTACCAAGAAGTGGAGCATTTATGCATACAAATTACATGAAAGTGTAATATCGTCCCTACCATGTGAAACTATCGGATATGAAAGATCTCATTTTTCAGATTCAAGACTTTGGACTTGGGTTGTGGACGATACAGCTTGTCGCAAATTGTCCCAATTAACCCCTTTATGCCTTTTATGCCGTAAATAAAGTAACGAATAAGACCATTTTTCAATATGTTCTTTCGCTAGTTTGTTCCGATTTTCATATTAGATAGTATGCATTCATATTAGATAGTATGTATTCATATTAGATAGTATGTATTCATATTAGATAGTATGTATTCATATTAGATAGTATGTATTCATATTAGATAGTATGTATTCATATTAGATAGTATGTATTCATATTAGATAGTATGTATTCATATTAGATAGTATGTATTCATATTAGATAGTATGTATTCATATTAGATAGTATGTATTCATATTAGATAGTATGTATTCATATTAGATAGTATGTATTCATATTAGATAGTATGTATTCATATTAGATAGTATGTATTCATATTAGATAGTATGTATTCATATTAGATAGTATGTATTCATATTAGATAGTATGTATTCATATTAGATAGTATGTATTCATATTAGATAGTATGTATTCATATTAGATAGTATGTATTCATATTAGATAGTATGTATTCATATTAGATAGTATGTATTCATATTAGATAGTATGTATTCATATTAGAACTGGATGCATGAATAAATCAGTGAATGCTCATGTCAGTTAAAACATTTTATTTACCTTATACATTGCAAAACGTAGTCTCCCCAGTTTTTTAATTCTTTCTATCATGCTTTCCTTTTTCGATCCGTTATAACTTAGTGTCTTGCCAAGGTAACTAAATTTTTGTGTAACTTTTATTGATCTGTATCCGTTTTCTACGGGTTTTCTTCCTGAAGTTTGGGCCTGTAGGCGTTAGTTCCTAGGATATTTGTAGACCTGATTTTTTTTGGCTCTTTCTGTCGGTATGTGTATTTGGTCAACTGCTTCTTCTGGCGTTTCCGCTATAACAGCAAGATAGTCTGCGTAGGCAAAGAAACGTACTTTGATATGGTTATTCTTGGTCCTTATTGTCGCACCCGTATTATTGGTTTTCCATAACTCATTCATAATAATTTTATAATATATTACTATTATAATAATAAACAACAGAATAATAAGTACTGAGTCCATTATTGTAGACGCGTTAGGTATCACCATTTATACAATTAACCAAATAGAGGATAAATATGAAGGACCGCCAGGAGTAAAAGATACTCTTGGATTTACCGATCCGTCTCTTTTTAAACTACAAATTTTAGGACTATTTTTTTTTTTGAAGACCGATGAATCTCTTACTATAAATGATAAGTAAGGTGTGTTGTAGCAACCCAATAAAAATGGGCATCATATCATAAATAAAATATTTAATGTTTGCAAGATTGTTTATATATTATAGGTATTCTGGAGGAATTATATTCTGGTAATATTGGACCTTTCACGAAATTGCTTTAGGTTTTTTTGGGGGTTATTATTAGTTTTATAGAAAATATTATAAGGACAAATGAATGTGAAATAATAAAACAATGTAACAGTATGTAATAGTTTAATTTAACGTCTATAGAAAAATAAGATCTTCTTCTCCCAAGTAAAATATCTGAAATAATATAAAATAACATTAAATCCTCATTTTCAGTAAAATTACTTCCAACCATAACGACAATATTATTATTTATACATATATTACAATTATGCGTATTACATACCTAAGTAAGTGGTGCTACATTACTCAATCCATTGGTCAAACAACGTCTGTCTGCCGTACAAGGTTAGCAATTTTGTACATAGCCATCATAAACTGAAATAAGTAAGCTATAAGTAAGCAATTTGTATTACAATATTTTTTAAACAGGAAATACTTTTTTTTTGTATGGCAAACCCCTCATTTATACTAGATTGAATAAAATGGTACAACAATTTGTTATTTAAATAATGATATTGGATTTAATTATTATTAAATTACTTTGGGTTATAAATTTCACGTAAAATTTAATTTTGAATTGCCTTGAAAATTAATTAGGTTAGAAAATGGTATATTGATATATATTGTGCTTTTAAAATGCTTCGTCCTATAGGAAGGAAAAATCACATATCAGGACAAATATCCTCCTACCGCAGAGCATATATCGTCCCTACCATGTCAAACAATCAAATATGAAAAATATCGATTTTAGATTCGGGACTTTGCTCTTGGATTGTAAACGATACGGCTTGTCGCAAATTGTCGGAACTCTATAGAGTTAATAGACATTAAAGGCTATTCTAAAGGCTTATAAGCCTTTAGAATAGCCTTTAATGTTTCAAATAAATTATCGAATACGACCATCATTCAATATATTACTTCGTCGATGGATAGAATATGTTAGTTCCCTAGTTTTCTCCGATTTGCATATTCGATAGTTTGACATGGTAGGGACGATATCACCAGTTGTAAAGTTTTTTTTTAAACCACAACTTTTCTCCGGCATAACATCCGGCTTCGTCAGGTCGTACCTGATGCAATTTCGCTAGCTGAAACCAAAATGTCCCTGGTGCTTGGTTCCGTGACCCTTTTGTACCAGGGCTGCTTGTTAATCCTTTCGGGGTCAATTTGTACCTATTCTAGCCAAGGCCGGTGTCCACGCCTCAGATAATTTCGATCGACCCATAGGGAGGAACCCCGCTAATAAGGTTGATCTCATGACGCAATCCGGAAGTGCCGACTAGAAAATTTTGCGTTTCAGAACCCATAGAGACCGAAAATGATAGTGGTTAAAATTTGTATATATATATATATATATATATATATATATATATATGTATATATTTATTTACATATATATATATATATATATATATATATATATATATATATATGTATATTTGTCTGTTCGCTCTGTAGCTCCCAGACGAATGGTCCGATTTTGATGAAATTTAGTACAAAAATCTTTCGTCTAATTTGAAAGGTCAAGTTCGTTAACCAGCAAAATCCACCTACTGGAAGATGGCGTTTGGGGCGAAATTCGCGCAAAAAAAATCGTAACGCTTACGTTTTTGAGTTCATAAGCTTGTAAGTAATCGTTTTATATGATTCCTGGGCTAGGAAAACGAATGAAACCATTTTCAAGGCGATAGCTTTAACCTTTTTCGAGAAAATTGGAAAAATATTTTTTGAATACCGTATTTGGTTTGGGTACTTAGAATCATGGGATTCAGGCGAAACGTTTTCTGCATGTTCTACTTTCGTTAAAACTAATATGTTGAAATTTTGGTTACGTTTGGAGTTAAGGAAGTGTTAGAATAAAATATTTTATTAACAGACATAAAAAGTTTTGGTAGCTTTGTTTACTTTCCTTAATATCTCGAAAAAGGTTGAGAATCTTGGTAAACGGAAGAATACCATTAGAAAGCTACAAAAAAAAGATGCTCTAAAAAAAGATTCTAATAAAAGTTTTGATTAGCGATGTCAATCGGAGAAATAAGAGCTTAAAACTTTAAAGTAATTGATTTCGCTTATTCGAACTGTTCTTTTTGTCTGTTTTTTATTCCTTGTTATTTTTTAATTGCTTATAGTAGGCTAATGTATTTGAAAATAAAACAGGTTAAGAAAAACAATTTAATGTTAGAGATATGGATTTCCAAGATATAGTTTTTCAACTGCCTAGCGTCCTTCCTAGGGAGGGTTGTTTGTTGTCTTTGATTTTGGTACTTAGAATTAGGGGATACAGTTGAAACATTTTCTGCATGTTCGAATTTCATCAACATTAATATGTTGAAATTTTTGTTACGTTTAGAGTAAAGGAAGGGTTAGAATAAAATATTTTATTAACAGACAAAAAAAGTTTTGGTAACTTTGTATACTTTCGTTAGGACCTCGAAAACCGTTGACAATCTTGTGAAGCGGATGATTACCATTCGAAAGCTTACTAAATGCTCTACAAAAAAGGTTCTGAAGAAAGTTTTAATTAGGCGATGTCAATCGGAGAAATAAGTGCTTAAAACTTTAAATTAATTGATTTCGTTTATTCGAACGGTTCTTTTTGTCTGTTTTACTCCTTGTTATTTTTTAATTGCTTATAGTTGGATAATGTATTTGACATAATGTATAAAACTGGTAAAGTAATATAACAAAAACAATTTATTGTTAGAAATATAGATTTCCAAGATTCCAAGACCTTGTAATTAGCGGGACCTAGTGTTAGCCGACCGTTCCAGGTAAGATCGTAAATCATGACCTTTCAAGACTTTACTACACACAGGAATGACCTTAAGGTTTGACACGCCATTATAATAATTAATAAAAAAAAAAGACTGGTGGAACCAAAATAATAACTGCTTCTATTTTAATCTTTCCAAGTTAGACTAGGGATATGAACGGAACCGCGCTAAGATGATGCAGTTCCTGCGAGACGGACTTTTTTGAAATTATTGGGCCTCTTCCAAATGTCGATAGCTTCTCGGAAGAGCATTATGCTTACCACATCTCTGGTGATATATGCAGGTACATACGAGGACGAGAAATCACCCAGCGATAAAGTTTATGAGGGAAAATATATATATATATATATATATATATATATATATATATATATATATATATATATATATATATATATATTACTCACATCAGCATACGATGTCAATGCTGCTGCATTATCTAACAATAATGCTTTAATCTGTAACGGCTGTAGAGTGTTACTCATCATAATGCTGATAGACTTGTTAAGTTTTTTACTGCAGTGCATCCACGGAAGGCTGTATAACGTTTGAAACAACTTTCTGCTCTGAAATTTAAAAACAAAAAAATGGGTATAATTTGTTGTGTAAATTAATTTGTGTTCTATTAAATTCCTTTTAAATATGTAGAAATTATATTGGATACAAAGACAAATTAAACATTGAACAAAAATTGTATTATAGGATTTAAAAGGTTCTGTATAGAATGTGCGAAAATTATTTGCTTATTTGATTGTTAAAACTCGTTTTAAAGAGCTATATGATCTATTAAGCTTTTAGCGCGGTTCCTCCCTCCCCATAGGGAGGAACCCTGCTTACATGGTTGATCTCATGAAACAATCCAGAAGTGCCGACTAGAAAATTTTGCGTTTCAGAACCCCTAGAGACCGAAAATAATGGTGGTTCAAATTTGTATGTATATATATATATATATATATATATATATATATATATATATATATATATATATTTGTCTGTTCGCTCTGCAGGTCGATGAAGAATGGTCCGATTTTGAGGAAAATTGGTACAAAAATCCGTCGTCCAATTAGAAAGGTCCAGTTCGTTAACCAGCAAAATCCGTCCACTGGAAGATGGCGTTTGGGGCGAAATTCGCGCGAACAAGATCGTAACGCTTACGTTTTTGAGTTCATAAGCTCATAAGCCCCTCATATACGCCCATGCTTCTGTATCCTCTAGAAAGGCTTTATTAGGCACATTTTGTATTGATTTATAGAGCTTTGCTTTAGAATGAGAGCCAGATTCTGTAATTTCCGCTTCTGTGTAAAAGTTAGCTACTGTCGGTGTCCCTGACGCCTTAATATCACTTTTATTTGAGATGTTCGAGAGGATTTTGACAATTTTCACGAGATATATAAAAAAAAAAATAAGTTTATTTCTTTTCTAAGCTTATCAAATGGCACTAGGGACATGAACGGAACCGCGCTAAGATGCTGCAGTTCCTGCGAGTCGGACTTTTTTTGAGTTCATAAGCTTGTAAGCACTCGTTTTATAGGCTTCTTGGGCTAGGAAAACGAATAAAACCATTTTCAAGGTGATAGCTTTAACCGTTTTCGAGAAAATTGGAAAAATAGTTTTTGTATACCGTTTTTGGTTTGGGTACATAGAATCATGGGATTCAGTTGGAACATTTTCTGCATGTTTTACTTCCATTAAAACAAATATGTTGAAATTTTTGTTACGTTTGGAGTTAAGGAAGGGTTAGAATAAAATATCTCCTTTATATCTCGAAAAAGGTTGAGAATCTTAGTAAGCAAAAGATTACCATTAGAAAGCTCTCTAAATGCTCTACAAAAAAAGTTCTGATAAATGTTTTGATTAGGCTGTCAATTAGGATGTCAATCGGAGAAATAAGTGCTTAAAACTTTAAAGTAATTGATTTCGCTTATTCGAACTGTTCTTTTTGTCTTTGATTTTGGTACATAGAATCATGGGATTCAGTTGAACCATTTTCTGCATGTTTGAATTTTATCAAAACTAATATGTTGAAAATTTGGTTACGTTTGGAGTAAAGGAAGGATTAAAATAAAATATTTCATTTTTAGACAAGAAAAGTTTTGGGAACTTCCTATATTTTCATTAATATCACGAAAACGGTTTGGAATCTTGGCAAGCAAAAGATTACCATTCGAAAGGTTACTAAATTTTCTACAAAAAATGTTTTGAAGACATTTGCGATGGGATGGTCATATTTGGAGAAATAAGTGCTTATAACATAAGTAATTTCGTTCATTTGAACGAATCTTTTTGTATGTTTCCTACAGTTTTTTTTTTTTTTTTTTTTTTTTTCACGGCTCGTTATTTTTGTGATTGCTTATAGTAGTCAAATGTATTAGTCAATAAAACAGGATACGTATAAATAGAAACAATATTTTGTTTCAACGGCATCTTGGAATTCGAAGATGCCCTATGAATATCTAGATTACTGTACTGGTGTTGATTTCGTTTTTCAGAATTGTTTTTGGTATTCCCTATTTTCAGAAGTTTTTATCTATTTATTAATTTTTTTTTTTAAATTCATTGAACAAAATCATATGAATTCGAAGGTGAGGAGCTAGGAGGCTTAGGGTGGAGGGCATTCCCAGTACAGGTAGCGCCCAGTGTACCCTCGTCATCTGTAAGTTCCTTTCTAGGGTCATAAAGATAAGCCTCCAAACAACTTTAGGAATGTAGGATTTCTAATTTTTTCCAGTATCAGAACAGCCGCTCTTTACATACCACAGTGGTACTGACGTACCGGTCTATACTAGTTGCACTCCACACGGTGGTAGTACTTGGTGTATGCCACAGCGGATGGCTCATTATAATCTTATTTTATAAGTATAGGAAAATAGGTACCTAAAAAAAGTTTATTCGTGTATAAGTGTTGCGTTATTGGGATTAGAATAAAATATTTTATTAACAGACATGAAATGGTTCGGAATCTTCGTATATTGTCCTGCTTTTTTTGTTTATTTTTTCTTTTATGGTACATCGAAATCTAAGTCATTAGCACCATTTTTTCCTTATGAGCTTATATAATACTTACAAGGGGATTATACAGCGATGGGGTCACCGATTTGGACCAATTTTTTTCTGGTGATTCTACATCGAAAAATAGTCGACACGTGTCCGAGCGTTCCGTCCAATGCGCCTTAGGAGCCGAGAAATAAAATAAAATAGGTTGAATGTGCTTTATTTTTTATATCGAGTTTAAAAAATGATTTCGACATGATTCTTTCACCAATTCATTTGTTTTATAGAGTAGATTAAAAGAAAAATATAATCGTTAAAAAAAAAAATTTATATTTCCTAAAATATATAAATATGAGATGGTGGATATGGCTTCAAAAGAGGCTCACAACCTGAGTGAAATCACGCCAACCTTATTGACGGGAAATGAGCTATTCCTACCACTAAAAAGAAGAATAAAAGTAAACTGGGAAAATATGTGGAATGAAGTAGAAGGTAATAAACTAAAATAGATAAAAACCTCAGTAGACACCTAGTTTTCCCTCAGTAGAGGGAAAATAGAAGAGAGGAGGTAGTCATAACAAGAATGAGGATCGGACACACAAAAATCTCACATGGATATTTAATGGGAAGAGAGCAACCTCAAAAATGCCCAAGATGTAATGAACCCTTTACAATAAAGCATTTAATATCCGAATGCCACCAATTCAGAGTAGAATTAAACGAATTGAATATCCCTCCAGACATAAGAGAGGCATTAGCAGACAATGCAAATATGCTGGATAAAATAATAAGTTTTCTAAAAAAAGTTGAATTATACAACGAAATATAAAAAAAAAAAAAAAAAAAAAAAAAAAAAAACTAATGCGTAAATGCGTGTGTGTGTGTGTATATCTAAATAAATAAGATTCATTCAAATAGAAGAAGTTTTTATACTAGTAAAAAAATAAAGAAAGAAAATAAATAATAATAACTGTAAACCATAAGTATATGTTTTCCGAGAAAATACAAACGTGAGTGTGACATAAATGAGATCGGGCAATGATGCTCTGGAAGCTGTTTGCCCTAAAGCTCAATCCATCCATCCAGCCATCAAATATATTCAAAAATATGCTTTCGTTTTCAGGTAAACTAGTATTGTACATTTTTTTACACCAAAAATAATAGCCGATTTAAAATCAGCACCCCAAGAAACCCTAATATACTGAATATCATTGAAAACAAAAAATATTGATTTTTCCTAGTCTGGAAGAGACTAAACATTTGTAAGCGAAAAGGTTATGTAACGTTTTGAAATTCAATATCTCCCCTTGAGATAATCCGATTTTTACATCAGTGAAATCTTTCGAAAGGAGAAAGACTCCCTTTTCTAACCATATAAATGACTGTTGTATTATCTCAAAAGGTACTTGCGAAAAATGGTTTTCAAAATAAAAATAGAATGTAAACTTTTGTGCATATAACGTCAATTCCAGAACACGTAGAAACTCTCCGATTGAACGGAAATGTGTCACATTATGGCCTTTATTGACCCTCTAAGTTTGGTTTGGATCGGGTAAATATTCTTTGAAATATGGCCGGATTCTTGAATCTTTAACAAAATCTTTAGGGTCCCCCCTTAGCAAAATTTAAAATACATTTTTTTTTTTTTGTAATATTCCCAAAATTTGAATTTAGGGGTTTTTCAATGAGCTAAAAACAAATCTGACATCCGTTTTAAATCAAAAATTGTTTCATAATCGATAACTTGTTAAATGTAGGTTTATGGAATATTTGGGCAGAATAATGACTTCTACAGAGTCGAGTATGTAAAACAATTTTTTATTTAAAAACGGATGTCAGATTCGTTTTTAGCACCTGGGGGTGACCCCATCGCTGTATACTCCCCTGGTTAGATTTAGCTAGCAACAATATTTTACACCGCAATTAAAGTGATTTGCTCTTCTTATAAACATAATATTTATATTATAATATAAACATAATACATTAATTTGTCGGACCAAAAAAAAGTCCGACCCGCAGGAACTGCATCATCTTAGCGCGTTTCCGTTCTTATCTCAAGTGCGATTAGTGAAGGAATATAGCAGCTATCGGTAGGTATTAGCACCATTTTTTCCCCCTTAATATCTTCAAAACAGTTAAGAAATCGTGGGATGTACGATATAACCATTCAAAAGTTTACTAAATTCTCTAAAAAAAAGATTCTGTAGCAAATTTCGATGGGGCAATGTCAGTCGGAGAAGCAAGTGCTTAAAACTACGAAAGTGTTATTTTTGTTATTTTAAACGGGTTTTTGTCACTGTTTACCTCACTTTTGTTTTTTAAGTTTATTTAACGGTGGGATGAGTATTTCTTTAAAGCTGAGAAAATAAGAATCATATTGGCAATAGAGTTTTCCTAGAGTGAGCGTCGCGATGACGGGAGAGTCCCATCCGTTTAGAAAACTGTCAGTTTCCATATGTGGCGCTTCAAGCTTCCTTCTCTTTGAGATTTTATTTTATATTTTTAACGAAAGTTCAAAACCTACCGATAGCTGCTACTATTCCTTTACTAATCGTACTTCGGATAAGAACGGAACCGCGCTAAGATGATGCAGTTCCTGCGAGTCGGACTTTTGTTTTTAGGATAAACGTAAAATTAGGAAAGTGTAAGTATTTGAATCCTGTGCATTTCAAAAATTAAAACAAAGTAACAAAAAAAAAAATCTAAACTAATAACATTTGAAAAATGGAACAAATAAAAAAATAGGGTAAATATGATAAAAATAATAATATATATATATACTAACATTATCAATTTAGAAAAAAAAAAAAAAAAAAAAAAAAAAAAAAAAAACTAATCTTGTTTCTATCGCGGAAAAATTATTAGATATCCATTTGTGTGTGGGCTACCATCACTGGAAAGTTTTTTTTACAGATAATTGCTTTGTGTTAACTGAAGTATGTCCTATTGCTTTGTGTGTACAGTCGTCGGTCATTAAATAGTATATGTCTAATTCGAAATCTTTTAAGGACTACTTATTCTCTGCCAAAATGAAATTTCTCTCATTTGATTATGAAATTAGCCAAGGAAGCCAATCCTTAATCGGATAAATAAATCCCGTAATATAATCCGAAGTAAAAATAAAAGTTGGGTTTCTGCTTAGAAAAATTTCATATTTTCAGAAAAATCTTTTGTTTGAAAGTTTCGGCATGCTCTTTGACAGCATTAATCAGCAATAAATGGCTAGGGGATGATGAAAGACCGAACATACCGGTTAGGTGCCCATAAGAAATTTATGGTCAACATGATACATTTTTCTCATTGTCATCTAACAGGTATTTTTGGCATTTCTCCACTCACTAAGCTTCAAAAGATAAATTCCAAATTAATGATTTTTCTGAAAATCTGACTGTTTTTCGTAGCCGAAACTCAATTATTCCTTGTGTCCTTATCGCCTAAACGGCTGACTATTTGCCTTTCAAAATAATACAATCAGGATTATAACGGAATACATAGATCAATCTATGCCCGAATAATGGATACTTCTTGTATATTTCATTACAATGTTTCTACAAATGAAAGTATCTAAGGTCTTCGATTTTGTAGAGCAGAATGTCTGGGTAATGTAATTGGATATGATAAGAGATAATATCACCATTGAGATATTATCCAACCGGAAGAATCGTACTACTCAATAATAATGCAGCAAGCGTAACAATTCTGGTGAGCATTACCCGAGGAGTACCTCAAGGCTGTATTTTACGACCGTTTTTATTTCTAGTGTATATAAGTAATAGCATGTCATAGCTTAGTAGAAAACATAACATTTTACGATCATGACGTGACGAGGCTAATTTAATAAAGCGATAAAGCTCGAAGTGAATAAATTACTAGGGAAAATTTAAAATCAGACTTTTGATAGATAAGTAAAACTAAATTGAAATAAAACAGAAAATGTAGAGTTAAGTCTGCAAAATGAAGAGTTCTGGAAAATGTAGAGCACTGGAAATTAACATTAAAAAAAAAATCAAATCTATTAAATTTGTGGAAGAAACAAAATAAAAAAGAAACAACCTATCGTTGAAATAACAAACAATCTGAATAACAAAATAAAACAAAAGTGCTTTCAAAACTTTTAAATATTTTGGAACTCAAAAGCTACAACAGAATAACAATTTTGAATAGATCACGTTATAGTTTACAATACTTAATGTTTAATTCATTAATAAGATTTGGGAAGCATTAATTTTAAGCTTATATTAATCTATGAGACAATCTCAGCGTTGGTTCAATCCTCAAAGAATAAAGAAATTGTATTGATATTATATTATCATTCATTACTCAAATTCATTTATTGTTACATATATACCTTTATAACTAATGGAAGCAAGCAAAGAATTTGGGTTAGTCATAAATGTGCAAAAATCCAAGATTATGACCAACGCAGAAGAGTACCCCATCACCAACAACGAGATATACGAACTCGAATATGCTAAAGAATATGTCTACCTTGGGCAAGTAATCTCCTTTGAGGACAAGCTCGAAAAATAAATAAAAAGGAGGATTAAAATAGGATGGAACAAGTTCTGGTCACTGAAGAAAATATTTATAGGCAATATCTCTACAGAACTCAATGTTAAGGTACTACACTCTTGCATATATCCTGCTATCTTGTATGGAGCTCAAACAAAATGGGCACTGACTATTAAGCTGGAAAATAAGCTCACCGCAACTCAGATGACAATGCTGAGGAGTATGATAGGGCTCAGAAGAAGAGATAGGAGAAGAAACTCGGAAGTCTTGAAGAGGAGTAAAGTTGCGAGGAGCCTGAGTCAAGAAGCCCGTTGGTTGAAATGGAGATGGGCAGGACATGTCGGAAGGATGAGTAACGAGAGATGGACCAAGGCAGCAACGGAGTGGAGTCCTAGGGAATATGCCAGAGGAGTTGGCCGGCAGAGAACAAGATGGAGAGATGAAATAGTCAGAAAAGTTGGAAATAACTGGTGGATAGCTGCAAGAGACAGTCTGGTGGACAAGAGTTGTAAATAGGCTGTAAATAAATTATAAATAGAACTGATTTTAAGAAGATTATTATTATTTATGTAAAAAATATTACTACTTATTTGAATATATTAAGCTGTTATCTATTTTCTCCGTAAAGAGAGGCTTTTGTCAGAAATGATGTTAATAAAGCTATTATTAATATTAGTATATACTTTTATATTGGCAAATATTATGACACTTAGGTTTATAATAACAGTCAATTCAACTTAATAGAAACATTCCTATATTCTAATCCCGAGTGCAGGCAAATGAAGATAGTTTTGAAAGCCGAGCTCTGGTTAAATTTTTACTTCTTAGTGGGTTCAGGCATTTTTGTCCTTCATTATTTTAGTAATTTAATTGGCAAAATGTTTTTTTTCTGCTTGAAGAAAAAAAAATATATCATTGAATGAAACTAGCCTATGATAATACAATATGATGGTAAAACTAAAAGCATATCAGAAAAAAAACCTTACTTTATGGATACATACCTATTTATCTTCTTGCATATTAATGATTGAATATTATTATAAGAGATTTATTTTATTATTATAGAAATTAAAAGATCATACTATGGTCTTACTGCCCAATCAATTTTATTTGGGCAGAAAGACCACAAAAATTTGCGAACTCAATGTCCCAAAAATTAATTAAATAATGTCAGTACTTTTAATGATATGTAAATATAGTAACTATTTTGTAAATAGCTCTCCTGTAAATATTGAATAGTCCTTACAAAAATTTGCTAAATTTTGTTTTCATGTTCTGTTCAAAATTTAAGTTACTGATAATTGTGGATATATAAATTGTTTTTGTTTTAAAAAGAGCAAATCGCCTTCGTTGCGGAGCTCGTAAAATAAATCAAAATAAAAGATTTACAAACCTCTTCCGTTATTGTTTCTCCAAGAAAACAAATAAGAAATAGTCCAGACTGCTCCGAAAAGAGCATCTCCATAAAATTTATCAAGAATGTGACTGGCAATTTCTGAAAAGGAAGATTACATTAAATTATTATTTTTTGTTTAATGCATTGATTACCAATGCCATCAATGTAACACCAATCCAATCGCTAATTTTTTCAGACTTCTAAGCACTAAATCATTGGTTTATTA
Organism: Gonocerus acuteangulatus; assembly: GCA_946811695.1. Lineage (NCBI taxonomy): Eukaryota > Metazoa > Arthropoda > Insecta > Hemiptera > Coreidae > Gonocerus > Gonocerus acuteangulatus. Next base: position 97,130,700 of record OX328125.1, on the reverse strand, counting down.
TTTCCCAAAAGTTCTGTCATGTCAAATGGATTTGTCTAGTGTCTGTTCGTGAAGTCTGTGTTTTATGTTTGGCAAGGAGTATGGCTTACGTTGTACTTGGATTTGTGAAGCGCAGCTGATAAAGGAGAACGAAAAAGTCAATATTACAAGAAAATAACTACAAAGAAAATGACTAAACAATATTATTTCATTATGCCAGTGTATGAGTGGTCCTATTGTTCTAGTATGCGTACTAGTTATCGGTCTTGGACGTACACTTGTCGTGTGTGTGCTCTGGAGGCCTATGCCAGTGTATGAGTGGTCCTATTGTTCTAGTATGCGTACTAGTTATCCGTCTTGGACGTTCACTTGTCGTGTGTGTGCTCTGGAGGCCTATGCCAGTGTATGAGTGGTCCTATTGTTCTAGTATGCGTACTAGTTATCGGTCTTGGACGTACACTTGTCGTGTGTGTGCTCTGGAGGCCTATGCCAGTGTATGAGTGGTCCTATTGTTCTAGTATGCGTACTAGTTATCCGTCTTGGACGTTCACTTGTCGTGTGTGTGCTCTGGAGGCCTATGCCAGTGTATGAGTGGTCCTATTGTTCTAGTATGCGTACTAGTTATCGGTCTTGGACGTACACTTGTCGTGTGTGTGCTCTGGAGGCCTATGCCAGTGTATGAGTGGTCCTATTGTTCTAGTATGCGTACTAGTTATCCGTCTTGGACGTTCACTTGTCGTGTGTGTGCTCTGGAGGCCTATGCCAAGTCTTGGTCGTCCTGGTGACGTGAGTAGTCCGTATGGTTCCTCCGTCCAGCCATTAATACCAGGCAGGAATTCGTTGTGGAAATATTGGATAAGTGAATTTTCTTAAGCACCTCATAGGGAAAATCTATTCTAACATATTTAAGAAATATTTCATAAAAATCAAATTCGTGATTCCCTTACAGAAATTGAAATATTTAACTTATTGATAAGTACTTTTATTACTATTATTCCTAAGAAATAGAAGTAAAATAATATGTAGCTCATATTAATAAATAATTAGTACCTGCAAAATTAAAGAGAACAAAGCTGCATATATAAGAGCAATCATGACATATATATCCAATAAACAGGCTCCATTGAAGGGCTGCAAAGCTTTCTTGAACCTGGAATTTATTTAAATAAAATAAATCCAATAAAATAAATTCCATATGTAAAACGTTTATATATAAAGAAATAAAAACGACAAAATTGTTTTTATACTGATTACACAGGCACACAAAATAAAAAAGTTGTCTTTCTCGAAGACACCATACTTATATTATTATGTATTTCGACAAGCTGAATCCGAAACCCAGATTTGTTTCAATCCATCGGCGCAAAATCAAGATCATTTCAAGGACAATATGTATGTTTTCAAAAATGAATTTTTGGATGCAGGATCATTTTTTGCAAAATAGACATATTTGTACTTGATCTTGCGCCGATGGGGTGAAACAGACCTCGGATTCGAATTAAGTGACCCACAGCACCATAGAGCTATAGTTATTTCTTCTTTAACGACTTCATCCGAAATTTGAACATCAAATGCGCTTAAACCTGACGCGCTGGATGAAACAGACCTCGGATTCGAATTAAGTGACCCACAGCACCATAGAGCTATAGTTATTTCTTCTTTAACGACTTCATCCGAAATTTGAACATCAAATGCGCTTAAACCTGACGCGCTGGATGAAACAGACCTCGGATTCGAATTAAGTGACCCACAGCACCATAGAGCTATAGTTATTTCTTCTTTAACGACTTCATCCGAAATTTGAACATCAAATGCGCTTAAACCTGACGCGCTGGATGAAACAGACCTCGGATTCGAATTAAGTGACCCACAGCACCATAGAGCTATAGTTATTTCTTCTTTAACGACTTCATCCGAAATTTGAACATCAAATGCGCTTAAACCTGACGCGCTGGATGAAACAGACCTCGGATTCGAATTAAGTGACCCACAGCACCATAGAGCTATAGTTATTTCTTCTTTAACGACTTCATCCGAAATTTGAACATCAAATGCGCTTAAACCTGACGCGCTGGATGAAACAGACCTCGGATTCGAATTAAGTGACCCACAGCACCATAGAGCTATAGTTATTTCTTCTTTAACGACTTCATCCGAAATTTGAACATCAAATGCGCTTAAACCTGACGCGCTGGATGAAACAGACCTCGGATTCGAATTAAGTGACCCACAGCACCATAGAGCTATAGTTATTTCTTCTTTAACGACTTCATCCGAAATTTGAACATCAAATGCGCTTAAACCTGACGCGCTGGATGAAACGGACTCCGGATTCAGCGTGTCGAAATACATAACAATATACATATGTATAGAGTCTTTCCAACAGACTCTAAGCTCTAGTAAGAATCGAACATGGCTATTCTCCTTACTCTCTTTACAGAAAGATCTGATTAATCTCTCCATTCAAGTGAAAGTTTATGTGAATGTTTTAAATAAAGCAAAATGAACAATTTTTCGTCGTTGGTAATTTGTCTTTTTCAATGGTCTGTATGTCTAGTTTCTGCTAAGCAAACATGCGCAACTATGAGGTCCATTTACAGCATATTATGCTTTTCTTTTCTTGAAAAAGGAAAAATGCATACCATACTGTAAAGCTGCGACACTTCAATTGGTCAATTCAATCGCTGTTCTGAAGTGGGTTTCGCGCTTCAGGTATCTCGATGTTGACGACCGTCCCAGGGCTGGCCAAAGTCCATCGATCAATATTGAGGATATTACGGCTGTTGTCGCAAACAATCCACGCATAATTGTCCCCTGGGGCATTCGCTGAGAGCGGTGAAAATCAATTTTAACATCCCCGAGCATCGAACGGCCAACCATTGCTGTGTTTGCGGATAATAGGTCAATGAGACAGGGAAAAGATTCTCAGGGCTCTCGCATATCTAAAAACATCATTGGACATTATTATATCGTGGTTCGAAAGTTGGAAACTCCGTCTCAATTTTCGCGCTAAGGTACTCGTTGACAGGACTTCTCCTTGCTTCCGGATTGGTCAGGACCGAGATACTTCAACTCCTAAGGAACCAAAGCGTGCGCTACCTTGGAGTTCTTTTGGACACTAGACTGACTTGGAGTCTTCACATTAACTTAAACCTTTGTCACATCTGACTTAGATAACTACACCCAAATTTAAAAAAAAAAAAAAAAAAAAAAAAAAAAAAAAAAAAAAAAAACATTCAAATGCGTAGCTCTATTATACAAAACTCTATTACTACCATCACTACCTTACGTATGCTTGTTTTGGTACTGTACCAGCAACAGCAGAAAAGAAGATTACTTCAGACATTTAAGAAAAAAACTCTTCGAATCATTTTAAATACTTTTAAACGCCAAACCCAAATTCAGAGAGAGCTTGGGGTTGTCCACTTCTTCCAGAGCACATTTGGAAAGTCAGACAAAGGTATTACGAGAAACTCGCAACAATATAAGGAGCCACCTGCTTTCAACTTGGAGAGAGGATTGCAACACGTTTAAAACCAAGATTTTAAAAAGACTTATTTCATTTGTAATTGTTTCTGCTGTTATTTTTAATTCTAAAATTTCAAATTCATTTTTTTTTTTTTTATTTTGTAGATTTTCATAAAACATTACATTTTCGGCTTCCTTAACCATTTGTAAAATAGGAGATTTTGTATTGGCTCAAATTCTCGGCGAACTTTCCAGACAATCTAATATTTAGATTATGGAAAATGTGTCTTTACTGAGAAATTAATAATAAATATTGTTTAGCATTTTATCTATTTTTTTAAATATGAATATCTCTGAATGAAAGACGTTTTGGGCTCTGAAATTTATTATGAAGGGAAGTTATAACATGGAGTGGAAGAAGCTTATCTTCGAACAATGCGTCCTGCCGGTTGTATGTTATGGATGCCAAACTTTGTCTCTCACCAAGGCAGAAGAAAACAAATTGCAAATATTTATTTACTTCATTATGAGCTACGCAATTTTAGCGATAAGCTCATGATCAGGAAAATCTTTGTCCAGTCAAGAAAAATGAGAAAAAAAGAAAAAGAAAAAAAAATAATAACAAAACATAGAACAAAACGAAGACAAGAACAACCAGAACAATTGCAAATATTGCAATGTTCGGTAGAGAGATGCATTCTGAACGTAAAAAGGTGGCAGAAGATAACTAATGCACATATAAGGGCACAGACAGGTATGAAAGACGTCCTGCTACATGCAAAGAAGACCAAATGGACCTGGGCAGGGCATGTTGCTCGACAAGACTATGACAGGTGGGCAAAGCAGGCTACGGAGTGGATCCCAAATGGACAGAAGAGAGGAAGAGGAAGACAGAAGAAGAGATGGGCCGATGTCATGCACAGCAAGGCGGGTGCTGTGTGGATGAGGACTGCCAGGGACAGAAGCAGATGGAAGGAGATCTGGAAGGAACAGGAAAGCACAGTCCCCATGGGAAGTCAGACTATTACCCCAGGAATATGGGAGGCCCTACAAAATAGTTACTTACAAATATAAACAAAGTAATATATTATTATTTATTTATTAGAGGCAAAGTTATTCATTTATTTATCAATTTTATATTTATTTAATTATCTACTATGACTATTTTGTTAATAAAGGCAACATTCATTCATTCATCTCCGAATGATTAGAATGCAGTGAGTAAAATGAAATAACAACCTCAAGAGTGCTTGATGATGTCTGATATTAGCCCTGAAACATGAGTACAAACAAGTTTGGAATTCTTCTTTCTCGTATAATTCTTCATCAGAACACTCTTTTGCTGCGTTTTTCTTCTTGAAAATGGAATACGCTCTGTTCCTGATGTTCATCAAGGAGTAATTCAATATCTTCAAGTGACCTTTCAGCTGTACGGTGCAGTGTATGTAGATAATGAAAAACGAGAGTATAATGGCGTACATAGTTCCTGCTAGAATCATAATGAGGAAATACCCCAGGCAGTATCCTTTGAAATCTCTAGTGTTGAAAGGCATGTAGAAAAAGAATGGAGGTAGATATGGATTGAAGATTTGATTCTCGCTGGTTTCTTCGTAGAAAATAAGCTGTATCAAAGGAAAAACAGCGAGATTTGAAAATCCGCCTGATGAAAACACTATAAGAAGCAAATTTGATGTCTTCTCTATTTCGTAATCTATTTGAGCTTTCATCTTTGCAAGTTTTTCATCAATTTCTTCGTTCTCATAATCATAAATTCCTGACATGATCATATTATTGGTTGTTTTCAGTGATCTGTAATAGAATATGTACAGAAAATGGATAGATTATACAGATGGATTATTACATTATATATTTACACATATCGCACTAGTATTTCTAAAGAGACACAACTAAAAAAAAATTAAAAAAATAAATAAAATCAACTGAAAATGCGTACTCTGGGCTATGTAGGGAGAATAGCACTAAGACAGGAAGAGTGACACAAGTGTCCTCTGGTGTACAAGCTCTGAAGCTACTAGGTATGTAGTTTTGATGGTTGATCAAGAGATATTTACCATGTATTTCATAGTCATAACTGAAAAACACCCATTTTTGAGTTGGGCCACTTTAGAAATACTAGTGGGATATGTTATATATTTTTATTATTTATTATGTTTTTGTCACTAGGCGATTGAATTTTTAACACAAATTCGTTTTAATCGCTATGCGAAGTATAAATATGAAAGTAATATTTTTTTAATTCATTTTTATAATTTTGTTATTTATTCCTTACTATATTTTTCGTAATCTTTTATTTTTATTTATTTTGACTATATTTAATTTGTTCACTTATTTTTTTCTATTAAATTCTTTATTATTATTTTTTCTATTATTATATTATTTGTTCTTATTTTCTCTTCGTTATAATTGTAAATTTCCTTTTTTTTTACATTATATTTTGTTCAAATAATTTATAATTTTTGTCATTGTTATTATTATAATTGTTTTACTTTTAACGTTGCATTACTCTTCGTAAAAATAAAATCATAAAAAAAAAAAAAAAAAAAAAAAAAAAAAAAAAAAAAATGGCAAATATAACAAATGCGGAAAATAACAATATTGTTAAAGTAATTTTTAACAATAGATAAAGTAATATATACTAACAACTGCCTAAGGGGAGGAGAAAAATTATTAGGTCTTTTAAATCAGTACATTTTTGAGCCGGCAGGAGTGCAAACAGACAAATATATATATATATATATTTATATATATATATATATATATATATATATATATATATATATATATATGAACCACCTTTATATTCCGTGGGGTCTGAAACATGAAAGTTTCGTGTCGGTACTTCCGAATTACGTCATGAGGTCAATCTTATAAGCGGGTTTCCCCCCTATGGAGGGACGGAGGAACCGCGCAAAAGCAAATTTATATTGTCTTGCTCCATTCCAATGGAATTTGTTACTAAAAAAGGCTATCAAAGAGCATGCCGAGACGTTTGAAAGACTGATTTTTGTGAATATCTGATTGCTGCTCTTCGCCAAATACCACCGATTCCTTGAATTCTTATGAAATATAATGGCTGTTTATAAATAGGAAGTACCTTTACAAGATAATCATACCTCGTTGCTATGAGCCTGCTGGAAAATATGACTCCAGCAAAGACAGTTATCAATGATACGTGTACTCCTAGAATTATGAGTACTTTATCAGGAACTACCAGAGGTACCACCCAAACAGACATCATCAGCCCATAGAGGAGTACAAGATACAGGAATCCTATGTACATGATGTAAGAAGTACTTCTTGATTCCCCAAATCCAGAGATGAGAATTAGCCATCTCTTGCTTTTATAGAAGTCTCTTGAGATTTCTCTTGTTGATTTTTCACACATTTTGCTGTCAAGAGATGCCTCAACTTCATTCAATACATCTGCTCCATTCTTCGTTATCTGAAAAAAAAAAAACAAATTTACTTCTCAAGCTGTTTCCTTAATTCTGCCTACGTTTGAGTAAATTTGTTATTCTAAGCTAGATTGTTAAAAACATTGTAGATTGCTAGAGCCCGGAAGATAGGCATTTATTTTTGGTTAAAATAGGCAGGCAAAAAGGCACTTGAAATACTGAAAATAGGCAGTATTGTAATTAAAATAGGCATTTATTAGGAGTGAAGGCAAATAGGAATCTCACTCATTATTAATGAAAATATGTATTTTAAATACTCATTCATTTCTTTATTATCAATTTATCACAGAATTAGTGTTCTTACTGTTACTTTCCCTTCTTACAAGCAACAACAAGATGCTTTTTCAAAGTATCAACTCTCATAGACCTTCTAAGAAAAAAGGTTTTTCATTATGGAAAAACTTCCTCTGCATTATCTTATCATTTCTAAATCCGGAATACCAGGTAACTACAGCATTGTCACAGCAAAAGGGGTGTGAGGAAGAAGTACTTCTCTCATCCACTCTCTTTCCTGCTATTCATTAATCCTGTGCATTCCTTCTATCAAGGAAGGCTCTGTTATTTACAGAGGGTCAATCCACGGGTTGGGAAAATAAGCTTTCGAATTGATATTTGTGACGGCAAAATGTAATTTAATTTGTAAAACCTTTTTTGTTTACGACGAACTGAAATTCGAAATTCGTTATGTGCTTTTTAAAATGTTTAAATCGCAGAAAAAAATTGCATAACGAGCAAAAAAAGGCGTTATATCTTAAAATATCCAAAATAGGCAAAAAAAGGCAAAATAAAAATTGTCTCTACACTTCCTAAATGCACGGAAACATATTTATTTCTATCTGAATCTTCAATATATCAATTCAGATAAAAACGGCATTTTGCCTAACTTCCGGGCTCTATAGATTACATTTGAATGAATGAATAGATGTAAATTTATGTACATTTATTTCTATCTGAATCTTCAATATATCAATTCAGATAAAAACGGCATTTTGCCTAACTTCCGGGCTCTATAGATTACATTTGAATGAATGAATAGATGTAAATTTATTTCTATCTGAATCTTCAATATATCAATTCAGATAAAAACGGCATTTTGCCTAACTTCCGGGCTCTATAGATTACATTTGAATGAATGAATAGATGTAAATTTATTTTACGCCCAGTTGCTAGCTCTAAAACCACATAAATAAAATAAAATAATAAAATTTATTTTATACATATATTTACAAATTTTTAACATTACGGAATAATTTTAAAGAAAACAATTTACTTAGGCTTGGAGATAGGACACTGTCCATCAGCCAGAGTGCAAATAAATGTTAATTATTATTTATTTATTGAGTGTTCCGTTCTTTCCTCATAACAAAAAGATCAGTACCTTCTGAATTTGATCGCATTAGGAAACCAGATTCCTTATATTGTCGATACAATTGCAAAGTATCGAATCTGAGAAGTTTTTGGTACCTTATATTTGACTTTATATATATATTTTATCCTATGATATATTTTAATTAGACTTAATGGAAATTCGTTAGTTTGATTATCTATAATTGATGATTATTTTTCTTTAAATTTCGAGAGTTTGCCATAATGTACATAAGTTTAAAAGCAGTCAGAAAAATTGAAATTGTAAATGCGTTTTTTTCACATCCGATACTTTGCATTTGTATCGACGATGTATGTAAGTGAATGTGTTAAGGAAGTGGGTAAGTGAAAAAATCACTTAATATTCGCGGAAACGTAATATTTCCACGAGCCAAAGTTTATGTACTGGCTATAAACAAGCACGACCATAGATGCCCGAGGAGCGGAGCCTGTTCCTCTTCTCATTTTTCCTAATTTGCTTTCGTTCTTTCATTCATTAAAAAGTTTGTCATGCCCGTTTCTTATTCTGAGTTTTGTATCAGTCTACGAAAGGCTTAATAAACCGTTTGTTTTTACTTTTAAATTTTGCTTTTATTTTTCAAAAAAATGTTTTAAAATTTTTTAAAAAATAAAATAATATCAAGTCAAATATCTCACCGTTGTAATAATATCTATGCAACACGATCTCTATGCTCACCGGAACTGGTTATACACAAGTAAGGTCCTTCAGAGGGACGCTAACTTAGCAATGGGATCGGGTAGCAGATAGAAATTTCCGTCATATAAGCTCAAACTGCATTTTTAATGAGTTCAAGCAGATACAAGATTAGACTTAAATAAAACATACCGCTAGATATCGCAAAAAGCTGTCACAGCGGTGGCTTTCAGTCCTGAAGTGAATAGGTGGCCTTATCACGAAAATGGCAATCAGGCCACGGGACGTGAGGCCCGTTGTCACGAAAGAGGCTATCAGGCTACGGGACGTGAAGCCCGTTGTCACGAAAGTGGCTATCAGGCCACGGGACGTGAAGCCCGTTGTCACGAAAGTGGCTATCAGGCCACGGGACGTGAAGCCCGTTGTCACGAAAGTGGCTTTCAGGCCACGGGACGTGAAGCCCGTTGTCACGAAAGTGGCTGGCTATCAGGCCACGGGGCGTGAAGCCCGTTGTCACGAAAGTGGCTTTCAGTCTCAAATGGTTTAGTATTAATCTTGACGACATAGTTTTGTAGCCCTGATGAAGGCATGACTTTCAAGTATTAACGTCGTCAAAAATAAAAAGAATTTTCTCATAAAATATGTAGTTTTATTAAGATACCAAACCCCCGAATCAACTTTTTTTTTATTTTCTACGTTCATGTATATATTGATTCTTATTTAATCATGTTGACCTAAGTCACAGTTTTTTCCCTGCAATAGAAATTCAATCAATATACGATTCAAATTTTTATAATATTATTTCTGTACAATATTGTAAACATACATACAAACATATATGTGTGCGCATCTACTATATATTTGTCAAATACCACTCACTCACTGACTTATCATTGCCCAGCCCAAACCACTTGACAGAAAATTTTGAAATTTTCCATGTGCACTCCCTTTAGAACTTTAACACTCGCTAAGAAAGGATTTTTTGATATTCAAATTTTTAAGTATTTTTAGAGGTGTTTGAATTTTTAGTTGGTTAGAGCAGGCAAGCCCCTAGCATGCGTTGCTAGGACGATAACAGTTCAGCTGTTACCGTACTTTATCTATTTCATAATATTATTTTTATTTGCAGTTCATTTCAACTATGATGGCAGACCTTGAATTACTAGAAATAAGCTGTGATTTTGTCCCGCGTAGAGTTTACGCTATACCTGGTGATGGTCCATTCGAGGTAATAATATCCCGAACCCTTGCACTGCCTCCTCACCCATCAGCACCCCAGTCAGTGCACTTCTTGGTAATGCTCGCAAATATAATAAGTGTAAATGACATCTTGGAAACATACATTTTTAAATTTTAAGGTACATTTATTATTGAAAAAGAATTTTCACCTGTACTGCTGTTATTGCTAACCTACAGATAACGGATTATCCCCACGTTATCTGTTTCTTGACACTGGTCCGGAGCGCCCCAATGTCAAGAAGCATTATACTTTGAATACTTATCAATAGATGAATAACTTATAGTATGACGGGAACCGTGCTATAATAAACTGCGAAAAATTATGTAGTAGCTTTAATTTGGATGATACATTATTTATCGCAGTAAAATAACTACTGATCTGCCGTGACGAAGCACGGATAGTCAGCTAGTATATATATATATATATATATATATATATATATATATATATATATATATATATATATATATATTGTTATGTAATACGAAGAAGTACGCTGTCTGATTTGAATGGTCAAGTTAGTTAACTAGCTGAATCCGCCCACCAAAATCTGTTTTTTATTTCGGAGAAATCGTAACGGTTACATTTTTAGGCTTCAAAGTGTATATATATATATATATATATATATATATATATGTTGTGACAGATGTAGATTATAATAAGAATTCCTTATATTTCTGGATGCTGTCAACATTTGCTACTCACCAATTCTAGAGACTCCTTGCCTCTTTACCTTCTCAGACACAAGTGATTGTTTGAAGTAAACAGATCTCTGACGTAAGCATAAAACCGATGATTTTCTGAAAGTTTTCATGGACTCATTATTTATTATCGGCCAACAATCTATTAAAAAAAACGGTGTTTCCGAGGAGAAAATGCTAAATTATTGTCAAAGGTTTTCTCCGTTCTTCATGTCCTTTTAAATTTCTATAAGAATTTGTATAATAAAGTAGCAATTGTGAAGTTTGGTGGAAATACGAGAGTTGTTGGTGTTTTTTGCCTTTTCCAATATGCAGGCATTTTGTGCCCTTCCCGGTTATTATTTTGTAAATTATTAATATTATTTGAAGACTACGCACCAAATGAAGAATCCTTTTATTTGTTTGAAGAATACATACATAACAGAAGTGAGATGTAAACGGATGGTTTTGGCTTCCTTATTTTTTTGCGATAACTCAGGATAATAAATTTTATTTCAATTCACTATTTCCGTTAACTATCTAGTGGATGAGTAACAGTATTTAGACAGCGAAGTCCACATTTTCACGCCTTGATTGAAATTCAAGTCCTGTATTCCTGAAAATTTAATCAAATGAGGAGTTGAATTTCAAAACGTCTCTTGTCCATTTTGAAAATTTTGTGGAAATTCATAAAAATGTCACAGTGGTCTAGAAATGCTAAACATCTTTCCAACACTATATAATTTTTAATTTACTACAAATTTCAGTTTTGGTAAGAGACTTTTTAATTGTAAAGTTTGAAAATAAGAGACATTTAGGTTCTTCGACACATTTGGGCATTGTTGGTAGTTTATAGTTTTTCCAATTTGAATTAAGTCTTAATTTTTTATTTTAGCAAATTACAGTTACAGGCTTAAATATGCAAAGACATTAGTGAAAAACAAAATGTATTCTGAATTGTTATCACAGAAATATCTTATATAAAATTCCAACAAAAATATCATTGAGTAGCTTTATAGCAGTAAATAAAAAAATGAAAATAATATTTACTAAATAGAAATATTCAATAATCGAAAATTGTGTGGACCCAAAAATAACGCTCTTAACCCTGGAATCACAAGGTGGGGTCACCCGTGACCCCTGAGTTCTGAAAATATTTGTTATTTCCTACACACTTCAGCTGTTAAACATATCCGATCCTCTACCTTCCTATCCTGACAAGGTGATCATAATAGAGAGTCAGGCTTTTCTCATTCCTATCCCTGTTTGCGTATATAAAGCCTTTGGGTCACGGGCGACCCCACGTTGTAGTTTATGTAATATTTTTATTTATCGAATGTAGTATGTCTAACGATAAATTATTTTGCACTGAAGATGAAATTCACAATTAGATGCTTTGGATATTTGTAGAAGAGAAAAACAGAGAGTTTGCAGACGTTTTGGATAGTGAAGACAGTGAAATTGGTGAAGTATGTGATACGAGTGAAAAAGAGGATGGCCATATTTACGATGTGGTGTTTTTGATGGTAAAAAAGACAAGAAAGCTGTAACACATTGTGCAAAGTGTAGTAAGAGTCTGTTTGCTGAACACAGACACAGTATATCTAAAAAGTCCGACTCGCAGGAACTGCAGCATCTTAGCGCGGTTCCGTTCATGTCCCTAGTGCCATTTGATAAGCTTAGAAAAGAAATAAACTTATTTTTTTTTTATATATCTCGTGAAAATTGTCAAAATCCTCTCGAATATCTCGAATAAAAGTGATATTAAGGCGTCAGGGACACCGACAGTAACTAACTTTTACACAGATGCGGAAATTACACAATCCGGCTCTCATTCTAAAGCAAAGCTCTATAAATCAATACAAAATATGCCTAATAAAGCCTTTCTAGAGGGTACAGAAGCATGGGCATATATGAGGGGGGGGGCTGATGGGGCTGCAGCCCCGTCCCGAAATTTTGAATTAATGATGAAAACTTCTCGTAAAACCCTTAAAAATAAATTAAATAAGATCACTTAGTTCATAAAACATATTTTATTTTACGTGTAATAGCGTTTTAGTTGCCTAAAGCTATTCCAAGCTCTAAATATTTAGTATTCCATACCCTGGAAATGGTCTCAGACCCCCCCCCCCGAAATTGTTTTTATATACGTCCATGTACAGAACCTTTTTTGTAGAGCATTTAGTAAGCTTTCGAATGGTAATCTTCCGCTTCACAAGATTGTCAACGGTTTTCGAGATACTAACGAAAGTATACAAAGTTACCAAAACTTTTTTTGTCTGTTAATAAAATATTTTATTCTAACTCTTCCTTTACCCTAAACGTAACAAAAATTTCAACATATTAGTGTTGAACACGCAGAAAATGTTTCAACTGTATCCCATAATTCTAAGTACCAAAATCAAAGACAAACAACCCTCCCTAGGAAGGACGCTAGGCAGTTGAAAAGCTAAATCTTGGAAATCCATATCTCTAACATTAAATTGATTTCTTATTTTTCTTAACCTGTTTTATTTTCAAATACATTATCCAACTCTAAGCAATTAAAAAATAACAAGGAATAAAAATATAAAATTTTAGGCACTTTCAACACTTGTTCACACTGAGTAAAACAATATAAACAGATCTAAGGTGTTACACGGTAGCTGGTGAAAGATGAATGAGGTCTCGTATTGCAATTCTCTGTATGCAGGGTCTACTTCCAGGTAGTCAGTCATATACTTTTACTGCCCTTTACCGTTACTCAGAAAGCTCTTTGTGTTTACAAACAAAGGACTCGGTATAGACCACCCGTATTAACCCAAAAGTGATTATATCAAGCTTGATAAACTTCCTGAATTAAATTAAGGAATTTAAGAGTGCTTAAAATAGGTTCTTGATCTAGTCAAAAAATTCAAGGAGAATTACACCAAGAATAGAAAATTTCGGCCAAACAGAAGGAAAATAACAATAACAAGGATAGTTAAACTTCGTTTTCAAAGATTGTTAGTTGTAACACAAAAACGGTCACTCATGATTCTAATAAATTAACTGTGAAGGGTGATTACACAAATATTCCTGTTGAGGCTTTAAAGCTTCAACTCAAAAAACATATTAACCCACAGGTAATATCTAGATATTCGTACGGCATCTTCGAATTCTAACAAACAAAATATTGCTTCTAATTATACGTATCCTGTTTACTGACAAATACATTTGACTACTATAAGAAATTACAAAAATGACGAGCAGTGAAAAAAAAAAACTGCGGGAAACACACAAATAGATCCGTTTAAATAAACGAAACTAACTAACTAAGTTTTAAGCACTTATTTCTCCTAATGTGACGACCCCATCAAACATTTCTTCAAAACATTTTTCCACGATTTCCTAACCCTTTTTGAGATATTAATGAAAATATACGAAGAGGGCCTAATAGATATTCATACGGGATCTGAGAATCCCAAGGTTCCGCAAAAATAAAATATTCTAATTATACGTATCCTGTTTTTTTTTTTTTTTTTTTTTTTTTTTTTTTTTTTTTTTTTTTTTTTTTTTTTTTTTTTTTTTTTTTTTACGGCGCATCTACTTCTAGGTCATTAGCGCCCGTATCCTGTGTTATTGGCAAATACATTTGACTACTATAAGCAATAGCAAACAATAGGGAATATGCCAAAGAACTCGGATTAGGAGCCTCGACAGTTTCAAGACATTTGAAGGAAATCGGCAAATCCAAAACTGCAATTCATAAGGTACAGCCTGATATATTTCTAACAATGAATTGTTTTTCTTATTTTAATTAATCTGTTTTATTGTCAAATACATTATCCAACTATAAGAAATGAAAAAATAGGAATAAAAACAGACCAAAAGAACCGTATGAAATAAACGAAATCAATTACTTCAAAGTTTAAGCACTTATTTCATCCGATTGACATCGCTTATTCAAAACTTTTCTCAAAACCTTTTTTGTAGACCATTTAGTAAGCTTTCGAATGGTAACCTTTCGCTTCCCAAGATTTTCAATCGTTTTCAAGATATTAATGGAAGTATACGAAGTTCCCAAAATTTTCATTATTTCTAGCAACAGAAAATTGGTCTCATTTTTCCTATCCTGTTTTACATACAAATACATTTTCCCAACATAAGAAATTACAAAAATAAAAAGCAATAAAAAACCAAGGGAAAGAGACAAAAATTACAAAAAGAACGACAAAAACCCGTTCATAAGAAAAAAACAGACGTATTTGAAGATTTAAGCACTTATTTCTCCGATTGACATAACCTACTCAAAAATAGTTTTAGAATCTTTTTTGTAGAAAATTTAGTAAGCTTTCAAATAGTTTCTATCTACTTACCACGATTTCCCAACCGTGTTCGAGATATTAATGAAAGTATACAAAGTTCCCAAAACTTTTCATGTCTGTTAATAAAATATTTTATTCTAACCCTTCCTTAACTCCAAACGTAACATAACTTTCAACATATTAGTTTTAATGAAAGAAGAACATGCAGATAATGTTTCAACTGAATCCCGTGATTCTAAGTACCCAAACCAAAAACGGTATTCAAAAACTATTTTTCCAATTTTCTCGAAAACGGTTAAAGCTATCGCCTTGAAAATGGTTTCATTCGTTTTCCTAGCCCATGAAGCATATAAAAAGAGTCCTTACAAGCTTATGAACTCAAAAACGTAAGCGTTACGATTTTTTTTGCGCGAATTTCGCCCCAAACGCCATCTTCCAGTGGGCGGATTTTGCTGGTTAACGAACTTGACCTTTCAAATTGGACGCCAGATTTTTGTACCAAATTTCATCAAAATCGGACCATTCGTCTTCTAGCTAGAGAGCGAACAGACAAATATATATATATATATATATAAATATATATACATATATATATATATACAAATTTGAACCACCGTTATTTTCGGTTTCTAGGGGTTCTGAAACGCGAAATTTTCTAGTCGGCACTTCCGGATTGTTTCATTGTATCAACCTTATAAGCGGGGTTCCTCCCTATGGGGGAGGGAGGAACCGCGCTAAAAGTGTATAAATGAATAACAATATTTTTATTCTTTTGATCATTATAATGTGCATACATTCAAGTTACTATATTTCTTCCCATTTTAAACCAATTTTACATATCATAGTATTTTTTTATTCTAGCAGTCATAAAGACAAAATATTATAGGAGAATAAGTTATATTTAATGTTGATATTCAGAGGACAAATATTAAAACAAACTTATGTCTAAATTTGTGACATTTTGATGTTTGATTTCCCACTCCCCCATTTTTCAATTAAGTAAGATTATTTGGTTATAAATTGTTATATTATACCTGGTAGTCATCTTAAAATACCATTTCAGAAACCTAACACCAAATTTGTGAGAGAATTACGAAAGACTAGATGGGGTCTTATATGACCCCACGTTGTGAGATTTGTAACAGCTTTAACAATTTGTGATTCCAGAGTTAAGTCCCTCTCGGTCTTTCCAACATCTCGTTAGATGTTCAGGAGATAGGAATTAATGATGGAACAAAAGCCTTCACTCCATCTTTCTTATTTTCGAAATGACAGGACATTTGGTCACCTCCTCTACCTTGTTTTGCCAAAGCACTGTGCTAGGTTCACTAGTTACAATAACCTAGTCGTACTGACAAAAGTTTTAATCTTTTTAAAAAAGGTTCTCTCTTGGGAAGCTATATTTCTAACAATAATTTTTTTTCTTGTTTTATTTAAACTGTTTTATTGTAAAATACATTATTAAGGTTCTACCTATCGCCTTAAAAATGTTTTCATTCGTTTTCCTAGGCCAATAAACCTATAAAACGAGTACTTGCAAACATATGAACATATGATAAAAGTTTCTAGTCGCCAGTTCCAGATTTCCCTATGGAGGGAGGGAGGAACCGCCCTAAAATGTACTTTAATGTCCTCTTAACGCAGAACCGTAAGCACTAACTTTTTTTCGTGTCATTTTCCCCGAAAAACTGTGTCTCGATGAGTGGAGTCTGCTGGTTAACGCACTTAAATATTCGTTTTAGGCAAGGTATAAAAAAATCCTAAGCGCAGGAATTGTGTCGTCTTAGCGCGTTTCCGTTTTTATCACTATTTTCATATCAGGACCTTGGAAGAGAATGAGCGAATCAGGAAATCCGGATGTTGGTAAATGGAAGTCAAATTTCTAAAAGTGCTTGAGGATAGCAAGGGCGAATGCTTACTCTATGGAATGATTGAAAAAGTATGCAATTGAAATTCAATGTTTTTATTTGAATTTATACGAGTGAGTTTATGGGTAACAAACTGCTAGGAGGGAGTTTCAGAGACGGTTATCGCCCTTGGAATCGGACATGGAATCTTTCATTGATGATGGTGCTATTCACTTTAACTTCAAACTGTGAGAGAACTAAAGGCGAAACCGGAGAAACAAGGCGAAGCGTCGTCTTGCCTACATCTTTTTGACACAGAAAATAAAATCCTGGAAAGGTCCTGATTTGGAAAGCTTATAATAGCATCAGTTAATGTTTTGTCTTTATGTTTCGTGAACAATTTAAACAAAGTTAAAATTAAATGCCGCAGTGAAGCAAGATCTTTGACGCCACAGGCCTCGGGTTCGATACGAGCGATGAGCGATGCGTGACAGAACGACAGAGCGACCGAGCGTTTAACAGAAGAGGGGCACTGGCTACGATAGAGAGCGGCTGGGCGGTAACTTCCAAAACTACTGCACACCAGCTTAACATTAATGTGAGCGACGTTGCTCTGAAGCTTTTCGCTTATCGCTCATCGCTCTTCGCTCGTTTCGTTCCCGAGACTCACAGTGGCCTAAGCAAAAATTGCTCCATATAAGCACCGATTTCCCCGAATAAGATCGCTCTATAAAAAATCCCATAACAACCTTATTTGTAGGAAATTTAATAAGCTTTTGAATAGATGCTTTACATTTACTACGATTTCTCATCCTGTTTTGAGATATATACGAATGAATCCAAAAGTCCCTGAAAATTCCTGTTTTCCCATTTTTCTTGACAGTCCAGTCAACGAACAGTAATAGATGGAAATTTTTGGAACACAATTTTTGACTTCGTAACTTTGTTTGGGCTGGATAGGAGGTGAACATATCAAAAGTCCTCGCCCCTAGCCTTTAAGCCGGGGGGAGGGGGGTTTAGAAGGTCCCATTTATCGGGTTTTCACTTATATCTCGGAAACCCTGCGTCCTAGCGACATGACTATTCTACAACAAATGAAAGCTGATTAAATTTCCTACAAGTTCTGTTCAATAAAGTTTTTCGAGATATCTTCAGTTTTCGAAATATCCGCTCTTGAAAGTCTGTCATTTTGGGGAAAAACACTTTTGCCGCATATTTTTTTCCCCGTTTTGACCGGATAACTCTTCAACGATGTACCAAAATAATAAATAACGGTTATGGGGTTGTAGAGTATTGCATTCCCTTCAATAATATATATTACTTTGCTATTTTATGTATTTTCCTTTAAACGTAAAAATAATTTCAGTGTTTTTTTTTTTTTTTTTTTTTTTTTTTTTTTTTTTTTTTTTTACGGCGCATCTACATCTTGGCCATTAGCGCCAGGCTATCTATAGGTTGCCGCCCTTTTATATAATATAAAAAAATAATATAATAAAATATAATTTCAGTGTTCATCGTGAAATCTGAAATGTAGCGACTAACAGCCCAGGAAACTAGGAGTTATAGGTGAAAATGTTTGGAACACAATTTTTAACTTCATAAATTTGTTTCGGCTAGTTAGGTGGTCAACATATCAAAAGTCCTCACCAGTTGCCTTTGAGCCGGGCGGAGGGGGGGGTTTAGAAGGTCCCATTTTTCGGGTTTTCACTTATATCTCGGAAACCCTGCTTCCTAGCGACATGACCATTCTATAACAAATGAAAGCTTATTAAATTTCCTACAAGTTCTATTCAAAAAAGATTTTCGATATATCTTTAGTTTTCAAAATATCCGCTCTTGAATGTCTGTCATTTAGCTAAGAAAATTGGAGTTAATGTTCAGAAGAATGTGAAAAAAATTAGTGTTGGCGACAGAAATTATTTTAATTCGACCAAGTAAAACCATTTCTGCCACCAACATTAATTTTTTTCACATTCTTCTTAACTTTAAATCCAATTTTCTAAGTTATTTCTAATTGTGGGTTAGTCACCGAACAGTTGTTCGCCGTTAGGAACGAATTGTTCATATAAAAACCTGCAATATATTAGCACCAACCCAATTATATACAAGTGTCCTATATTACAAATACAAAAGGATTTAATTTACATGAATACAGTCAGGTGTAAATCGCCTAGAAGAGACACACCGAAAATAAACGAAACATGTTTATTTGTTCCTACTGAGTAAAAAATGCCATATCATCAGTCATGCTGCAGGACCAAGAATACTGGAGAAGCTTGGAATAACCAGCTATGGACAGCCCAATCGAAATTAGATTGGTCTGATCCGAGGTCCATCAGTTTTCTTTTAGCATGAATATATCAATAAAAGCTAGTAATTGTTATAACTTTTATTGCATTGTTGTTTGAAATACATTTAAAATATATGAATCTTATTAACCCGGCAGTGCGAACGTCAGAAATCCTCGCGCCACACAGTGGTCTGTTTTCAACAATCATAGTGCAAAAAATCGACTTTTCATTTGTAGCAAGTTCTTGTTATACCTTTTTTCTAGAGTATCCCTGAGAGTTAGTTATGAAGTTTTTATTTTTTGACAAGCCGTTGAGCTACACCGAAGTACCAAAGATAGCTGTGACGGAGGTTTTGGGGTTTTTCATAGCAGGCGGGAGGAAGTTCATTGTGTGACTCATTAATTTTTTTTTATAAATTCTTATTATAAATCTATAGGATACAATGTATGTATTACAGATTTAAAAGTTGTCAAATTGGATAGAATAAAACACTCCCAAAATAAGACCTTACTTATGTAAGGTGCGCTCACTAGCGCACACTATGAGACTTATCTAAGGTGGACATGAGTGCCAATAAATATGAGGTTCATCTGCGTCTGTGAGAGATCCAGGGTAATAAGTGTGAAAAACCATGGCGTCGAGTACCTGAGAAGTTCCTCTTTGTCGCTTCCCCTCCCTCGTGACTTATCTTCCTTGGCTTCTGGAAGGGTAAATAAGTCAGTATTAAGATTAAGATTCATATTAGTGTATTAAGATTGCCTTCAGTCCAGGCAACGAACAGTTATAGATCGAAATTTTTGGAACACAATTTTTGACTTCGTAACTTTGTTTGGGCTGGATAGGAGGTGAACATATCAAA
The DNA here is from genome assembly GCA_946811695.1 of Gonocerus acuteangulatus. Lineage (NCBI taxonomy): Eukaryota > Metazoa > Arthropoda > Insecta > Hemiptera > Coreidae > Gonocerus > Gonocerus acuteangulatus. The sequence goes on along the minus strand of OX328125.1, from coordinate 97,110,554 downwards.
AGTCCTCGCCCCTAGCCTTTAAGCCGGGGGGAGGGGGGTTTAGAAGGTCCCATTTTTCGGGTTTTCACTTATATCTCGGAAACCCTGCGTCCTAGCGACATGACTATTCTATAACAAATGAAAGCTGATTAAATTTCCTACAAGTTCTGTTCAATAAAGTTTTTCGAGATATCTTCAGTTTTCGAAATATCCGCTCTTGAAAGTCTGTCATTTTGGGGAAAAACACTTTTACCGCATATTCTTTCCCCCCTTTTGACCGTATAACTCTTCAACGATGTACCAAAATAATAAATAACGGTTATAGGGTTGTAGAGTATTGCATTCCCTTCAATAATATCTATTACTTTGCTATTTTATGTATTTTCCTTTAAACGTAAAAATAATTTCAGTGTTCATCGTGAAATCTGAAATGTAGCGACTAACAGCCCAGGAAACTAGGAGTTATAGGTGAAAATGTTTGGAACACAATTTTTAACTTCATAAATTTGTTTCGGCTAGTTAGGTGGTCAACATATCAAAAGTCCTCACCAGTTGCCTTTGAGCCGGGCGGAGGGGGGGGTTTAGAAGGTCCCATTTTTCGGGTTTTCACTTATATCTCGGAAACCCTGCTTCCTAGCGACATGACCATTCTATAACAAATGAAAGCTTATTAAATTTCCTACAAGTTCTATTCAATAAAGATTTTCGATATATCTTTAGTTTTCAAAATATCCGCTCTTGAATGTCTGTCATTTTGGGAAAAAACACACTTTTTTCTATTCTCGACCGGATATCTCTTCAACAGTGCACCCAAAAAATAAATGTCGGTTATGGGGTTGTAGAGCATTACATTCGCTTCAATAATATATATTACAATACTATTTTATGTATTTTCTTTCAAACGTTATATACGCACTCACTTGGTCTTAACAAAACCATTGCCAATATAATGGTCAAGATGTTATATAATTGAGTGTGAATAACTGGTCAGAGGCCTAAAATTATATATTTCGTACTATTTATACGTCCAGTACTACCTATATTTACATAATGGAGTATATTTTGGACAATACAATGACAGGAAATGGTGAGAAATTGAACGGTTCATTGGTCGACAGTTGTTGCAAGATATCACGATGAACACTAAAACTGTTTTCACATTTGCAGGAAAATACATAACACAGTAAAGTTATATATATTATTGAAGCGAATGGAATGCTCTACAACCCCATAACCGACATTTCGTTTTTGGGAGCATCGTTGAAGAGATATCAGGTCGAGAATAGAAAAAAGTGTGTTTTTTTCCCAAAATGACAGGCATTCAAGAGCGGATATTTTTAAAACTAAAGATATCTCGAACAACTCCATTAAATAGAACTTGTAGGAAATTTAATAAGCTTTCATTTGTTATAGAATGGTCATGTCGCTAGGATGGGGGGTTTCCGAGATATTAGTGAAAACCCGAAAAATGTGACCTTCTAAACCCCCCCCTCCGCCCGGCAGAAAGACTACGGATGAGGACTTTTGATATGTTGGCCCCCTAACTAGCCGAAACAATGTTATGAAGTCAAAAATTGTGTTCCTAACACTTCCACCTATAACTCTTAGTTTCCTGGGCTGTTAGTCGGTAAATTTCTGATTTCACGATGAACACTGAAATTATTTTCACGTTTGAAGGAAAATACATAAAATAGCAAAGTAATATATATTATTGAAGGGAATACAATACTCTACAATCCTATGACCGTTATTTATTTTTTGGATTCATCGTTGAAGAGTTATCCCGTCAAAACTGGGGAAAAAATATGCGGCAAAAGTGTTTTTCCCCAAAATGACAGACTTTCAAGAGCGGATATTTCGAAAACTAAAGATATCTCGAAAAACTTTATAGAACAAAACTTGTAGAAAATTTAATCAGCTTTTATTTGTTATAGAATAGTCATGTCGCTAGGACGCAGGGTTTCCCAGATATAAGTGAAAACCCGAAAAATGGGACCTTCTAAACCCCCCTCCCCCCGGCTTAAAGGCTAGGGGCGAGGACTTTTGATATGTTCACCTCCTATCCAGCCCAAACAAAGTTACGAAGTCAAAAATTGTGTTCCAAAAATTTCGATCTATAACTGTTCGTTGCCTGGACTGAAGGCAATCTTAATACACTAATATGAATCTTAATCTTAATACTGACTTATTTACCCTTCCAGAAGCCAAGGAAGATAAGTCACGAGGGAGGGGAAGCGACAAAGAGGAACTTCTCAGGTACTCGACGCCATGGTTTTTCACACTTATTACCCTGGATCTCTCACAGACGCAGATGAACCTCATATTTATTGGCACTCATGTCCACCTTAGATAAGTCTCATAGTGTGCGCTAGTGAGCGCACCTTACATAAGTAAGGTCTTATTTTGGGAGTGTTTTATTCTATCCAATTTGACAACTTTTAAATCTGTAATACATACATTGAATCCTATAGATTTATAATAAGAATTTATAAAAAAAAATTAATGAGTCACACAATGAACTTCCTCCCGCCTGCTATGAAAAACCCCAAAACCTCCGTCACAGCTATCTTTGGTACTTCGGTGTAGCTCAACGGCTTGTCAAAAAATAAAAACTTCATAACTAACTCTCAGGGATACTCTAGAAAAAAGGTATAACAAGAACTTGCTACAAATGAAAAGTCGATTTTTTGCACTATGATTGTTGAAAACGGACCACTGTATGGCGCGAGGATTTCTGACGTGCGCACTGCCGGGTTAATAAGATTCATATATTTTAAATGTATTTCAAACAACAATGCAATAAAAGTTATAACAATTACTAGCTTTTATTGATATATTCATGCTAAAAGAAAACTGATGGACCTCGGATCAGACCAATCTAATTTCGATTGGGCTGTCCATAGCTGGTTATTCCAAGCTTCTCCAGTATTCTTGGTCCTGCAGCATGACTGATGATATGGCATTTTTTACTCAGTAGGAACAAATAAACATGTTTCGTTTATTTTCGGTGTGTCTCTTCTAGGCGATTTACACCTGACTGTATTCATGTAAATTAAATCCTTTTGTATTTGTAATATAGGACACTTGTATATAATTGGGTTGGTGCTAATATATTGCAGGTTTTTATATGAACAATTCGTTCCTAACGGCGAACAACTGTTCGGTGACTAACCCACAATTAGAAATAACTTAGAAAATTGGATTTAAAGTTAAGAAGAATGTGAAAAAAATTAATGTTGGTGGCAGAAATGGTTTTACTTGGTCGAATTAAAATAATTTCTGTCGCCAACACTAATTTTTTTCACATTCTTCTGAACATTAACTCCAATTTTCTTAGCTATTTCCAATTGTGGGTTAGTCACCTTTGGCACTGAGCTCTTCCATTTTG
>OX328125.1:97094687-97104687 GCA_946811695.1 Gonocerus acuteangulatus | reverse complement strand
TATGGGGCGAAATTCGCGCGAAAAAAATCTTAACGTTTACGTTTTCGTGCCCATATGCTTGCAGGTACTCGTTATATAGGTTCCTGGGCATAGGAAAAAGAATGAACCATTTTTAAGGCGACATCTGAAACCGTTTTTGAGAAAGTGGAAAAAAATATTTTTGTAACTTGTAATTTTATGTTTTGGTACTTAAAATCGTGTTTGAAATACATCGAAGCTACATTTTTAAATTTTGGTTTCATTTGGAGTTTAGGAAGTATTATAAAGAAACATGAAATTAATAGACATGAAAAGTTTTGGGATCTTAGTATATTTCTGTAAATATCTCGAAAACGGTTAGCAAATCGTGGTAAGTGGACGATGACAATTCGATTGCTTACTAAATTCTCTACAGAAAAGGATCTGAACTAATTTCTTATAAGACGATGTCAATCGGAGAAATAACTGCTTAAAACTTTAAATGTGTTCAGTTTGTTCTTTTGAACGGTTGGTTAACCCGCTTTTAAATTTTTTTTAATTGGTGCGAGGTTAGCTCAGTGGTAGAGCGCTCGACTAATGAACTGGAGGACCCAGGTTCAAAACCCCAGCGCTCACTGAAGATTTTTTCTTCTAGTATCGTCGGTCGAGGGTTGGCTTGGGGTCCCAAAACGTCCCTAGGCACATCCAGCCTTTAATTAATTAATAATGAATGGTATTTGCAAAGGGGAAAAAATCAGGTGGCCGGAGCATATTACTATTACTGACCACATTACCTCCCTAGTGTGCCGTATGGTCAAGAATCAGATACCTCTACAGTATCTGCCCCTCTGGGCCCTTGTGGCCTGCTACGGGACTGATTTCTTTTTGTTTTTAATTGCATTTATCAGTAAAATTAGTATTATAGTAAAAGAAGACAAGAAAATGAGAAACATTTTAGTAATAGTGTTTGCCTAGAGCAAACGTAGGGTATGTCGGGAAGTCATCTTTCCAGGTAAGGGCAACCTTGCCATCTGTCAGGCATCTTGGGCCATAAAAGCATTTCAAGAAAGGTCTAACCAAAGTAATAACTCTGCTAAGATGATGCAGTTCCTGTGAGTCGGACTTGTTTTACTTCTGTAGGAGCTTCTGCTATGTTTTGTTGATGGACTACAGTTTAGTATTTTACAAATACTTCTTTCGATTCCATGTGGTACTAAAGTATAGTGCGCAAGATGGAGATGAAGCTGGTCCTTATAAAGTTGGCTACCAAGCTCATTCAAAAACACTTTTTTTTCAAATTCCTTACAGTTACTTTTATTTGTTTTCTGAATAGTAAATAAATTAATTCCACCAACATTCTGCGGAGAATGGAATGTGGTTAAAAAAAAAAAAATCTATCTCCAATGGTTGCACTGGGTCTGAGAGACCCCTAGCCACAATTCAATGCACAATTACTCCTGAACCAACACTTTTTTTTTTTACGTTCAACCCTTGCTATTTAATCCAGGATTCTTCAAAAAATGCAAGAAAAACCAAAGAATTAGAGGTTGCATGACAAAAATAAAGAGGAAAATGATCAAAAATAAATAATGACAATGATTTCACTGAGCCACTGCAACCACTGAAGGGTTATAAAATAAAAACTCAATTTTTCTATTTTAATAAAAAGAAACCGTCACTTGGGAAAACACCATTATCTTTGTCAGAGATGATCCTTCCAATTATCCATTATGTTTGTCTGAGATGCCTGAATTTAAAAAAAGAAATTTGATTAATTATTGTTTGAACCCTCTTTAGATACAAGTACTGAATTACCTCTCTTTATAGAAAGTTACTGTTTGACCCAACTTCTCGCAAAAAAAAACTGTGTTATCTCTCTTTAGAGAAAACATATTGTTTAACCCCTCATTTTGAAATGTTTGTATTATCTCCCTTATGGAAATTTTGTTTTATTCATCTTTAAAGAAAAATACTGTGTTATAGATATATAGGGAATCTTATTGTGTTACGACTCTTTAGAGACAAATACTGTGTGATTCCTTTTTAGAAAATTAATATTTGATACCTCTTCTAGGACAGAAACTATATTATCTCTCTTTAGAGAAAAAATATTGTTTGCCCCTCTTCTTGGGACATGTTCTGTCCCTCTTTTGTTTATTTATTTGTTTTCAGAGACCCGTAACGTTTGGCGATGGTCTCCTTACAGTTTATCACTATGAAAATCTGTCTCAGTCCAAAAGAAAAAGATAAATAAATAAATAAAATGAAATAAATAATTATAAAGTATAACAAAATAAATGAAACTGAAAACAACAAAATAATAGTAAATAAAGGATTAGAAAATAAATAAATATACATAGGTATATATATTATAAGGAATATGTATAAGTATTTAAATTAAAATTATCTCAATTCGATTTTTTTACTTCTAATGCAGATGGAGGGCAATTGGAAATTTCATTTAGAAAAAAAAAACACTAAAGCTCAACTATACTTTACTATAAATTTTACATATTTTATTAAATCTTTGAGTATATGTTGAGTGTTTTTAAATGTTTGAGTATTGTGTTGATGTAAGGGCTAATATTTCAACTAAGTCGTGTGGTATTTGCAAGTTGTCTCTCTGTCTACAGTCTATAAGTATGTGTTTTACTGTAAGGTCCTCGTTACAATGCCTGGATTTTGGTCTGTCTGTTTTTTGCATAAGATGTCCGTGAGTTAGTAAGCAGTGTCCCTCTTTTGAAAAGAACATTTTTGATCCAGATTAGAGTTAAGTACTTTGTGATCTCTCTTTTGAGAAAATTTTGATTTGACTATTCTTCTGTGTCAAGTGCTCTATTAACTCTCTTTGTAGAAAAATATTGTTTGACCTTTCTGCTGAAACAAGTAATATATCTTTGATACAAATGGAAAGTATCGAATGTCAAAATCACCACTTTCCAGAGTGAAAATACTTTTATTCAAATGTTGCACTCTAATTTGCTTTTGGACAGTCAAATAGTCGGCAGATTCGACCTTTTGACAGAGGTTACTTTCCCTTTCACTGATTGAACAAAGATTCGAGAGTTTGCCGTCCATCAATCCAACAGCAATCAGTAAAGATTGAGAATGAAAAATGCGTTTTTCATGTTCGATACTTTGCATTTGTATCGACGATATTATCTCTGCTTATAAAAAATTATTTTTTCATATTTCTTTAGAGACAAGTTCTGATCTTTGTTTTCATATCAGTATTGTATGATCCCTCTTCAACAGAAATTATTATTTGGCCCATCTTTAGAGATAAGTATTGCATGGCGTCTCTTAAGAGAAAATTAGTGTTTAATCTCTCTCTCTTTCTCTAGGGGCAAGTGGTTTCTGAATATGCTTATTTTAGCGCATTGAGTTTTCCCCTGGGATAATGTGTTAATAACAGTAATTCTCGTTAGGCAACCACTACTACAGGGTAGTTGGATCTACACAAATTGAAGCTTCAGTTTTTCCAGCTACCACTCCTTTCAGGGTTGTTGTAACTACGGAGTGGTAACCTTTGTTTAATCACATGGATTTGAGTTAAAGCTAAGACTGCACTTTCTACTAATATATAGTCACTTAATTGTAATCACACCACACACTTTCTGTGAGTAAATTTTGTTTACTTTAATATGGGTAAATTTTCACCAGTCTGTTAGTACATGCTTTATTTTTAAGTGCACGCAACACTCAACACAGATTGACCTTACAATGTATCTGATTCCGTGCATTTGAAATGAATGGCTAATGCTAAGCCTTGTCTTGAAACGATATTCTGCTTAAGAGGCTAGCCCAGGACAGAGAGTTATGTTTATTTTACAATTTTTAGGTACAGGAGACATGAGTTCTAAAAATTAAAATATTTCTGTTTATAATCATATTCCTATCCTTTCTCTACAAGTCTTACCTTTGACACTTCTCAAACATCTCATTTTAATGACTTGGATCTTAAGTACCTCTATTTTTTTTTTTTTTTTTTTTTTTTTTGATGCTTCGTCATCTGCCGAAATTTTCAAAAATGAAATACATTTTTTTTAAAAATAATTAATTATTACTATACACCTTAAATTTGTAATACATTTCAATTTTTGTTTTTTATTCATATTTTTAATGAGTGAAAGATATTTCTATAAGATGGAAATGAATTGGAAATGAAAGAAAATACAAGACTGTAATAGTTTAATTTACTATCATAGACAAATAAAATCCTCTCCTTCTCAGTAAGATATCTGAAATAACAGAAGAAAAAAGTGAATTTTCATTTTCAATTATTGCAATCAATTAGTTGTAACAATAATTCTAATACCATCAATATAAATACGTATTTATAATACATACTATATAAGTAGCAGATGGTTCAACATTTCAAAATTGGTAGATCACACCACATCTGTTTGGCGGACCAGGTTTGCAATTTTATACATTGCCATCATAAACTGTAAAATTAAAACAATACTCAATTTCAATAAGATTATAAGAATTTTACATCTCAAGAGCATTATTAAATTCAGCGTAAGTAACAATCTATTCATGCTACTCACATCACCAAAAGATGCCAAAGACGCAGCGTTATCTATTAATAATGCTTTAATCTGTAAAGGCTGCAGAGTGTTGCTCATCATAATGCTGATGGATCTATTCAGCTTTTTACTGCAATGCATCCACGGAAGGCTGTAAATCGTCTCAAACAACTTCCTGCTCTGAAAATCAACAATTTTCTTTCTTAAATTATAGCACTTGTCTATTTGCTTTAATGGAATTAAATGTTCATGAAATGCGGATTGCGTCAAATCTAAAGGGACGTCACATATTTATTTTGTCTGATGTAAAGATTCTATAAGAAAGAAAATATTCTCAAAACTATTATATATTTATTTAAATTTTGGAGGGCCGGTGGCCATGAGTGTTAAGGCTTGAGCAATTAACACTCCGTGCCAAAGGTTGAAGGTTCGATTCCTACTAGGGGTGGTGGATTTCTTTGGGAAAAAGAAAAGGCATCAGCCCTATCCTAGCTAGAAAAGGATGGTGACCTAGAGATAACCCTTCCTAAAATTCTGAGTTAATTATAATGGATGTTAAAATTTAAATAAATAAATTTAAATTTTAACATCCACTTTTACATGACAAATGTATTGATTTTAACATTTAATAATAATTTAACATCCACTTATACATGACAAATATATTGATTTTCTCTCTTTCTCTCTCCAAAGGGAGGAAATTAATTTAAATTTCAACGCCCATTATAATTAACTCAGAATTTTAGGTTGGGTTATCTATAAGTCACGACTCTTTTCCAGCCAGGTTGGGGCTTCTTTTTTCCAAAGAACATCCACCACCCCTGGTGGGAATTGAACCCACGACCATTGGCATAGAGTGCTACGTGCTCACACCTTAACACTCACGGCCACCCGGCCTCCAAGGGAGGAAATCCGCTCATGAAGTTCACACAATCAGAACCCATAGGTAATGAAAATACCTAGGCTTCAAATTCTAAATAAAGGGTTTAATGCAAGTAGACAATAATATTCAAGGAGTTGAACCTAAACCAAAAATATAGTTCAATGCTGCCAACCGCACGTTTCAATCTGTTTTTGTTCCACACATATGTTGTTCTAAAGGTCATTTAGAAAAAAACATTTTTGGGGAAAACCCCCAATTTTCTATACTTTGACGCATTATTTTCAAAGTTGCATTACTTTAATGAAATCATCATAAGCTTTAAGGCTATTGTTATTGTCTGTTCACAAATGAAAGACATTGAATTTTGAAGTTTTTGACATATTTTTTTACCAATAAAAAATGTTTTTAAAAAAATATGTTCTTACTGTTATTTGAGGAAGAGCTGATTTTCATTGATTTTTTTTTTTCAATTACATGTATTGTTTATTTTGTCAGTTTAATTATTTTATATGTGTCTTCAAATTGCAATTAAATTGTATGATACCTACAAATGAGTGGCTTAATATCAAAGACGGACAACTGTCATTTTCTAAATGTTGAGAAAATCACTTTTTATGTTTGCAAGTTATAGTGAATATATTTTTGAAAATATTTATTTCATAATTAGGCTTACATGTTTGAAATTGATATGGTTCTGTTTCTGATATAAATACCACTCAAACAATTAGTGTAAATTACCTTTGAACCCATTGGGTGATTGGTAGGTGTTCGTTTATGAAAAAAACCTCCACAGCAGGAGTCCGTTTTTGAAACAAAGGACCTAAATTAAATATTAAAGGACAGAAATTACATGTTTACGCCCGTTTTTTACAGAAACTTATTTCATCACTGAAAAGAGCAGACAAAAACCTATAGGAATCCACTCCTAACTCAATTTAGATTTTTTTACAGATGTCCGTCTTTGATATTAAGCCACTCAAATGTCCAACATTTAGTAGTACAGAGGATGTTGATTGAAAAGTTCATTAAAATATAGTAAAAAAAAGTTTTTGTTATTTTATTAATTTTTGAAAAATATTTTGTTAACATTTTTTATTGAAAAGAATGTGTTATAAGAATATATCTCCTAACAAAGAAAGTGCAAGTGGCGATTGAGAGGCCTCACAGAGCGAGTTTAGGGTAGGAGTCTGGGGGACCGTATGCCTGTAGTTGTGTAGCAAAACTCCATGCCTGTGGTTAAGGGTTAATATTTCATCTAAAGATAATATTATATCGCACTAGTATTTCTAAAGTGACACAACTCAAAATAAAACTCAACTGAAAATGTGTCCCTCCTGCCTATGTAGGGGCCTAAGGAAACGATTGAACAAGTTTGTTAACCATCAAAATCAGTCCATCTGGAGGGGAGGTTTACTCCAGAACCAAATTACTAATTTAGTATTTTTGGTAATATTGCAACAAAACTTGGTATTTGTTCTGGGCATATAAAGAGAAAAATGTTTTCCAAAAATACACCAAAACGGTTCATTAGGAGGGGGTTTGCACCAGACCCGAATGACCACTTCGTCAATACCGGTTGTAATTCTTGTTATATTTCAACAAAACTCTGTATTTTTTGGGGTCATCTAAAGAAAAAAAAACTAAATTTGTTCATTATAAGCTGGGGTTTTCTCTGTATTACGTTCAAATTGAATTAATCCACCAAATAGGCTCGGGCATTAGTTTTTACTTCTATTTCTTATTCTATATGTTTTTCTAAGCTATTTTAGTAACTTTTTTGTCACCTTTGTATATTTTATATTTTACAACTAATGGCTTATATGTCAGCGGTTATTGAGAATTGAGAGAACAGATTGTCTTTAGTGCGGTGCTCCATTTTATAAATAAATAAGTTATGTATATAGTGGAATGTGCTTTTCATTTTCTCTCTGTTATCATTTTATATTAAGTCGTTAATATTATAGTCAAAATAGTAAGGACACACCACTTTGTATAGTGTATTGCCATGAAAGTATGTAAATAAATAGATAAATTTGAGTTCATCAACATCATCTAGAGATTAATAAAACTATAAATTATTTACAAACCTCTTCTGTAACATTTTCTCCCAGAAAGCAAACAAGAAACAAGCCTGTTTGTTCTGATAAAAGCGTCTCTATGAAATTGATCAAGAATATAATTGGTAAGTTCTGAAAACAGATCATAAACTTGATTAAAATGGTGAGTATTGTAATGAAATACTAATATTGTAATATTTTAATTGGAATTTTATTATCTCCTTATTTAGTTACTCCATGCAAAAATTGTTTTGGCTTTTAAAAATATTTGATCTGATAATAATCACTATGATCAAAATAATGAACTTTTTTGTCAAAATAATATTATTGGGTGTCCTAAACGTTTCTTTATCAAGTCATAGTTTTATGCGAGCTTCTTCCTTAAGACGAAACAATACATTCAACATCAACTGCATCAATTGAAAGCTGCCGTAGAAAAAATATCTACCAGAATTAACGATGATGCATTGTTTTTGATTACATATTGCATTAGCAGTAAGAAAAAAGATCTAATAGTTTGATTGGAATGTTTTATCACATCCTCCATTCTCTCGAGATCTCATTCCATATGAATATTAATTATTCCGCTAATTAATTCTTTTTTATTTTGCTAATTAATTTTAAATCAATGAGCGAGATAAAAGCACATTTTCTGGATCAGGTCTAGTCCAAATCAGAGAAATTCGGAAAGGAGGCAAAATGCAGCTACCTGAAAGATGGAAGAAGAAGGTGGAAGTGACACCTACTCAACTTTTTTTTAAAATATGATTTATTTACATCAGTAGCCCTGAGGTGAGGGCATTAATTTCCTACATGCTCCATGCACCGCTTATCAGACATATTTTATTACAATGATTAGCAATTTAAGGGAATATATATATATATATATATATATATATATATATATATAAGGGGGGTGTAGCCCCCCTTATATACGCCCATGCAGACAATCCAACAAGTACAAGAAAATTAACACTTATCAATAGAACAAAACTAAAAATAGTATTATTAACTGTATAATGATTGTCAATTGAAAACTACCTGTAGAATGAGGTAGAATACAGCTGCATATATTAGAGCAATCATGACGTATATATCCAATAAACAGGCACCATTGAAGGGCTGCAATGCTTTCTTCAGCCTGAAAGTAGTTTATGTAATTAAATGATAATGCCAGTAATTTATACATAAAATTTCCTATTATCCTTATCTATTTCCTTTATTTGTCTAACATGTTTTGCACATTTTCTTGCACTTCTTCAGATGCTTATCTGTGATTAGAATATTGTTGGGAAATCTACTAAACCAAGGTTATGTAAATGGGTCAATAGCCACTGTTAATTATAACCTTATCATTGGATACCCTACTAAAATTTCATTATAACATACTTCCCCACACTCACTTTTCTAGTAAAAAAGTCCGACTCGACTCGCAGGAACTGCATCATCTTAGCGCGGTTCCGTTCTTATCTCTAGACTCATTTAAAATGATTAAAATAGAAGCTGTTATTATTTTGGGTCCACATTTCTAGAAAGCATGAAGATTAGATAGTTAGCCGTCGTCGAGGTGATAAGTAAAGATGGAATGGTTGGGATTCGGCTAAAGAAACCTCAATACGATTTTTGTTAAAAAATCTATATTTAGGACGTTTTGGCTACTCATTGGTAGCCTTCGTCAGCAATGAAAGTGCCGGAGGCAGAGGAGGACCAAAGTTGACAGTTCTAATAGTTCTAGCAATAGAAAATTGGTCTCATTTTACCTATCCTGTTTTACACACAAATACATTTTCTTAACATAAGAAATTACAAAAATAAAAATCAATAAAAAACTAAGGGAAAGAGACAAAAATTACAAAAAGAACGACAAACACCCGTTCATAAGAACTAAACAGACGTATTTGAAGTTTTAAGCACTTATTTCTTCGACTGACATCACCTAATCAAAACTTGTTTCAGAATCTTTTCTGTAGAGAATTTAGAAAGCTTTCAAATAGTTTCTATCCACTTATGAAAATTTCCCAACCGTGTTCGAGATATTAATGAAAATATACGAAGTTCCCAAAACTTTTCATGTCTGTTCATAAAATATTTTATTCTAACCCTTCCTTAACTCCAAACGTAACCAAAAGTTTAAGATATTAGTTTTGATAAAATTTGAACATGCAAAAAATGTTTCAACTGAATCCCATGATTTTATGTACCAAAACCAAAAAGTCCGACTCGCAGGAACTGCAACATCTAAGCGCGGTTCCGTTCTTATCTCTAGACTCATTTAAAATGATTAAAATAGAAGCTGTTATTATTTTGGGTCCACATTTCTAGAAAACATGAAGATTAGATAGTTAGCCGTCGAGGTGATAAGTAAAGATGGAATGGTTGGGATTCGGCTAAAGAAACCTCAATACGATTTTTGTTTAAAAAATCTATATTTAGGACGTTTCAGCTACTCATTGGTAGCCTTCGTCAGCATTTAAAGTGCCGGGAGGCAGAGGAGGACCAAAGTTGACAGTGCCATCTTTACTTTCAAGAAAGGTCTTATTTACGATCTTACCTGGATGGGTCCCCGCCCT
>OX328125.1:96774259-97094487 GCA_946811695.1 Gonocerus acuteangulatus | reverse complement strand
ATAGATGACCTGAAGTACCTAGTGAGGTCGAAATATTTCAAAATTTTAACCCTTCAAGAAACACACACAACCCCTGACAAAAGTATTTCATTAAGAGGTTTCTCTTCATATAGAAATGACTATACATTGGGTGGAAAAGCATCTGGTGGTGTTGCCATATTTGTCAAGGACACAGTTTATAGTGAACCTCTGAGGATCAGAACTACATTGCAGGCAGTAGCTTGTACAGTACACTCTCCCTTTCGAATGACTATCTGTAACATCTACCTTCCACCAAGTGATAGGATCGACCCAGTTGGACTGGATAACTTACTGACCCAACTTCCCCGACCTCTCATTTTTCTTAGTGACTTGAACGCACTCAGTAGACTATGGAATTCCAGTATTACCAGCACAAAAGGAAGAATCATCGAAAACATACTAGACAAAAATGACCTAATACCTCTGAACGATGACTCCCCAACCCATTTATGCTCTCGTACAGGGACTTACTCTAACATTGACGTGACGAAATGCTCTCCAGACATCTTCCCCAGACTGTAAATCAGGACCCATTAAATAGCGACCATTTCCCTATCCTAATAGAAATTGAAGGACCTCCTGACTGTTTCGAAACATCGCCTAGATTTAACATGAAGAAAGCTGACTGGTTAGGATTCAAAGAATACATAACAGACAAACTAAAAAACCAGTACATACACAATATACAAGACTTTAACGAACTCATCACTCAAGCAGCCGAATCTTGCATACCTAAAACTAAAATAGTAAGGAATCAGATCCCTGTCTCTTGGTGGAATGAACAATGCAAACAAGCAGTTAAAGAAAAACGCTTTGCTCTTAACAGCTTCAGGCGAAATCCTAGCACTCAGTTCTTAATTAAGTATAAAAAGTCCGACTCGCAGGAACTGCAGCATCTTAGCGCGGTTCCGTTCATGTCCCTAGTGCCATTTGATAAGCTTAGAAAAGAAATAAACTTTTTTTTTTTTTATATATATCGTGAAAATTGTCAAAATCCTCTCGAACATCTCGAATAAAAGTGATATTAAGGCGTCAGGGACACCTACAGTAGCTAACTTTACACACAGAAGTGTAAGTAACTTTTTTACACAGAAGCGGAAATTACAGAATCTGGCTCTCATTCTAAAGCAAAGCTCTATAAATCAATACAAAATATGCCTAATAAAGCCTTTCTAGAGGATACAGAAGCATGGGCGTATATGAGGGGGGCTGAGGGGGCTGCAGCCTCTCCCGAAATTTTGAATTGATGATAAAAAACTTCTCGTAAAACCCTTAAAAATAAATTAAATAAGATCACTTAGTTCATAAAACATATTTTATGTTACGTGTAATAGCGTTTTAGTTGCCTAAAACTATTCCAAGCTCTAAATATTTAGTATTCCATACCCTGGAAATGGTCTCAGCCCCCCCCCCGAAATTGTTTTTATATACGCCCATGTACAGAAGGATCAAGAAGAAGTACACAAGATTGAGTAGAATACCCTGCCTAATATAGCCTATATAGAATAATATGCCGAATAAAAACATATCTAGTAAATACACAAGGACAAATAAAAGTCTTGACGAATAACAAGTCAAGAAAAAAACCTTTATTTAACAAAATAAAACAAAGTTTAGTTGCCCAACTACAATAGAATAATATACCTAATTAAGTCTATGGAGTAGACACAAATGGACCAAAAACAAGTCTTGTGGAATATTGTTTTTTTTCTAATTAAATACTTTTTATCAATATTTAGTATATAACCTTTGTTGAAAACTATTGATTGCTAATTGATGAATTGGTTTACAACTAAGTAGTCTTTATGAATATTTAGTATATAACCTATGTTTGGATCTGTGTTTTTGGGGTGCTCTCCGCCTAGGCTTTGTATTTGTGTCGGCAGATACCTGGGGTATATTTACAGCTCTTGAGGATTAACTCTTAGCAGGTAAATTTCCTGCGGCCCCTTGTTCCTACGGGCATTGAACCGACATTTTTCGCTCATAGTATCTAACCGTTGTGAAGTTTATTTTTTGGATTTAGGACTTAATAAACATATGTAGACTAAATCATAGCAAGAAGTAATCCTCCGTCGTCGGTTCTTAACTGTGTAGACTCGCTAATGTTATCCAAGCTTAGATACATCGTATTTAAAATCCACAGCAAAAACACGACATTTCATCAGAATCCCCTGCTGAATAAAACTTATATAGAATAATATGCAAAATAAAGCCTATCTAGTGGATAAAAATAGAGGAAAAAAGCCGTTCGTGGTGGTAGAAAATCTTAAAAGTATTTCGCTCAGAAATCTCCGAAATATTGTCACTAATTTTACGTATCCTGTTTTATAGCCAAATAGATTTATATTCTATAATCAATAAGAAAAATCTACTAACAATAAAAAACTATGGGTAACAGATGAAAATAGGGAATACCAAGAATAATTCTAAAGAACGAAATCAACACCAGTACTGTAATCTAGATATTCATACGGCATCTTCGAATTCTAACAAACAAAATATTGATTCTAATTATACGTATCCTGTTTTATTGAGAAATACATTTGACTACTATAAGCAATTAAAAACACTAGGGAATATGCCAAAGAACTCGGAGTAGGAGCCTCGACAGTTTCAAGACATTTGAAGGAAATCGACAAATCCAAAACTGACATTTCATACGGTACAGCCTGATATATTTTTAACAATGAATTGTTTTTCTTATTTTAATTAATCTGTTTTATTGTCAAATACATTATCCAACTTTAAGCAATTAAAAAAATAACAAGGAATAAAAGCAAACAAAATGAACCGTTCGAATGAACGAAATCAATTACTTCAAAGTTTAAGCACTTATTTCTCCGATTGACATAGCCTAATCAAAAATTGTTTCAGAATCTTTTTTGTAGAACATTTAGTAAGCTTTCGCATGGTAACCCTCCGTTTACCAATATTCCTAACCGTCTTCGAGATATTAGGGAATGTATACGAAGTTCCCAAAACATTTCATGTCTGTTAATAAAATATTTTATTCTAATCCTTCCTTAGCTCCAAACGTAACCAAAATTTTAACATATTAGTGTTGATGAAATTGAAACATGCAGAAAATGTTTCAACTGAGTCCCATAATTTTAAGTATCAAAATCAAAGACAAAAAGTCCGTCACGCAGGAACTGCATAACTAAGCACTTTCCTCAGAATTTGGGTAGTGTAGACTGCTTTCCAGAACAATTTGCTTAAAATATCCTACATAAATAAAATAAAAACATGAATAGTTCTCTTTTAATTTTGTAATGAGTAACTGATAAATTATTAATTTGCTTCCCGAGTTATGTTTACACATGGTACCTACTACACTACGTAATAAATACAAAAAACCTCATATTATCGTATTTTGATCTAACGCAGGAACCGGATACAGTCCCTCTAGTGGTAGAAAGCGCTCCTTGCGGCGTCTTTGTGAACCTATGTCTGGCTGGCTTTTCTATTGAAATATATTACAAAGTAAACCCCCCTTTCCGATTGACCGATTGAGCTCATTTTTACAACACTTCTTTTTCATGAGTTACCCATGACGTATACCGCGTTTCGTTACAATACAGCAGAAATTACGACCAGCATGAGTATATCAGTAATTTGGGTCCGGAGTAAACCCCCCTCCTAATGAACCGATTTAGTTTATTTTTACAACACATATTTCCCTGTAGATTACCACTACGAATACCGAGTTTCGTCGAAATATACCAAAAATCACGGTTGGTAGTGGCGAATTTGTATTGTGGGTCAGGAGTAAACCCCCCCTCCTAATGAACCGATTTAGTTTATTTTTACAACACATATTTACCTGTAGATTACCACTATGAATACCGAGTTTCGTCGAAATATACCTAAAATCACGGCTGGTAGTGGCGAATTGGTATTGTCGGTCCGGAGTAAACCCCCCCTCCTTATCAACCGATTTAGTTCATTTTTATATCTCACTTTTCTCTCTATATTACCACTACGAATACCAAGTTTCGTTGAAATATAACAAATTTTACGGCTGAAATGGTCAAATTAGTGTTTTGAGTTCGGGGTAAACCCCCCCTTCCGGTGGACCGATTTTGGTGGTTAACGAACTCGTTCAATCGTTTGCCAATTGAATGCTATATACCAAGTTTCGTGACGAAAAAACTAAAACTCTGGCCGCTATCGTGTTAACAGACACATATATATATATATATATATATATATGCATATATATATATATATATATATATATATATATATATAGATATATATAAATTTTAACGGGGGTCATTTTCGGTGTCTACTAGGTAGGATCGATAAAGATTTGAAGAAATTTTTCAAAAATTCCGTCATGAGTCCAACCTCAATAGCTACTTTCCTTCGGAGGAAAGTGCTAAAAGAACAGTTCGATTAAGCGAAATCAATTACTTTAAAGTTTTAAGCTCTTATTTCTCCGATTGACATCGCCTAATCAAAACTTTCATTAGAACCTTTTTTTTAGAGCATTTAATAAGCTTTCTAATGGTATTCTTCCGTTTACCAAGATTCTCAACCTTTTTCGAGATATTAAGGAAAGTAAACAAAGTTACTAAAACTTTTTATGTCTGTTAATAAAATATTTTATTCTAACCCTTCCTTAACTCCAAACGCAACCAAAATTTCAACATATTAGTTTTAATGAAAGTAGAAAATGCAGTAAATGTTTCAACTGAATCCCATGATTCTAAGTACCCAAACCAAAAACGGCATTCAAAAATTATTTTTTCAGCTTTCTCGAAAACGGTTAAAGCTATCGCCTTGAAAATGGTTCCATTCGTTTTCCTAGCCCAAGAAGCCTATAAAAAGAGTACTTACAAGCTTATGAACTCAAAAACGTAAGCGTTCGCCCCAAACGCCATCTTCCAGTGGGCGGATTTTGCTGGTTAACGAACTTGACCTTTCAAATTGGACGACAGATTTTTGTACCAAATTTCATCAAAATCGGACCACTCGTCTTCTATTTAGAGAGCGAACAGACAAATATATATATATATATATATATATATATATATATATATATATAAATATATACATATATATATATACAAATTTGAACCACCGTTATTTTCGGTTTCTAGGGGTTCTGAAACGCAAAATTTTCTAGTCGGCACTTCCGGATTGTTTCATTGTATCAACCTTATAAGCGGGGTTCCTCCCTATGGGGGAGGGAGGAACCGCGCTAAAAGGCAAAAGCTATCTGCAGACATGTAATAATAGAGAGTAAGAGACAAAGCTGGATAGACTTCTTAACAACAATAAACTCACAAACAACGACTAAAACGATGTGGGATAATCTTAATAAAATTAATAAAAAAAAGTATAGAAGACCCATATCAGGACTGAAAATCCATAACACAATACTAACCGACTCTACTGACATCACGAATACTCTCGGCAGACACTTCAGTGACATGTCGAAGGCTCCAGAAAACAACGACGCTTATGAAGAATACATGCTACGTAATACATTTACCTTCGAAAATACTGACGATGAAATGAACTGTCTTAACGATCCATTCTGCCTTGAGGAACTCCAGCAAGTACTAAAACACACTAACGACAGCTCACCAGGACCCGACAATATAACATACTCAATGCTCAAACACCTACCCAATAACTGTCTCTCTCAATTATTACATGTTATGAACTCAATATATGCCTCAGGAACAGTCCCTGAAAGCTGGGCTAATAGCATCGTTATTCCGATATATTTTCCGATTTATAGTGTATTAAGCACAACACTGTTCCTCATAGCAAAATGGGGAGCAAGCAGGAAAGTAATGCTAACCGTCTATCGTAGTTTCACCAGATCTATCCTGGATTATGGATGCGTTGCGTACTCGTCTGCTAAACCCACTACTCTTAACATGCTCAACATAATTCACAACACCGGTATTCGATTATCGCTAGGGGCATTCAGGTCTAGTCCAGTTATAAGTATGCTTGCAGAAGCAGGAGAACCTCCTTTACATATAAGGAGAAATATGCTAATGGAGCGATATCTTTGTAAAATGAAGGCTTATCCTCCTACTTCATGTGTAAGTGGCATAATACAGAATGCGTATACCGAGAATTATGAACAAAAAGAAATCATATCCGACCATTTATTATAAGATGTAGTATAAGATGTGGAGGTGTTCTTGAATGTATGACCACATACATTCAAGAACACCTCCATGGACAATACGTAATTTCAACATAGACATGACACTCACCAAATTCAAAAAGACAAACCCAGCTACAAATTTACTATACAAACAGTACTTCACAAAATTCACTTCAGAATACAAAAACTCCCTAATTCTTTACACGGGTGGCTCAATAACAGAACACGGTGTAGGAGCAGCTGCAATCTTGCAAGATGGTGTGTACAGGAAAAAACTTCCACCAAATGTTAGCATCCTTGGAGCAGAACTGCAAGCCATTCTCCTCGCGTTGAAGAGTCTGCCATCAACACAACAAACACACATCATCATTTGTAGTGACTCTTTGAGTTCACTGCAATGCTTACAAATTATATACACGACACATCCCACATGTATAGAAATAACAACCTAAATGCTTCTGGTAAACATGTAACTCTGTGGTGGCTACCGGGACATGAAAACTTAAGACTAAACACAATTGCTGACCGACAAGCCAAACTTGCAACAGAAGAACAAACTTACGAACCACTCGACTCGTACTATGAAGACGTAATACGTTACACTGACCTAACAATATTACACTACTGGCAACTGGATTGGACTAACACAACAGAGAACAAACTGAGGACGGTGAAGTTCACGGTAAAAGAATGGCCTTCGTCACACAGAAAATCACGACGCGAAGAAGTCATATTAGCCAGAAGTCATATCGGCCACAGTCGTGTGACTCACGAGTACCTAATGTCTAACAAGGACAAACCGACGTGCCGAACATGTAACTCAGAACTGACAATCAAGCATATACTGACTAACTGCTATTTAAGACAGAACCTTGATGTACCTATAGACCTGACAGAACTCCTTGGAGATGACAGCCACCACATTGATACAATACTCAAACATTTAAAGGACATTAACATTTACAACAACATCTAAGTAAATACCAAGTCAAAATATCTGGTTAAAATATTTTAAAATTATTATATAAGAACATGTTCTAGGAATATGCTCGACTAAACCTACTTTACATCGCCCTCTACTGAAAAGACAGAAAAAATGCACTTCGCCATAGATGCGGTGCGATAAATAAATAAATAAATAATAAAAATTTACCCCTCCAAATGGACCGATTTTGTTCAATCGTTTGATGGGAGAATACTACATTCCACGTTTCGTGGCGAAAAAACAAAAACTCTGGCCTGTATCGTGTTAATGGACACAAATAAGCATATATATACAAATTTTAACTGGGGTCATTTTTGGTGTCTACTAGGTAGGATCGATAAAGATTGGAAGAAATTTTTCAAAAATTCCGTCATGAGTGCAACCTCAATAGCTACTTTCCTTATATCCCTGCAATTTTTTAACAACAATAATTTCTCTTTTTTCCAAAGTTAGATTCGCACAAATACAACTTTAGTAACACAACATTATCTCAAACACACAATACTGAAAACACTCTCCATCCTTGCAACATTAATCTTGCACAATTAAACACAACTAGGGCGGAGATGACCAAGCAGTTTTCTGCCCTTAAACTACCAACCCAACCCAACAATTCGGAGGAAACTGCTAAGAGTGAATATACGTAATTAATTGGTCAGAAATATGTGGAATAGAACATGACTTAATTCTGTTATAAATATTATGTCATTATACACAATATTGGGCAAAACTAAAAACTAAAACTAAAATTAAAACTAAATTCACTTTTTGGAGTAAACTAAAACTAAACTAAAAATTGCAACCTAAAAAAAAACTAAAACTAAAATTTTACTAATTAATGGATTTTAACTAAACTAAAACTAAAACTAAATCTTTGGGAATTGACTAAAAACTAAACTAAAAATTTAGTTTAGTTTAGTTTAGTTTAGTTTTACTAAAATAACATGAATTAATATAAATCATATGTTATTTCGATAATTAAGTAAATTATTAAAACTAATAGAACTTGCTTAAGAATAAGAAATAGTGGGTTTTTCTCGTAATTTGAAAACATATGTTCTTTGATAAACTAAATTAGTTAACTAAAAACTAAAACTAAACTAAAATCACAAATTTAGGTCTCTTTTACTAAACTAAACTAATTGCATTACTAAAAACGGAGTCCATATGATTAATAATTATACTAATCTAAAACTAAACTAAAACTAAAACTAAAAATATAACATTAGTTTAGTTTTAGTTAGGGAAAACTAACGTTAGTTTAGTTTACTAACGTTAGTTTTGCCCAACACTGATTATACATTAACGTATATTATTCAGTTAACAACAAGGTGGCGTAACACAAAAGTGACAAACGTTTGGTGGCGTGAGTGGGCACGATACAATGTATCCATAAAATGAGGCCTCCCTTTATCTCGAAACCAGGTTTTGTCAACGGATGATATTGACAATGGCTTTGCCAACGGAAGATATTAATGCCTTATTTGCAGAGTTAACAATACACAGAACAGCCTTTATAATTTTGAATGGAAGTACTCACCTCAAAAGTGCTTGATGATGTCTGATATTTGCCCTGAAACAGGAGTACAAACAAGTTTGGAACTCTTCTTTCTCGTATAATTCCTCTTCTGAGTACTTCTTTGTGGGATTAGTCTTTCTGAACATGGAATACGCCCTGTTGCGGATGTTCATCAGAGAGTAGTTCAATATCTTCAGTTGTCCTTTAAGCTGAACAGCGCAATGTATATACACAACACCGAACGACTCTATAACGACGTACATGGATCCAGCCCAGATGGTTGTCAGGACGTACCCGAAGCAATATCCTATGAAGGTCCTAGTGTTGAAAGGCATGTAGAAGAAGAATGGAGGGAGGTATGGATTGAATATTTCATTCTCGTTGGTGTCTTCGTAGAAAATAAATTGCGTCAAAGGGAATAGTCCAAGATTGAAAAGACCACCAGAAGAAAATGAAATGAGAAGAAAATTCGATATGGCCCTCATTTCATTATCAATTTGAGCTCTCATATTTGTTAGTTTTTCGTCAATTTCTTCATTTTCATAGTCATAAACTCCAGATATTATCATATTAGTGGTTTTGTTCACAGATCTGCAATAGAAGAAATATTACTCTGCTTATATTATAATATATATAGAGAGAAACGGAATCACATGCTCTTAGATATATAGGTTGATATCTGGGGAGGGGGCTGCTTTTCCCATTTTCTGGAGGAACCTATCTCGAACCTCGGACGACTAACCATTTTAATGTAAAGTGGCATCGTTTGGGGTTCAGACTCGTCATCCCAGGCCGTCCCTAGGTACGCCCAGCGTTTAATTAACCGTAAAGGGGAAAATCCGGCGGCCACAGCACAATACTGAATACGCTGTCACAGATTTAGTTTATTTGTACGATACAGACTAGTGCCATATGTTTTTGGGGTCACTGAATCCGAATCAGGGATCAGAAAAACCCTAGCACCTCTTGGTTATAACCGAACACTCCAAAACTCATAATTACGGGTATTGTACACTAAAATCTTTTTATGCTAGTCGTTAACCAAAATACACCATTTTCTGTGTGCTGCCTTGCAGTGCTAAAAAATTCATTTTTTTTGAGAACCCAACGAACACGATTGGTCAATTTAAAGCCAGGTTACAGCTCTTTGATTATATGACTTCTCTCAAACGTTTGCTTAAATTTGAGTATTTAATATGTTTTCTAATGCAAACAATCTGTGAGTTCTTTCAAACAATTAAAACGCAACAATTTGAGAAAAGTCTTACATTAAAAGGGTTGTAACTTAGATCCAAATGGACAAATCAAGTTCTTTTGGGTCTCAAAAGATTAATATTTTGATTACTGAAAGGTAGGTATGAGTTTATTTAGGTAAACGACTTGAATAAAATGATTATAGTGTAAATCAAAAAGTATCTTGTTCAAGACCATACGACACACTAGGACGTTAGTGTGGTCAGTAGGGATGTTCCAATAATAGTAAATACGAGTAAGTACTCGATACTTTTGATCCGATACCAAGTACTAATAGCATCGAATAATTCTTGCGTTACTTACTCGGTATCGAAACAAAATTACTTGTTATGATGATTAGATAGTTAGCCGTCGAGGTGATAAGTAAAGATGGAATGGTTGGGATTCGGCTAAATAAACCTCAATATGATTTTGTTTTAAAAAATCTATATTTCTGACGTTTCGGCTACTCATTGGTAGCCTTCGTCAGCTAAAATGACAAAAAAAGAAATTAATACAAAAACAAAAAAAATATAATTGTGATAGGTAACAGAACTATAGATACCATTAACTTATAAAAGAACATATCGTCTTAAATTCTTAGTATGAGTAGAATGAAAAAGTAAATAGGTACAATAATTGATTTTAATAGTAATTAGTAACATTAATTGATTTTACAAAGAAATAAGAAACTACATACCAACGACAAATATAGTAGCTAATAGTAACATTAATAAATTTTACAAAGAAATAAGATACTACATACCAATGGAAATGCCGAGCGGCAGAGGAAGAATGTTGGCAATTAAGTAACCATTGTGAAAGTGTCTAAGGAAAAAGAAATCTACTGGGGTATATGTAGCTGAAAACAGCAGGTGGTGGGAGAAATGTCGGTAAGGATCAAAAGGCCTGTTTATGACATTTTATGACAGGAAAGGAGAAAAAGGTGTTAATGGAAGGATACCCAAGGGGCATGGTAAAAATCTAGGTGGGAGGTCGGGAGAGTATTTGGAAAATATTAGCGTACATAGGAGAAATGCCTTGTTGGTCAGTTTTGTAGTTTATATTGTTTTTGTTTAAGTTTATGTGTACACATTCCGAGATCTGTAGTCTTTTTTTGTTTCGTTGTGTAGAAAGAATTTTCGTGTCGTCGAAGTTAAAAGTGTGTTTTTGTGTAATGGCGTGTTTTGCAAGTGCAGATTTATCTATTTCTTTATTAGTGATGGTTCGTTTATGTTGTGTAAGACGTGAGTGAATGTCATTTATTGTTTCTCCAATGAATACACCATTACAGGAAGGGGTTTGGCAAGGGACTTGGTAAACACAACGGGTGGTTTGTTCCAACAAACTCAAAACCCTCTATACCAAACTCAAAGATCCCATCCCTTTTGAACAAACCACCCGTTGTGTTTACCAAGTCCCTTGCCAAACCCCTTCCTGTAATGGTGTATCTGCACTTGCAAAACACGCCATTACACAAAAACACACTTTTAACTTCGACGACACGAAAATTCTTTCGACACAACGAAACAAAAAAAGACTACAGATCTCGGAATGTGTACACATAAACTTAAACAAAAACAATATAAACTACAAAACTGACCAACAAGGCATTTCTCCTATGTACGCTGTACGCTAATATTTTCCAAATACTCTCCCGACCTCCCACCTAGATTTTTACCATGCCCCTTGGGTATCCTTCCATTAACAACTTTTTGCAGAATAACTTCCCTTCACCCTAATATCATCTCAAGACATGTCAGTCTAAGATTTCCAAGTGTTTAGACCCACATTCTTTCAGTATTCTCTGAGCTGTGGGATAATAAAGTAGTGTTTCACAACTGCTCCCTAATTCCTTATTTTCTTTGTGTCTTATTCCTAAAAACAAATTGGTAAGTAACTTTTTCTTTTATTTTCTGAATTAGAACTGTTGAAAATATTATTATATGTAATAG
This sequence comes from Gonocerus acuteangulatus, assembly GCA_946811695.1. Classification (NCBI taxonomy): domain Eukaryota; kingdom Metazoa; phylum Arthropoda; class Insecta; order Hemiptera; family Coreidae; genus Gonocerus; species Gonocerus acuteangulatus. The sequence continues at coordinate 97,082,638 of OX328125.1, read as the reverse complement.
TTTATTGAAAATATATTTTCATCTAATTAGCACTTTCCTCCGAAGGAAAGTAGCTATTGAGGTTGGACTCATGACGGAATTTTTGAAAAATTTCTTCAAATCTTTATCGATCCTACCTAGTAGACACCGAAAATGACCCCCGTTAAAATTTATATATATATATATATATATATATATATGTGTGTGTGTCTGTTAACACGATAGCGGCCAGAGTTTTTGTTTTTTCGTCACGAAACTTGGTATATAGCATTCAATTAGCAAACGATTGAACGAGTTCGTTAACCACCAAAGTCGGTCCACCGGAGGGGGGGTTTACCCCGAACCCAAAACACTAATTTGACCATGTCAGCAGTAATATTTGTTATATTTCAACGAAACTTGGCATTCGTAGTGGTAATATAGAGAGAAAAGTGAGATATAAAAATGAACTAAATCGGTTCATTAGGAGGGGGGGTTTACTCTGGACCCACAATACCAATTCGCCACTACCAGCCGTTATTTTTGGTATATTTCGACGAAACTCTGTATTCGTAGTGGTAATCCACAGGTAAATATGTGTTGGAAAAATAAACTAAATCGGTTCATTAGGAGGGGGGTTTACTCCGGACCCACAATACCAATTCGCCACTACCAGCCGTGATTTTTGGTATATTTCGACGAAACTCGGTATTCGTAGTGGTAATGTACAGATAAATATGTGTTGTAAAATTAAACTAAATCGGTTCATTAGGAGGGGGGGTTTACTCTGGACCCAAATTACTAATGTACTCATACCGGTCGTAATATCTGCTGTATTGTAACGAAACGCGGTATACGTCGTGGGTAACTCATGGGAAAGAAGTGTTGTAAAAATGAGCTGAATCGGTCAATCGGAAAGGGAGGGTTTACTTTGTAATATATTTCAATAGAAAAGCCCGCCAGACGTAGGTTCACAAAGCCGCCGCAAGGAGCGCTTTCTACCACTAGAGGGACTGTATCCTGTTCCTGCGTTAGATCAAAATACGATAATATGAGGTTTTTTGTATTTATTACGTAGTAGGTACCATGTATACCATAAATAGGACGCTGCTACTATGAGTATATTTTTTTCACTGTGTAGAACACGTCTATTCCTTCAGTTTTCAAAACAACAAAGGATGCTGTGCCCTATTTATTCTCGAAATAGGAGCTGATATATTAGCATTACCATCAGATATTTCCTGGAAGACATGGACCAAGAGGAAATAGACGATGAAGAACTCGGACCACCATTTCTTATTGACATTCCTGGCACTGTTGAACTAAATCTTTCGGATGACTAACCGTAAGGTAACATAAATGATATGAAGAAATTAAATCCACCAGCTGTTATAGGGCATTGCAATCACTTCATGGGAGGCATTGGCCTTCACGACTGGTTATTAGAAAAACAAACCATTGCAATAATGGGAAAGAAATGGTACTGCCCAACTTTCACGAGTTATTGACATGGCAGATATAAATACTTTTGTATTATATAATAATATTTCAAAAGAAAAGAAAAGCCTAAAGAACGTTCGCAGGATGATTGCGGTTACATATTTGCAGCTAGGAGCAAATGCACGTAAGAGTGTTGGAAGACCACTGCCTTCAAGATGTACCAGAGCCTAAGTGTTGGAGAGTGTGAGGCTAGACGGAAGGGCCTGCTCATTTGGCAGAGAGAAAAGACACAGAGATGTCAATTTGCTGATTGCAAAGGAAAACCTTTGAAATTTTGCACAAAATGCAATACGACCAAAGTGTATAACACTTAGTACAAATTGTTTTCCAAAATTTCATTCATAAATAATGTTTACAATCCTGGAATATATGTGATTTATTTGTATATATGTGTTGTTATATTCAGCCATTCTATTTTATGTAAAAATATATGAAAATAAATAAAATATTTGTTATGCATTATATTTCAGTAATATTGCCGTAACATGCCCCAAAGGGAGCAGCGTCCTATATATAGGACAGTTAATATTTCAGGAAGTAATTGTTGGAATTGATTTAAATTTTGTGTATAGACTATTGTAAGATATATAAACACTGTTAGAATTTTATTAAAAAATTCCAAAAAATAAAAATTGGCTACTTAATGGGTTAAGGGGGCCATGATATTATACAGTATATTTTGTAGAAAATTATAAAATGTATGTTTTATCTTACAGCTCGCGAATTAAGTGAAATGCATACCGCTAATTACATAGTGGAAACCCATTAATATAAAAAAATGGGATATTCTACAATCGAAAATTCGTGCAGCTGTAACAGATAATGCCAGTTCAATGTTGGTTGCCATAAAGATGTCTTCAGGTGAAAAAAGCATATTCCGTGTTTTGCGTATGCGTATATTATAAATTTTGTAGTTGAAGAGGCACTAAAGGATATATATTCCCCTTTTTCTTGTTTGTTTTTCTGGCAGGGGGTCGATAAAGCAGTACACTCTTTTTTCATAAAAACCGCTTTATTTGTTATGTTTCGCCCGACATGTTTCGTGCCTTTTCGCACCTCTTCAGGGGCTTTCCTTATCAAGAAGTCCTCTCGTCATGTTGTCTAGCTTGAGTCAGGCGTAGTACTACGGACTCTAAGAAGAGGACTTCTAGATAAGGAAAGCCCCTGAAGAGGTGCGAAAAGACACGAAACATGTCGGGCGAAACATAACAAATAAAGCGGTTAATATGAAAAAAGAGTGTACTGCTTTATCGACCCCCTGCCAGAAAAACAAACAAGAAAAAGTGGAAAATATATATCGGGTCATCTTTCACAAGAATTAATATATATATATATAATCTGGCCATATTAAGTATTAGAAGGTGGGCGGAAGCTGAGCATAGTAGGAAGTGGTGTAACAGCTCCACCCAGAGACAGGCGAAGCTATTCCTTTCCTTTCTGGACAAGAAGAGGACGGAGGCTCTCCTTAATCTGTGCAGGTCTAAGGTAAGACTAGTAACAGCTCTTCTTAAAGGTCACTGCAGAATGCACCGGCACCTCTACTCCATGGGGCTGACTAGAACTACATGGTGCAGACTGTGCCTTGAAGACGATGAGACGCCGTACCACATCATATGCAGATGACCAGCACTTGCAGCGAAGAGATACCTGCATTTTGGTGCAGACTTCATAGACGACCCTAGAAGGTTACCTGAATTGAACCTTAGGACTCTCTTAAGGTTCATGACCGATACGGGCCTTTTGGTGTAAAAGGCAGGCTTGTCGGGTGGCACAATAGGCCTTTAGGCCAAGGTGCAGTTCTTTCCGGGTTTCCTCCGGGCACCCGTTCTTAATTCTAATTCTAAGTCTATATATATATATATATATATATATATATATATATATATATATATATATTTATTTATTTATGGGGGTTATTTTCCGTATACTAGGTCATGAGTGCAACCTGAATAGCTGAATGTTTTCGGAAAATAGTAATATTTTAAATCCAAAATCAAATAATACCGTACCTGTAAGCAATGAGCCTGCTGGCAAAAATGGCTCCGCCAAATATAGAAATCAATGTAACATGTACAGCTAGAACTATCAACACTTTGTCTGGAGCTACAAGAGGAACTGCCATGATGGACATTAAGAATCCATATAATTGTAGTACAGCCAGAAATACTATGTACGAGATGTACAGAGGACTTCTTGATTCTCCAAATCCAGAAAGTAGCAAGAGCCATTTTTGGTTTTCATAAACATTTCTTGAGGAAGTTTTTGTCTTTTCCATCATTCTGCTATCCAATTTGTATATTTTAATCAAGCAATCTGCTCCATTTTTGGCTATCTGAAAACAAAAACTTAATTTATTTCTTGTTTGGGTGGTAGTAGAAATTAGAAAACATGAACAAAGCTATTGTTTTATTTGATCACTTAATTATTTAAATTTTAACGTCCATATATTATTATTATTGACAAAGAATTTAAGAACGGGTTATCTATTGGTTTCTATCCTTTTGTAGCCAGGATAAGGCTGATGCCTTTTCTTTTTTCTAAAGAAACGCCACCACCCCATAGTGGGTATACAACCCACGACCTTTAATACTATGAAAAAGACACAGTATGGTAACAGCTGTTCTGTTATCGTCCTAGCAACGCATGCTGCCTAGGCGAGCATGCTCTCTTTAAAACTAAAAATTCAAACCCCTCTAAAAATAATTAAAAATTCGAATATCAAAAAAACCTTTGCGGGGTATGGAATACAAACAATTTAGAACTTGGAATAGTTTTAGGCAACTAAAAAGCTATTACACCTAATATAAAATACTTCTTATTTAATTCATTTTTAAGGGTTTTAGGACACATTTTTACTGTCAAAGCAAAATTTCTGGGGGGGGGGCTGAAGCCCCCCCCCCAGAAACGTAACGTTTTGATTAAACGTTACGTTGATATTTATTATTTGACCGAAGAAGCCTGCTAAAAAGCACACTGAAACGTCCAAAATATAGATTTTCCAAAAATTTGATTTTTTTTTTAATTATCACCTCAATGGCTATTTGCGTCGCATTAAGATAGCTACATACACGTTAGTCAATTTTAGCGTTGAGCAAGTATTAAACAAACAATATTTTATTCACAGACGAGCGGATTTTCTTAAATATGTCAAAAAAGGTTAAGAAATCCTGGCAGGTTGAAGGTTACCACTACTTTTTTTTTTAAATCCCACGTTTTGATGACAGAACTAAAGTCCGAATCGCTTTAACTATGTCATGCTTGCGTGTTTTTATTTAACAAATGCGCACTGTTTTTATTTAGCTTGCACTTCCAAAAGTATTGATATTTTAGTTTTAATGAATCACCCGATTTTATTATGTATTTAATTACCGACCATGAGGAATATGGAGACCTAGTGATAATTAAGGATCTAGTAGATTTAAATTCTGACCTATATTTAATAGCGAAATAGCTTGGGTGTTGTGGTATCACTGTTATTCCTCAGAGGTTTTTAGCGCGAGCAAACCCGTTTATTATGTCGACTTCAGTCCGGAAGTGCCGACTAGAAAAAGTCACGATTCAGATCCCGAAGAAATAACGAAAATACCGTCGGGTCAAATTTGTGCATATAATATATAATATATACTAGCTGTTACCCGGTGTGCCATGCTACACCTACTTCTGCATCTAGAAAAGCCAAAAAAAAAAAATAATAAATAAATAGGAAACCAAATAAGTAATATCAAAAGCTAATAACACAAATCTGTAACTGTTCGGGTTTGCATTTTCGAACCCGTGACCTATGAACTGTGAGTCCTAGACGATCTAGCATATGACACTCCCCGAATCAAGACCTATATGAAATGAAATGATTTTTTTTTTTTTTTTTATTCTTATCCCGGGACGCATGTCCCAAAGGAATAATTTTTAATGTACAAAATAGTGAAGAATTTAATATATAAAATCTACTATATATTTGTCAAATACCACTCACTCACTGACCTATCTATCGCCCAGCACAAGCCGCTCGACAGAAAATTTTGAAATTTTGCATGGACACTCCCTATATAACGTAGGCACTCACTAAGAAAGGATTTTTTGATATTCGAATTTTTAAGTATTTTTAGAGGGGTTTAAAGTTTGAGTTGGTTAGAGCATGCAAGCCTAGGCAGCAAGCGTTGCTCGGACGATAACAGAACAGCTGTTACCGTACATTATCTATTTCATCGTATTATTTTTAATTGAGGTTGATTTCCACTATGATGGCAGTCCTTGAATTACTAGAAATAAACTGTCACTCATAGAGTTTTAATTGCGTTTCTTTTCTCCCTGTTCCCGTCAGATAGGCTTGCCATATTTTTGGAGAGTTAAACCGAGACACATTAATATGGGATGGGCATACCAGGGGGGGTTGGGAATAAAAACAGTACAAATTAAAAGCAAAATGGTGAGTTTTATGCCTAGCAAGTAAAGGGAAGGGGGATCCTGAACTGTTAGTCTACCCAAACCTTAAAAATAAGAACGGAACTTTTTTTGGTACTTGATTTTCTTAAAAAAATCTCTCAGCCAAATAGTAGTGTCTGGCAGCTGGCAGCGCTGTGCAGGTAGTTCCAGCGTTTTACAGTTAGATTACTTCTCATATCTTTGACACTGTGAGCAGTAGTAAAAATGTTGATTGTAGAAAAGTAACCGATTTATAAAAGATTCTTATAAACATGAATTCATTACTTTTTACATCTTACAGCCTTTTTCGGGACATTGATAAAACCGGGCGGGACACCGAAACAATTGCAAAATACCGGGACAGTCCCGTTCAAACCGTGATGTATGGTAAGCCTATCCTTAGAGTTTTCTAGGTGAGGCAATAATATCCGGAACCCTTGCACAGCCTCCTCGCCTATAACCTTGGTAATGCTCGCAAATATAATTGGTGTTTCCAAATAACTTTTTGGAAACATAAATTTTAAATTTTAACGCCCATCGAATAACATATAGTATGACGGGAACCGTGCTTTAATAAACTGCACAAAATTGTATAGTAACGTAATTTTAATGAAACATTATTTAACGCAATAAAATAACTACTTATCTGCCGTGACGAAGCACGGGTATTCAGCTAGTCTACTATATATTTGTCAAGTACCACTCACTCACTCACTGACCTATCATTCCCCAGCCCAAACCGCTCGACAGAAAAATTTGAAATTTTGCATGGACACTCCCTATATAACGTAGGCACTCACTAAGAAAGGATTTTTTGATATTCGAATTTTTATGTATTTTTAGGGGGATATAAAGTTTTAGTTGGTTTTGAGCAGGCAAGCCAAGGCAGCATGTGTTGCTAGGACGATAACAGAACAGCTGTTACCGTACATTATCTATTTCATAGTATTATTTTTAAATGAGGTTAATTTCCACTATGATGGCTGATCTTGAAATACTAGAAATAAAATGTGATTTTGTCCCTCATAGAGTTTACACCGTGGTGATGGCCCATCCAAGGTAATAATATCCCGAACCACGACACAAAAATTTGGAATTTTACGCGGACAATACGTTTAGATTGTAAACACTCGCTAAGAAAGGTTTTTTGCTATTCAACTGTTTAAGTACTTTTAGGGAGGTTTGAATTATTAAGAAGTTCCTCATCAGCTCAAAAACGGTTCGATTTTGATAACAATTGGTACAAAAATCTTTCTTCTCATTTGAAAGGTCAAGTTCATTAACCAGTTGAATCCGTTTACTGGAACATGGTTTTTGGAGCACAATTTGTGCGAAAGATTCGTTAACGTAGGAAAACGAATGAAACCATTTTTTAAGCGAGTTCTGTAGCCATTTACCAGAAAAATTGATAGAAATACTTTTCAAAACTAATTTTCTTTTTGGGTATTCAGAAACGAGAAGTATATGGAAAAAAATCGTATGATTGGTGACCGAAAGTTTTCGGATCTCAGTATATTTTCTAAAATATCTCGAAAACGGTTGGGAACTTGTAGTAAGTGGAAGGCGGCTATTCGAAAGGTTACTAAATTCTGTTGTAATGTTCGGTGGGGCGATGTCAATCGAAGAGACAAGTGCTTAAAACTTCAAATTTGTTAGTTTTATGCTTTTCAACGTGTATTTGTCTCTTTTTTTAACTTTTTAAGCGGTTGTTGTATTTTTTTTCTATTTCTTTTTTTTATTTATTTTTTTTTTTTTTTTACTTTCCAACGGAAACAAGCACGGTTACCTCCACAAGTCCGTGCAATAATAAGCTGTACAAATTTATGTAGTAGCTTTAATTTTGATCATATCTTATTTAACTCAATATAAAAAATACTTATCGGCCGTGGTGAAGCAAGGTATAAATAATACAGCTTGTAAATACATTAGGGATTTGGTGAATCTTGCAGGGATAGAAAGTGGTGGAAGAGTCTGGATTTAAAGGTTTTTACCTGGGTAGAATGGCGGACAGACAGAGGTGGCACGGGTGACAAATGACTTTTCGAATAATGCAGTACGGCGGGAAGGAATATAAATATGGGGAGGACGAGATGGGGTGTTACGGGAGTAAACAGAGGATTTTTTTTTTTTTTTTTTTTTTTTTAAACCTTTATTGATAATTACAACAATATGCTTTACATATTTCCAGTAATTTTGCTGGTTATTGAACAATAGCTTTGTGAGACATGATTTGGGAATATGTACAATTACACAACCCACTAGATTAATAAATTTTGAGCATTGTAGATGGCATGTTATAACAAGTTGTCTCTAGGCCACCGCCGCTTCAATCTTCTATGAGGATTTTGTGGATTATGGAAGGAGGATAGAGAGTTTATCAAAGGATTCGGATGGCCAGGGAGATTGGACTGAAACTTCTGATAGACTGATTTGGCTAGGGATTGGATAAAGGGGATATTGAAATCATTATGCAGGTTTAGGCTGGAGACGTAGTAAGGAGCATTGGATATTTACAGAGGATTTAAATTTAAAGAGTTGAAAAATATAAGAATGTCTTCGGGATTGAATTACTTGGTAAAGGACTGAGCAGAGGAAGTACTGGCGAGGATAAAGAGGGAATAGCCAATTTAGCTCCTGATAGAAATTTGATATGTGGGAGTCTATGGGGATCCCGAGGATAAAACGAATGAAACAGTCCACTGTACACCAAACAACCATAATCAAACTGGGGGAATAATAGGGAGGTTTCAAGGAGTTGACGAAACTTTGTTGGCAGGAGAGTATATGTGTGCCACGTTTGCTCAAAATCGTTCAAACGGTATGGTAATGTAAAAGGAACAAACATACTTACAGACAGCCGGTAGGCGTTTTTGACCAAGCCTATGACACCCGCCGTATCAAGATCTACCTGTGTGCCAAGTTTGGTCAAAATCGGTCGAACGGTGTGGATTTTTATAAGGAACAAACAGACTAGGTATTTGGTAACAGCTTATATATATATATATATATATATATATATATATATATATATATATATATATATAGAGAGAGAGAGAGAGAGAGAGAGAGAGAGAGAGAGAGAGACCACCGGGGCTTTCGCGGCACGTAGCAACATTTTATAAATTTTGGTTTAATTAGTGTTTAGCTCCTTCACTAGAGGACTAGTGTAAACTACTTTGGATTATTCAAGTCAAAGAGGATTCTTGCAAAAAATACTTATCCATTTCTATCATAAAAATATAAGTTATTTATTGATGACGTTTTGCCTCATAATATTTTTTGTATTAAGTCTTTTTAGATGGAAATCATTTGAGAAAGTAGGTGTTACAATAAGAAACATGGTGTAGCTTTTGAAATTGATTTATCTTAACCCTAAAATTTTTAGCATACTTTTTAATTTGCACTACCAGGGTGCTGTACCTCTGACCACGACTAGTTGTTGTACCTTTGACCAGGTCAAAGGTACAACACACCTGAGTAATTTTTACATAATTCAACGTTTATGTTCTTCTGCTACATTTTTTTTTTAAATTAATATTGGATGCTTCAATTTTTCATAGAATTTAAAAAATAATAAATTAAATAAGATCAAACTGACTTTATTAATCTTCAGTGTAGCAGTTCGAACCTATCGCTCCTTATCGTTCCACTTGAAGTTGTAAGACCTCATCGAAAAGCGGAGGCAAGAGAAATGTCAAATAGGGGCCGGCCTATAGGGAAACCTGGTATCCTGGCAGATATTCCTGAAAAGCTAATTATTGAAGGTGGAAAAAAAAAAAAAAAAAAAAAAACAAAAAAAAACAACGAAAGCACCACCCTAAACGTAAAACGCCACATAAAAAAGTGGTAAATAAAAAGAAAATTATTCTAATGACAGTTCAGATTCTGATACTGACACCGAAATTTCTTCAGGAGAAAGTGACGTTGATCTATCTGATAAATGTCGTGAGGTTAAGTCGATAACCAGCAACGATTTGAAAAATACGATTTGGAAAAAGGAAATTTTATACTTGTTAAAAATAAAAGTAAAAATACTATTACATATTTAGTCGCAGAGATCTGTAGTATTAAATGTTTAAGATCCAATGAAAAAACAAACTTTAAGTGACAAGTTTACGAGAGAGATGAAAATTTGTATGATATTGATGTTGAAGACATTGTGGCTTAACTTCCAAACCCTACTATTGATTTTTCAGCACATTAAGCATAACATAATATCAATAATAGCTTTTTATTATGCTTACATCCTTGTACTGTATTTATTAAACTTACAATTAATTATAATATTACACAATACAATTTTTTTCTGCATTGCTGTGTTGTTTTTAGGTGGTCAGAGGTACAACACCCCATGGTCAAAGGTACAACTACATGTTGTACCTTTGACCACTGTACAATTATTTTTTTTTAAATTAATAAAAAATATTAAATGTAAAGTTAGAACCTTGAAAAAATTAAATATGATAAACAATATAATAGTAATTACAATGAAATAATAAAAAAAAAAAGAATTTAGCCTTAATATTCAAGCTAAAAAAAATTCAATTGTGCTAAGTGGTCAAAGGTACAACATCTTACCCTATATATATATATATATATATATATATATATATATATATATAGCTGCACTAAAAGTGGTCCGGTTATGATAAAAGTTGGTGTAAAAATACTTTCCCCGATATAAAAGGTCGAATTTGATAACCAGCTAAATTCAGCTGGCCCCCAGCTACTCCCCGGTAGACTGTATTTTGTCGTGAAATTCGCTTAAAACGAATCATAGCGCTTTTGGCTTGCATTCCAGGTATACATTTATAGGATTACTAACCTAGGAATGCGAACAAAAACATTTTAATGCGATATTTGTAAACATTTTTTTTTTTTTTTTTTAAACAAAAAGGGAATAAAAGTAGTTTTCAAGTCTGATTTTTGGTCCGGGAACTTAGAAAAGTTGGATTCAGTTTTTCTAGATGTTCCCAATCATCGAAACTATGATATTTAAATTTTTGTTGGGTTTGGAGTTAAAGAAATATTAGAATAATTAATATTTTATTAACAGGCAGGAACAGTTGAGGATTTTCTTAAATATCACGATAAGTGTTTTGAAATCGGAGTTTATGGAAGGTACCATTCGAATGCTTACTGAATTTCCTAAAAAATCTGTTCTCAAGTAGTTTTCGATGGAACTATTTATCCTAGAAGGATTTCATTTGAGTGTTCTTTTTTTGTCCGGTTATTTTGATATTGCTTACAGCAGTAAAATGAATTTGTTTAAAAAACAAGATATTTATTGTTGTTTGTAATAGAGATTTCCGAGCGAAATTCTAACATGTCTTCTGAGTAATTTGGGCAACTGAGATTTTTTTTTTGTTGCGCATAATAGCGCCTAAAAAATCTCATGTTTCTTTAATATTTCATAGGATTATTTAACAAAACATCAGAAGAAATATTATCTCTATTTATTTCAGGCTTACCAAATGACACTAGGGGAAGGAAGGTTGTGTAAAAACGCTAAAATGACACAGTTCCTGCGAGTCGGACTTTTTTACGTTACTAATGAGCTTCTAAATCCGTCCAGATCGAATATTCACAGAGATAAATCGCGAAAAATCAAGCATGTTCACTTAGTACAGTTAATTTGAATAACGGTTTCTCTTTCGACTTCAATATTGATATTATTTTAGGGAAAATCTCTAATACTCTATAATTTTAAAAGTATAAATTATTAACTTATTATTATTATACTTTTCTCAAATAAATCTATTTATTATAACATAGTTGTTTTTCACAAATGTTGTATATGAATTGCCATAATCTGGCCACCTTCGCTACTCACCGATCCTAGAGACTGTTCGCCTCTTCACTCCAAAGATACAAGTGATTGTTTGAAGTAAACAGATTTCTGACGGTAACCGATGATTTTCCGGAAACTTTTTATTGACTCATTATTTATTATCTGCCAACAATCGATCAAATACAATGTTTGGCAAGAGAAAATGCTAAATTATTGTTTAAAGTTTTCTCAGTTCCCGATTTCCCTTTAAATTTCTATAAGAATTTGTATAATAAAACAGCAATCCGGAAGTTTGGTGGAAATACAAGAGTTGTTGGTGTTATTCGAATATTCAATCCTATACTACGCCTTCCAGTTATTATCTTTTGAATTATTTAAATGATTTGAAGGAATCAAATGAAGGATCCGTACATAAGGTTGTTCAGAAAATGTTTATCCGATGATTATAAGTGATACGAATAACGAAATATTTAATGGAAAATATTGAATTTTAAAATGAATCTTGAAAAAATTATTTATTAAAAAGAAGACGTTTGCAACACAAATATATTGGGCAGCATACAACTGTATACAAATAGCCTAGTTATATATCTTTTCAAACTTCATTTCAATTGGTTAAAAAGGTAATCTTATTAATTCATAGTTTGCCTAGAAGATGAATTTTGATGATCATTTGTAAATATGAGTTTCAATCAATATAACATTTGAAATTTATGGCGAATTGAAAATAAATGGCGGAATCTAGTGTTTTAATAGATACATTTGAAATTTTGAAAAATACACGATGAATACATGTAGCGAGTAAATTATATTTCGGCTCATGTTACATTTGTGCACGTTAATTTCTGAAGAGTGCAACCCAAGTAAATGTTGGTTCCGCGCCACAATGGTATAAGAGGTAGCGCTAAAGTGTATTTATCAGCAAAACAAGCAATTGAAGAAGGTATTCCTTACTCGAACATCTTACTGCCAGATGCTGTAGCAATATGAATCGCTTGGAAAAAGAGATCAAAAAAATTAAGAGAGATAAAATCCACTAACTCGGCATGGAAAATCTCTTCTCAAGACAGTAGGCGAGATGTGGTGGTTCTGTCGAGGATAACAATAGGCCACAGTAATCTCACTCATGCTCACTTGGTCAAACGAGAAGATAGGCCTGAATGTAGATCGTTGACCGTTGAAATTGCGAAGGTTAAGCATGGGCGTATATAAGGGGGGGCTGAGGGGGCTGCAGCCCCCACCCCCGAAATTTGATTTGATCGGTAAAAAGTCCGTCACGCAGGAGCTGCATAACTAAGCCCTTTCCTCAGAATTTGGGTAGTGTAGACTGCTTTCCAGAACAATTTGCTTAAAATATGCTACATAAATAAAATAAAAACATGAATAGTTCTCTTTTAAATTTGTAATGAGTAACTGTTCAATTATTAATTTGCTTCCAGAGTTATGTTTACACATGGTACCTACTACACTACGTAATAAATACAAAAAACCTCATATTATCGTATTTTGATCTAACGCAGGAACAGGATACAGTCCCTCTAGGTACAAAGCGCTCCTTGCGGCGGCTTTGTGAACCTACGTCTGGCGGGCTATTCTATTGAAATATATTACAAAGTAAACCCCCGCTTTCCGATTGAACGATTCAGCTCATTTTTACAACAATTCTTTCTCATGAGTTACCCACGACGTATACCGCGTTTCGTTTCAATACAGCAGAAATTACGACCGGTATGAGTATATTAGGAATTTGGGCTGGAGTAAACCCCCCCTTCTAATGAACCGATTTTTACAACACATATTTACCTGTAGATTACCACTACGAATACCGAGTTTCGTCAAAATATACCAAAAATCACAGCTGGTAGTGCCGAATTGGTATTGTGGGTCCGGAGTAAACCCCCCCCCCCCTCCTAATGAACCGATTTAGTTTATTTTTACAACACATCTTTACCTGTGGATTACCACTACGAATACCGAGTTTCGTCGAAATATACCAAAAATAACGGCTGGTAGTGGCGAATTGGTATTGTGGGTCCGGAGTAACCCCCCCCCCCCCTCCTAATGAACCGATTTAGTTCCTTTTTATATCTCACTTTTCTCTCTATATTACCACTACGAATACCAAGTTTCGTTGAAATATAATAAATATTACGGCTTACATGGTCAAATTAGTGTTTTGGGTTCGGGGTAAACCCCCCCTTCCGGTAGACCGACTTTGGTGGTTAACGAACGCGTTCAATCGTTTGCTAATTGAATGCTATATACCAAGTTTCGTGACGAAAAAACAAAAACTCTGGCCGCTATCGTGTTAACAGACACACATATATATATATATATATATATATATATATATATATATATATATATATATATATATATTGATAAATATAACAGATCAGTGAAAACCCTAATATTGACACAGTCGCTATCTAGCGTTCCGATGAGTTTCAGGAATTTCGCTCTCTATCTTTAATGAAGAAACTTCATTTTTGAGTCTATTGATGCTCTTAACTCAATATGTCAAACTTCTCCAGTTACCTCTTCATTCTTTGGAACGGCAATGTGAAAAAAATGGAATGAAATAAAGTCCAAAAAAAAAAAATATATATAATAGTTTAATTCGACCATTATAGATACATAAAATCCTCTTCTTTTCAGTAGCAAATCTGAAATCACAAAAGAATAATTTTCAATCATTACAATCAATTGGATGTATGAATGATCCATATATAATTACTTTTATTATTTACCTATGGTTCAATCTTTTATCCAAACTTGTTTGCTAAACAACATCTGTCTGGCGTACTAGGTTTGTAATTTTATACATGGTCATCATAAACTGAAAAAGGAAAATCGTATATTAATTGTTTTCCTATTCAAATAATTTAATTTGTGTGGTTCCTTCCTCCCTCCATAGGATGTAATAGAAAACAATTATTTTATTAACGAACATGAAAGTTTTGGAATTTTTGTATATCTTCTCAAATATCTCGAAAAAGGTTAGGAATCTGAGGTAAATTAAAGGTGACAATTAGGAAGCTTACTAAATTCTCTACAAAAAGGTTGTTCTGAAGAAATTTTTGTTGGGGCAAAATCAATCGGTGAAATAAGTGCTTCAAACTTTGAAAGTTCTGTTCCTTTGAACGAGTTTTTGTCTCTGTTTGTCTTACTTTTTAATTGGTTGGTTTAAATTGCATTTAACAGTAAAATGAGTATTTTTAGTAAAAATAGGTAAGGAAATGAGAAACTTATTGGTAATAGTGTTTTCCTGGAGCGAACGTTGAAAAGGCGGGGGAGTCATTTCCGTTTAGGATACTGTAAGTTTCCTGTTAGGGCGCCTTAAATCTTATCCTCCTTCTCTTGAAGATTTTATTTTATATTTTTTACGAATGATCAAAACCTACCAATAACTGCTTCTGTGGTTTAATAATGGCATCAGGGATGTGAACAGAATGATGCAGTTCCTGTGAGCCTGACATTTTGTTTCATAGGATGAAGAGGAGGGTTTGGGTTTATGGACATAATGCTTCTTGATGTCGAGGATACAATATTCCAAACAATGTACTACTCCTATTATCTTGTAGTCTAGTTAGCAACACTTTCATTTATTTAGTTTTAGTTTTCATTAATATATTTTTTATTTTTTTCCAACCCCTTCTTACAATATTTCATTTGGCCAATGCAAGTAATACTATAAATATAATATTTATACATTAATATTCAACCTTTTAGCGTGGTTCCTCCCTCCCTTCTAGAAATTTTTGCGTTTCAGAACCTCTAGAGACCGAAAATAACGGTGGTTGAAATTTTCTCAATTCGACTTCCACATTCCTACCTCATTCTTAAGCGAATAAAAGTCCGTCACGCAGGAGCTGCATAACTAAGCACTTTCCTCAGAATTTGGGTAGTGTAGACTGCTTTCCAGAACAATTTGCTTAAAATATCCTACATAAATAAAATAAAAACATGAATAGTTCTCTTTTAAATTTGTAATGAGTAACTGATCAATTATTAATTTGCTTCCAGAGTTATGTTTACACATGGTTCCTATTACACTACGTAATAAATACAAAAAACCTCATATTATCGTATTTTCATCTAACGCAGGAACAGGATACAGTCACTCTAGTGGTAGAAAGCGCTCCTTGCGGCGGCTTTGTGAACCTACGTCTGGCGGGCTTTTCTATTGAAATATATTACAAATTAAACCCCCGCTTTCCGATTGACCGATTCAGCTCATTTTTACAACACTTCTTTCTCATGAGTTACCCACGACGTATACCGCGTTTCGTTACAATACAGCAGAAATTACGACCGGTATGTGTATATTAGGAATTTGGATCCGGAGTAACCCCCCCCCCCCCCCCCCCCGCTTCTAATGAACCGATTTAGTTTATTTTTACAACACATATTTACCTGTAGATTACCACTACGAATACCGAGTTTCGTCGAAATATACCAAAAATCACGGCTGGTAGTGGCGAATTGGTATTGTGGGTCCGGAGTAAACCCCCCCCTTCTAATGAACCTATTTAGTTCATTTTTATATCTCACTTTTCTCTCTATATTACCACCACGAATACCAAGTTTCGTTGAAATATAACAAATATTACGGCTGACATAGTCAAATTAGTGTTTTGGGTTCGGGGTAAACCCCCCCTTCCGGTGGACCGACTTTCGTGGTTAACGAACTCGTTCAATCGTTTGCTAATTGAATGCTGTATACCAAGTTTCGTGACGAAAAAACAAAAACTCTGGCCGCTATCGTGTTAACAGACATATATATATATATATATATATATATATATATATATATATATATATATATATATAAATTTTAACGGGGGTCATTTTCGGTGTCTACTAGGTAGGATCGATAAAGATTTGAAGAAATTTTTCAAAAATTCCGTCATGAGTCCAACCTCAATAGCTACTTTCCTTCGGAGGAAAGTGCTAAAATGTGTCATAAACCCTTAAAGGATTAAAGGGTAATGTCATAAACCCTTAAGGATTTTCATTCGATGGCGTTAGTGACCCTAAGGTTGGCACGCCTTAAAAATAAGGGAAAAAAAACCTTAAAAATAAATTAAATAAGATACTTTGTTCATAACAAATATTTTACTTTGGGTGTAATAGCGTTTTAGTTGGTTAAAACTATTCCAAGTTCTAAATTGTTAGTATTCCATACCCCGGAAGTGGTCTCAAGCCCTCCCCCTGAAATTTTCCCAGCCCCTCCCGAAATTATTTTCTATATACGCCCATGAGGTTTAGGGATTCGATCATAAGAGTTTAAAAAATTACATTTTGTTATATAAAGTTATACACGTTTCAATATTTTTTTTAAAGAAATAAAAAGTCCGACTCGTAAGAACTACGTCATCTTCCAATGAGATATGTAAACCGCATAAGAACCTTATTAGTAGGAAATGTAATAAGCTTTCGAATAGATTCACTATAATTCCTATGATTACCTACCCGGTTTCAGGTTTTTTTAAAATTATATTTGTAAAAAAAAAAAAAAAATTGTTTTATTCTTACCCTGAAAAATGTCACATTCTTCTGTCGTGGCGATTGTATTAGAATCAGATTGAAATAATTGCCAAGTAATAATCGAAAATAGTATTTATTATTAATTTATTTTTTCACTTTTTGGTGATGAAACTATATCTTTTTTCCCTAATCTCTTTCTACTTACTATCTGGCTTTTGTCATGCAAACATTGTTACCAATTATGTTGTGACGTGTCGAATGTACTGTGTTCTGTTTCATTAACCCGACCGAAAGAAATTACTTTTTTTTCTTTTTTTTTTTGGATGAATTAACGAAAAATCAATTTCACTAAATTGCTTTGGTTAAAAAATAGTATATCCGCCAGAACAGGAAACTGACAGTATACTAAGTGGAAATTACTCCATTCCAAGCACCGATTTTTTCTGAATGAGATCGCTCTGTCAAAACTCACACGAGAACTGTATCTTAGGAAATTTCAATAAGCTATTGAATAAATTCTTTTCATTCACTACGATTCCCAAAACCAATTTGGAGATATATAAGAATATAACCGAAAATTCCGAGAGAAATCTCGGTTTTTCCATTTTCCTCGACATCTGTTATAGATATGGCCTTAGAAATGATTTCCTTAAATTTCTGATATCCGCTACTTATAAAATGTGTAACTGGAAGCTTACAATTAGTAACGCAAAAACGCATTACGGTTTATTTCGCGCGAAAACGTCCGGTGGACGGATTCTGCTGGTTAACGAAATAGATCTTTCAAATCACACAGCTTATATATGTATGTATATATATATATATATATATATATATATATATATATATATATATATATGTATAATGAAAAGTAATCTGAAAAACTAAAGTCTCGGTATTTCGTCATTCCTTAATATAATTGTGGCTAAAAAGAAATAATCTTTCAGACATTTATAAGCCACATAAAAACGGTGCAAATGAGATCAATTTCATACAATTAACATATATTAAATAGTAAAAAAAAAATTACATTATTTCCTTTAGTGCCTTCTGCTCAAATTCAGGAACATAAATATGCTTTAGGTCCACCCGACAAACCTATGTAATGTACTGTATAAAATATCGCCTTCTTTTTCATACATGACCACCATGAACGCCAGTGGACACCTTCTTGTGACACTTTTTTGTAACGCTAGGTCCAACCGACAAACTGATGTAACGTACTCTATAACATACAGTCATTTTTTTCGTACATGGCCACTGCGCACGCGCGAACGCCATTGCGCAAGCTCGAACGCCACTGCGCATACGCGAACGCAACTGAGCATGCGCGAACTCCACTACGCGTGCACGAATGCCACTGCGCAGGCGCGAACGCCAGCGGGCACTTTTTTATAACGTTTCTTTTTCCAGTTTAGTCGCCGTTAAAGCATATTTATGCTAAATTAATAAAAACAAGTATGAGTATATTCGATAAAAAAAGTAATCGGAATTATAAACAAAAATTAAAAAAGTTAAGATAATGTTCAATATTTAATAGTGGACCCGTCACTTTGGATAACCTCTTGAAGAATGTCTTCAAGGCTTGACCGCAGCCAGCAGGCTAGAAAGAGTCCAAAGGCTAGCATGCCTGGGAATCACAGGGGCTCATCAGGCCCTACTGCAGCGATGGAAGCAATCATAGGATTAACACCGCTAGCTATCCGCATCAAGCGAGAGGCCCTGATTGGTGCACTGAGAATTCAGTCCCTCAAAGTGAGCAAGAATGAGACTAGGGGACATCTCAGGATTTTGAAAAGACTAAAAGAGAGCGATTTATGCCTCACCCGGTCGGATAGACGACACGGACACTTGTCTTTGACAAGCAGTTCAGTGTTGTCATACCTAGTCGACAGAGCTGGGAGGAAGGACAGGAAAGTTTCCAAAGAGACTCATTGATGTGGTACACGGATGGCTCCCTTAAGGATGAGAGGGCTGGTGCAGGGGTATATGGTCCCAGAACAGAAATAGCCATAGATCCGAGAAATCTTCCATTCCATGGGCTTACCTTCGTTCCAGTTTCTTGTTTAAACTCCGTTGCTACGGTAGGAGCATTTACAATGGGATTCTGGCGGATATTTTGGTCAATTCTTCTTTCATCCCTCTCCAACTGCAGTTTAAGATGCCTTGTTTTCTGTCCACTTTCAAATCAATCCTCAGTAATTTTTTTGGCCTGATGGCGCATTTGTTTTAATTTAGAGGCCTTTTCGAGCATCCACATGTATTCCTGAAATTTTTCTCGGTATTCTTTAAGTTGCAAAAAAAGATGGTGATATTTTCCCGTATCTTGTCGCACTTGATTTATGGGATGAGCACTAAAATCCCGATTACTTAAAGTGCCAATTATCCACCATTTACGCGCTGTTGACATGTCATCACTATATTCACTACTGTCATTTAACATTGTAAAAAAATAAACTATTCTAACAACTATTCGTTGCAACACATTTGAAGACTGACCCTCAAATCATGTGAAACTGAGAAAGCAGCACGGTGACCCTCTTCACTATGCGACCCTCCCCCTACCTCTACCTCAACCACTACCTCTTCACCGTGTGACTACCCTTACAGTTAAATTACTTCTCACTTCTTTGACACTGTGCTCGATTGTCAATTATTTAATATGTATTTGACTCAATATATAAAATTATGTTACACATAGGGTGAAGGGAGCCAAAAAAATTTATATCAACAGAACAAATAATAAATAAACCATACATTTTAGAATTAATCTTAACCATAATAATTATTGTAAATAAAAGAAGTCTTGATAACATCTTGGCTTTAATCGTGTTACAATCCTCTCTCCAAGTTCATAGTAGCTGGCTCCTTCTATTGTTGGTTTTTTTTTTTTTTTTCTAGACCCTTCTGGTGAGTCCCTCGATATACTGTAGGAAGTGGTCAGCCACGAGCTCTATTTGGATTTCAATGTTGGGTGTAAAAGGGGTTGCATTCAAAACAGTTAGTTTTGATATGTCTGAAATCTTCGTCTGTTGTTGTTACTGATACTGTACCAAAATCGGCAGTCAGTAATGGGAGTAATAGAGCTTTGTATAATAAACCCGTTTCTGAGTGGTGTTTTATTTTTGTTTAAAGAGGAAATATTAGTCTTAGAGAACCGCGAAGTTTTGCGTTAATGTGTAGTCTCCAGGCCATTCTAGTATCGAAGTGAATGCGAAGATAGCACACACTTTGTTTCCTAGGAGTCCAAGAAACTCAAGCCCCTCCAATCCGAAACTAAGGAAAACCCTATCTTCAAAGTGCGTAAGCGCGAAAATATTTGCTTGAGTCATCGATGGATTGAGACAGAGTTTCCACCTTTCAAACCACAATGTAATGCTGTCCAATGATGATTGTAGATCTGTGATGCTCATGTCCACTGCCATCTGCAAACAGCGATAGATTGGGAGTTCGAGGTACCGGGATGTCATGACAATACAAGTTGAACAGTTATGGGCTTACGACTGTCCCTTGTGGTACACCAGTGAAGACGCTTATTCTTCGACTAATACGTTTTTGACTCTTACTTGCTGGACAGTTGAGTGGTGAGGTTTGAATCAGAATCGGCGTCGGAAATGATATTGATTTCCTCTAAGTACTTACGGAGTCTTTTCTCCATATATTTTTTGAAGACTTTAGCTATTGAATTTACAAGGGTTTTGGTCGTTTTTCAGGCTTTTAAATGACTTCTACGACAGCATTTTTTCACAACTTCGGGAAGTAGCCCCATCTCAAGCAAGCTTTAAATATGCTCGTCATGAGAGCCACGCTCTTATGTGGAAACTTTTTGAGGACTACGTTGAAAGTCAAATCGTCACCTGGAGATTTCCTGTTGGGCAATCTTCTTTTGATCGTTTTGGGGCAGAATGTGTTCCTAAAGGCCGACGGTCGAACCAGGCATTGGTTTTAGGTGGCTAAGGGCAGTGTGTTAATTGTACATCAAAAATAGTTGTCTCCATAGGATAACGTGTAATTTTGGACCCTATTGATTTTAGATCAACAGACTTCTCACAGCCGATTATATTTATTTATTACTATTTTTTATTTATTTATTTTTTTTTTTTTTTTTTGCGGCGCACCGTCATCTGGGCCATTAGCGCCTATTATCTGTATTATTTTTAAGGTTACTGAATGCGCCCTGCTTTCAGTTGATAGTGGACTGTATGAATAAAAAAGGCTATTTAATTAGTTGAAATAATATATAATTTACAAAATGGGTTTAAACTCCTATTAAAATATTGGACATTAAGGTTTAGGATGAGATGCTGCTGGTGATATTGATGAAGATTGTTTAGGTGGTGAAAACGTGAAGATCCTGGAGTGATGATGCTTTCATTTACCTTAAGGCATTTAAGGTAATGTTAGCCAACATATTCTTTTTCTCCCAATTCCTGTGGCCCAGCAGGCCTGTGGTGAACTTATTTATCCACTCATTGTATTTTGAAAAGTCACTGAATAAAATAAACGAATGTGAGTCCAACTTGTTAAAGGAAAAGGAAAAAAACTGTGTGTTCACTTGTTCTAATGTCACTTGCTGTTTTGAATCGTGTTCCTCCAAAGAGGTAAGACATGAAGGTTATGAGGGAGAAGGGTTCTGACGTCAGAGCCCTAGTTCTCTGAACAATTAACTTCTGTTACGATAAGGCCCTTGTAGCAGAAAATTCGTTTTTATCTAAGTTGGTCGTGGCCAACAAAAGAAGGCCTAATACAATCTTCCTTATATTCGAGATCAAAATCTCCAATACCAAAATGATGGCACCATCACTGCCTTGACAATTGATCTCGGGTGTCTTTTCTATCCCCTCCCAAGCCACCACGGCTCCACTGTCCACTCCCTAGCAACTACGTTACAGCAAGTTTGTTCATTTATAATTACTCAAGCATTTGTAACCTTGTTTCTAGTAAAAAAAAAAATGTTTATTTAATGCCTATGTATTAAATGAAGAATACTTAGAATTTCAGACGAATTTCAAAGCTCTACCATTAGCCACTGCGGAGAAAAAAAATCCATCGTCATACAGACAGACAGAAACCTATTTTGATAATGGATATGGTGTCATTAATTTATGAAATGGAAATAGATCATTAAAATGGTTATTTCTATACTTAACAGGCAAACATTTTATTTATTTTTATGTAGATAATATATTTTTGTTAAAACATAATGTTATCTACAAAATAATTTCATCAATAATCTAATCTCCTAGTAAACTACTAAGGCAGTGCAAATGTATATTTGTTCACATGCCTACATAATTATTGGTATTAACATTTTGTCACTAAAACCATTGATAAATATAACAGATCAGTGAAAACCCTAATATTGACACAGTCGCTATCTAGCGTTCCGATGAGTTTCAGGAATTTCGCTCTCTATCTTTAATGAAGAAACTTCATTTTTGAGTCTATTGATGCTCTTAACTCAATATGTCAAACTTCTCCAGTTACCTCTTCATTCTTTGGAACGGCAATGTGAAAAAAATGGAATGAAATAAAGTCCAAAAAAAAAAAAATATATATAATAGTTTAATTCGACCATTATAGATACATAAAATCCTCTTCTTTTCAGTAGCAAATCTGAAATCACAAAAGAATAATTTTCAATCATTACAATCAATTGGATGTATGAATGATCCATATATAATTACTTTTATTATTTACCTATGGTTCAATCTTTTATCCAAACTTGTTTGCTAAACAACATCTGTCTGGCGTACTAGGTTTGTAATTTTATACATGGTCATCATAAACTGAAAAAGGAAAATCGTATATTAATTGTTTTCCTATTCAAATAATTTAATTTGTGTGGTTCCTTCCTCCCTCCATAGGATGTAATAGAAAACAATTATTTTATTAACGAACATGAAAGTTTTGGAATTTTTGTATATCTTCTCAAATATCTCGAAAAAGGTTAGGAATCTGAGGTAAATTAAAGGTGACAATTAGGAAGCTTACTAAATTCTCTACAAAAAGGTTGTTCTGAAGAAATTTTTGTTGGGGCAAAATCAATCGGTGAAATAAGTGCTTCAAACTTTGAAAGTTCTGTTCCTTTGAACGAGTTTTTGTCTCTGTTTGTCTTACTTTTTAATTGGTTGGTTTAAATTGCATTTAACAGTAAAATGAGTATTTTTAGTAAAAATAGGTAAGGAAATGAGAAACTTATTGGTAATAGTGTTTTCCTGGAGCGAACGTTGAAAAGGCGGGGGAGTCATTTCCGTTTAGGATACTGTAAGTTTCCTGTTAGGGCGCCTTAAATCTTATCCTCCTTCTCTTGAAGATTTTATTTTATATTTTTTACGAATGATCAAAACCTACCAATAACTGCTTCTGTGGTTTAATAATGGCATCAGGGATGTGAACAGAATGATGCAGTTCCTGTGAGCCTGACATTTTGTTTCATAGGATGAAGAGGAGGGTTTGGGTTTATGGACATAATGCTTCTTGATGTCGAGGATACAATATTCCAAACAATGTACTACTCCTATTATCTTGTAGTCTAGTTAGCAACACTTTCATTTATTTAGTTTTAGTTTTCATTAATATATTTTTTATTTTTTTCCAACCCCTTCTTACAATATTTCATTTGGCCAATGCAAGTAATACTATAAATATAATATTTATACATTAATATTCACCCTTTTAGCGTGGTTCCTCCCTCCCTTCTAGAAAATTTTGCGTTTCAGAACCTCTAGAGACCGAAAATAACGGTGGTTCAAATTTTCTCAATTCGACTTCCCCATTCCTACCTCATTCTTAAGTGAATAAAAGTCCGTCACGCAGGAGCTGCATAACTAAGCACTTTCCTCAGAATTTGGGTAGTGTAGACTGCTTTCCAGAACAATTTGCTTAAAATATCCTACATAAATAAAATAAAAACATGAATAGTTCTCTTTTAAATTTGTAATGAGTAACTGATCAATTATTAATTTGCTTCCAGAGTTATGTTTATACATGGTTCCTATTACACTACGTAATAAATACAAAAAACCTCATATTATCGTATTTTGATCTAACGCAGGAACAGGATACAGTCACTCTAGTGGTAGAAAGCGCTCTTTGCGGCGGCTTTGTGAACCTACGTCTGGCGGGCTTTTCTATTGAAATATATTACAAATTAAACCCCCGCTTTCCGATTGACCGATTCAGCTCATTTTTACAAAACTTCTTTCTCATGAGTTACCCACGACGTATACCGCGTTTCGTTACAATACAGCAGAAATTACGACCGGTATGAGTATATTAGGAATTTGGGTCCGGAGTAAACCCCCCCCCCCTTCTAATGAACCGATTTAGTTTATTTTTACAACACATATTTACCTGTAGATTACCACTACGAATACCGAGTTTCGTCGAAATATACCAAAAATCACGGCTGGTAGTGGCGAATTGGTATTGTGGGTCCGGAGTAAACCCCCCCCCCTTCTAATGAACCTATTTAGTTCATTTTTATATCTCACTTTTCTCTCTATATTACCACCACGAATACCAAGTTTCGTTGAAATATAACAAATATACGGCTGACATAGTCAAATTAGTGTTTTGGGTTCGGGGTAAACCCCCCCTTCCGGTGGAACGACTTTCATGGTTAACGAACTCGTTCAATCGTTTGCTAATTGAATGCTATATACCAAGTTTCGTGACGAAAAAACAAAAACTCTGGCCGCTATCCTGTTAACAGACATATATATATATATATATATATATATATATATATATATATATATATATATATGTTTTGTTTTAAGTTTCTTCGCTGGGGTTGATATGATTGATTTGTGAGACGGCTTCTCTCTCCAGCGGTGTTCTTCCTCTCCTTTGCGCAATATTTCGTCGGGTTCATCTCCGACTTCTTCGGGCTGCTATCTGTCGTCCTCGGTGGTTGTCAAGGGAATGAGACCTTGACAACCAGATAGCAGCCCGAAGAAGTCGGAGATGAACCCGACGAAATATTGCGCAAAGGAGAGGAAGAACACCGCTGGAGAGAGAAGCCGTCTCACAAATCAATCATATATATATATATATATATATATATATATATATATATATATATATATATATATATTAAATTTTAACGGGGGTCATTTTCGGTGTCTACTAGGTAGGCAAATATCGATTATCAAATCGATAAAGACTTGAAGACATTTTTCAAAAATTCCGTCATGAGTCCAACCTCAATAGCTACTTTCCTTCGGAGGAAAGTGCTAAAAACAGGCTTTTGGAACTTCTTAATGTAGGATTAGGGAAGGTTAGGGTTAAAGCTCCAGTAGGCGCACCCTAATCTATGACACGTTCGGCGCATGGCTTCACATGTAATGTCTTAAACCATTAATTACACAACAAAAGCACAAATTTATTAACTTTTGATTATAAGGCAATTATATTTAAGATATTTTTATATAATTATTAGCTGGTCCCCGGCTTGGCATGCTACTCCTACTTTCTGCCTACGACACTCCCCGTAACAAGATCGATCTGCTTGTATACCCAGTTACATCAAAATCAGTCAAACGATCTGAATTTGCATATATCGGTCAAGTAATTCATAAAGCAACTGGCAGAAGCCAGCAGCCTGTGAGTAAGATAGCTCTTATCAAAGATAGGCTAGCACTCCTTAGTTAGACAGTTACTGTTGAAATAAAATTTAATTAAACTGCATTACATGATTATATAATCATGTAAAGTCATCATAGAACATAAAAAAATAAATTTTTAGGCATTATTTCAAGTTGGCTGTCGATTCAAAATGGCCATTTAAACGTTGAAGTGGCTACACCCTTAGCCCTGAGTCTAGGACGGTTAAAGCCATAAATCTGTTTTGTCATCGCTTCTCTAAAACATTATCATAACAATAGGATCCGAAAATCTTTTATGATAAAAAAAACACAATTGTGACAAATAATTAATGCTACAGCTGCTTTTCACTTTAAAAAAAAAAAAATATTCCAGTTACTACTAAATGTATGGTAAGAGCTTTAATTGACTTCACACTGTTACCATACTCACATCAGCATAAGATGTCAATGCTGCAGCGTTATCTATCAATAATGCTTTAATCTGTAAAGGCTGTAGAGTGTTGCTCATCATAATACTGATGGCTTTGTTCAGCTTTTTACTACAGTGCATCCAAGGAAGGCTGTAAATTGTCTCAAACAACTTCCTGCTCTGAAAATCAAAAACTTTCTTTGTAAAATTACAACAATGTAAATAATTATGTTTTATAATGAGACAGAAATTGTTTTAAGGCAGATTTGGTGTATTTGATGTATGAAACAGAAATATGCCATGAAGTTGGTTTGAATCTATACGATTCATGGGCGTATATAGAAAATAATTTCGGGGGGGGGGCTGAGACCATTTCTGGGGTACGGAATACTAACAATTTAAAACTTGGAATATTTTTAACCAACTAAAACGCTATTACACCCAAAATTTTTTTTTATCTTGTTTAATTTATTTTTAAGGGTTTATGATACATTTTTACCGATCAACTCAAAATTTCGGGGGGGGGGGGGGGCTGCAGCCCCCTCAGCCCCCTTATATACGCCCATGATACGATTTACAGTCCTTTATTTTTATTTATTATTATTATTTATGAGCCAGTAGATCTCAAATGTACTTTGCACTGAAATAAAAAAAAAAAAAAAAAAAAAAAAAAAAAAAAAAAAAAAAAAAAAAAAAAAAAAAAAAAAAAAAAAAAAAAAAAAAAACAGAATTGACTTCAACTTCTGCAAGTCCTTAATACAGAGTTTCACCATCAAGACGATAATAAAATAGACATTACGAATTATTGGATTTATTAAAATGAAAAATGTGTTATTAAAAATTTGTTAGGATTTAGTGGCCCCTGAGGAGGTGGCATAAAGGCCGCGAAACATGTAGGGCGTGCCAAAAATAAAATATTACATAAAATGGAGTACTATTATTTCGACCTGTGCCATATTTATAAAAAATAAATAAATATACATAAATAAAGGTCAGAAATCGTGGAATTGGAGATTACAAATATTTACAAACCTCTTCTGTTACAGTTTCTCCCAGGAAGCAAACAAGAAATAAGCATGTTTGTTCTGATAAAAGTGTCTCAATGTAATTAATCAAGAATGTGATAGGTAAGTTCTGAAAACAAAAAAAATTGTTAATAATTACTCGGTAATAGTTGTGAATATAAGGAAGTTAGTTGAAACCTTTAGTAAATTCAAGTTTTTGTAGTGAGTACAATTATTTCTGATTCAGAACTTAAATTCTTTAACATCTCATTTAAGCAACTGAAATGATTTTATTTATTTAATTATATTAGGGTAATTAAAATTTTTAGGTTTAAGTATTCTTGATTTTCTTGCCTTGGAAGGAAGCACCTTATAACATCAATTTTTATTTCTAATTCATGTGTACTCTCTCATTTTACAAGTAATATAGAAAACTGGAATGAAAGAACAGCTCTTGCTATTTTCCTGTAGTATTTCAGAATAGATTAATTATGTTTTCATCCACAGGGTAGGTGGTCTCTGGTTCCTTGTTGTCTGACAGAAATTTGCCTACATTTACCTAAATTTGCAGAATGTTCTATTGTAGTTTAAATTTATTTAATCATTATATCCTTTATTTATTAATTTTTATTTGCTTTTGATTTTCACATCTTAGGTAATAAGATAAAGAAATACAAATAATTAAACATATTTGAAACTAACTCAGGTTTCTCTGTTGTGGTTCAGAAACGTGGACTATAACAAAATGAGACAGAATATTGTACTACGACAAAAATTTGACGTAGTACAGTATTTTTTTTTTTTTTAATTTATTTATAAAAATGTTACTTCATTAAATAAATTCAAAAACTTGTCAAAATATTAAAAAATACTGTTTTTGCCCTAAAGTTTAAGGGGTGATTTTCACCCCTTAAATTCAAGAAACTAGCACATCGAAAAATATATTTCTAATCTTTTTTTAAGTACTACAACATATAAAAAAAAGAAAACAAATAGTAAAGTAGGGGTAGTTTCCCTGTCCGTTGCTTTTATAAAAAGAAAATATTGAATTGTGAGGATTAATTTCTTATGAGTAGAATAAATATCTAAAATCAATAATATGAACTGTATATTAATTATAAAAAAAAAATACCTGTAGAATGAGGTAGAATACAGCTGCATATATTAGAGCAATCATGACGTATATATCCAATAAACAGGCACCATTGAAGGGCTGCAATGCTTTCTTCAGCCTGAAATTAGTTTATAATTAATAAAAGATACGAAGGTGGAAGGGTATTGAGGAAAGATGTGTGGAAACTTCCAAATTATTATATTTCATTATAACTGCTACGTTTTGGATCTTATTGTCCTTCTTCAGGCAATTACTATAGGTGTACCGCAAAGAAAAGAACCAGGTAGTGTGCACAAGCCCAGCCTATTTGGGGAAGGCCTAGCTCCCCTCCGGTCAAGCCACTTCTCGTACTTTTGTTTGCAGTCGGACTAAAGTATGTCTAGAAGTCTAATAGTTTAAAATCAAGATCCCTTATTAGACTCCTGGACATGCTAGTAATTGACTGAAGAATATATGCCTGAAGAAGGACAATAAGATCCGAAACGTCGCAGTTTTGCGACAACCGCAGAAATGAAGTATCCCCGTAGAGTGGCAGGTCTGACTAGGAGAGACCAAGTCGTCCACTAGATTGTGTTCGTCCATCGTTCATTCCAATTTCACAATGATTCGTCTCTTACTAGTGCTTTTATAGTCTTTGATGTAAGTTTAGAGTATGATATAGGTAATGTCGTGTCCTCTGAAGCTGATATCCAAGTAAGTAAACTGTCTCGTTCCCTAATAGTCCTGAATGTCCTTTAATCCATGTAATTGTAGCTATCACCTTTTTCTGTTTACACATCATATGTTCTACCTATCTTATTTGAACTCTATCCATCGTATAAAATAATTAACTTAAAGATTATTTATTCAATCTGATTAGCCTTCGCCAAAGGATATGTTCTTCGAGCATAATTTTGTGAACAGCATAAAACAATTAGAAAAAGGTATTACTAACCTGAGGAGAGCTTGATGATGCCTGACATTTTCCCTGAAGCAGGAGTACAAACACCTTTGGAACTCTGCTAATTCAAATAGTTCTTCTTCTGAACACTCTTTTACTGTGTTAGTCTTTTTGAAAGTGGAATAAGCTCTGTTACGGATATTCTGCAATGAGTAGTTTAATATCTTCAAGTGCCCCTTCATCTGAACAGCGCAGTGTATGTAGATAACACAGAAAGACAGTATAACACTGTAAAAAGTGATGCTCAAAATTAAAATAATGAAATATGCTAGGCAGTATCCTTTGAAATCTCTAGTGTCAAAAGGCATATAGAAGAAGAATGGAGGTAAGTATGGATTGAATAATTCATTCTTGTTGGTTTCTTCGAAGAAAATAAATTGAGTCAAAGGGAATATTGCAACATTGGAGAAGCCGCCTGATGAAAATAAAATGATTACAAAATTTGATGTATTTTCAGCTTCATGATCAATTTGAGCTTTCATTTTTGTAAGTTTTTCATCACTTTCTTCATTGTCATAATCATAAATTCCAGATACTATCATCCTATTGGTGATTTTCAGTGATCTGTAATAAAATAAGAATGGAAAAATTAATATGATGTTCTAAAAGTATAAGTACTAAAATAGTATTGGGATCAAGGAGAAATTTCAAGTATTTTATATCTAGAAGTAAAAAAAAGGTTGAACGATTCAAATGAAGGGCGTAATGAAAACTTGGAACAAAGAATACCCTATGGAACACAAGATAAATATGCCTTTGGCTACACAAATTTGTGGATATATTTTACATAGGAACTGCGTCATCTTAGCGCGATTCTGTTCTTATCACTAGTGAAATTTTGAAATTTTGAGTAAAAAATGTAAACACAAGTAAAATGAAATCCCGAAGCGAAGCAAGATCTCAGGCGCCACAGCAGATAACTGACAGTATCCTAGGCGGAAATTAATCCATTTAAGCTGCAATTTTTCCAATTGAGATCGTTACATCAAAAATTGTATAGGAACCGTATTTATACGAAATTTAGTAAGCTTTCCAATAGATGCCTTACATTTACTACGAATTCCCCAATCGGTTTCGAGATATATAAGAATGTATCCGAAAATCCCATGAAAAATCTATTTGTTTTCATTTTCCCTTTGAGGAAAATGAACCCTTTGTGTTTGAGTCCCTAGCATCAGATGTAAAAATTGGCTGGTTCACTGATTCACTGACCTATCATCGCCCAGCCAAAACCAAAACAGAAAAATTTGAAACTTTGCATGGTCATTGTCTAGGCCGCGGACTATGTCGTTTATCTGCTGCGGGCGAGCGTGAGATACGGTCTAACTAAAAACTTCTATTTATGTGTCCCCGGAGTGTAAAACGCCCTAACCAGAGCCGCTATAGTGTTGCCTTGGGGGTCAACACCGGTGAAAATCCCAACAGTGGGGCGCGATACTTCGTCACTTCCACCCAACGTCCTCGTCACAGAAGCTGACAGACAGACGGACGAGTTTTCCTCATTGGGTCCTCTTCGACGAAAGCTGGTCGGTTTCGCCCACCGTGGTGGGGTAATTTTCAGTGGTCGTGGATTGTTCTAATCGATGGTGGATGCTTTGGCGGTGTCCACATGGTGCTCAATGCAGGCGTCCTTAGCTTGCTGCGGAAGGTTTAGCTTGATTCAGATTACGGCGCTGGGAGAGTTTATCGGGTTTGACAGTTTGATGTCGTCTGCCGGTCCATTTAGGGTCACCCACTACACCATGGGTGCTTATGAAGGGTGGCAACCCATAAATAGCCCTATTGACCGATTTAAAAAAGAAAAGAAAAGTAAAATGATTATATTAGTAAAACTTTCCTAGAGCGAAAGTTGTGAAGGTGAAGGAGGTAATTTCCGCTTAGGTTATTGTCATTTTCATTTTGTGGTGCCCAAAATATTCTCTTTGAGATTTCATTTTACATTTTTTTACATGTTTACATTTTTCACGAAAGATCAAAACACAACATTAACTGTTTCCATTCAAAGATTTCCCAATGACACTTGAAATAAGAACCGAAACATGCTATGTTCTCGCAATTATTGGAAGGGCACTTTTTGATGCAGTTCTAGATTGTGTGACTTTTGGTGATATTGTAATTCATTGTGGTTACATAAGCTTAGTCAACACTCGGTAAGTAGACCATCAAAGAACCGTGAAAACTTGTTGGACTTATGTTCTTACAAGTCTACTAGCCTGCGTGTAAATGAACATAAAATAGGAGTTAAACTCATCTACGTACATTCTACAAGAATATACAAGCCAGCCGCTACATGCATTAAAAGTGTCACCTCAGACAGTAGCAAACTAGACATTTTCTTGGAAGAGCGACTCGCTAAACGAAATTCTGTTCAACTTAATTAAGGATCCCACTTATCGAAGTTTGGCACATCGAGAATTAATTGTACTTATTATGATTAAGATATTCGAAGTCTAAATCCAAAATAGAAAATAATATCGCACCTTTCTGTAATGAATCTGCTCGCAAAAATGACTAAAGCGAATGTACAAATCAATGTGACGTGTACTGCTAGAACTATTAAAATTTTGTCTGGCGCAACAAGAGGAACTGCCAAGAGAGACATCAGCAGGCCATACAGAAGTAGCATAAACAGAACAACTATGTACAAGATGTATAAAGAACTTCTGGATTCTCTGAATCCTGAGAGTTGCATGAGCCATTTTTGGGTTTTATAGAAACTTCTTGAACTTTTTTCTTTTTCAATCATTCTTCTTTTCAACGGATTCCTCCTGTTCACTCAACCCTCTGGCTCCTTTCTTGTTTGCCTGGAAGAAAAAAAAACATTAAACCAGATAAATAAAAAACATTGAAGCTCTATTTATTACATGTGACGGTATATACCGTCAATATTTTATTTGCAAAGAGGGCCCGGATGCCGTGAGTGCTAAGGCGTATGCACACTGTGCCAAGGGTCGTGGACTAGATTCTCACTAGGAGCGGTGGCTTTTCTTAAAAAAAAAGAAAAATTATCAGAGCTGTCCTGGCTATAAAAGGGTGGTGACATATATATATAACCCGTACTAAACTTCTGAATTAATTCTAAACGGACGTTAAAAATTTAAATTTATTAGATCACCGAAGTTAAGGAACGTCTGGCGTGGCCATACCTGAATGGGTGACCGACCTCGTGCAGTTGGCATTTTAAAAGGGTGACAACCTGTAGATAGCCCGGCGTTAATAGCCTAATTGTTGATACGCCGTTAAACCAAAAAAAAAAAAAAAAAAAAAAAAAAAAAAAAAAAAATGAAGGTACTAAACTTACAACGTTACGGCTGCCAAAGTCATTGCAGTCTTCTGAACTTTATGACGCTTTTTCAGGTATTGCGCGTCGATATGTTTATGGTGTATTCCCTCTGTACGTGTGGATATTTTTGTCCGTATGTACAGAGGATACATTAAGATCAATAAACAAAAATGTGATGTTTTTGTGTGTTTATGAAGTAACAGAACAGATTGTTACTCATATTTATAAAATATATTTCCTTCTTTAAAATATAATTTGTGTTTAACGGCGTATCAACATTTGGGCTATTAACACCGGGCTATCTATAGGTTGCCACCCTTTTATAATGCGTGGTCAGTCACGCATTCAGGTACTGGCCTCGCCCAACGTTGCTTAACTTCGGCGATCAACGGGCACCGGTGCATTCAACGTGGCTATGTCCATTGGCTTTTTTTTTATTGTTATTAGTATCAATTCTGTCAGCTTTATAACCTTGACGAAGGCTGAAAATTGAGCGGAAATGGTGTAGAGTAAATATAATTAAAAACGGCTTTTATTTAAAATGGTTTAATTATTTTAAATGTACCTCATTAAAAAATTCCTAAATTTGCAGTGAAACATTTTCGGACAACTGCCACAGAAGAAACACTATTAGTTTCCCATATGATTTGCAATGATAACCAGTATATAAGCACTGTACTGACCTATCTCAGAAACACCGTGCTGTACGAACTTATTTGACTGTTTTCTTAAAAAACATTAAGTTAGCACGAATATTAAGTGATATTTTAATTTTTAAATTAAAAACTCTTAATCTTAAATTTAAAACCTGAACCAAGCCATCAAGCAAAGCTGATTCCTTGTTTAGACCAAGTACAGACGATGCACTTCATTGTGTTATCACCAAAGAAGCGGAACTCTGGTATATCTATGCATATAATCAAACGAGGTTCGATATCTAGGATTATACCTTGACAGCCGACTGACATGAAACCCTCACACAAGACTGAAAAGACAGGGACTGAACAAAAGATACGGACTACTTAAACGACTCCTTGGACCGTCATCTAAATTATCGATACAGAACAATCTAACGATATACAAAACAATCATTCGACCAATATGGACGTGCGGACTTGAATTCTGGGGATCTGCAAAACCATCGAACATCAACAGAATACAGGCATTCCAGACAAAAGTTCTTCGTAAAATTATAAATGCACAATTCTATGTCTCCAACAAAACCCTTCACAATGATCTTAACATCCCATTTGTCCTCGACCTTGCTAAAAACCGTTTTCAAGTGTTCCATTCCAAATTGTCTCACCATCTTAATCCTGAAAGTCTACTTTTATCTTCCCAATCCCATCCAGACAATCCTCCCAGGTGGTTTAAGAGACAGTGGCCCCGAGATAATTTACTTTTTTGATCATGTAGGGATCATTAAAATATTCATTTAGACAGCTCTGAAAGTGCCAACAATGGTTGGCTTCTTTCACATTTTGTATTGTTTTGATTTTTTTTTTACTTTTCCCATTTTTGTCAATTTGTACATACATATCTGTATCAACTTACTTGATAATTGTACTTTTATAATTGTACAGATTTCAAATAAATAAATAATAATAAAAAAAAAAGTTTTCAAATATTTTTATTTAATAGTAAACCTGTGATTAGAATATTGATTTTAACCTTTATGTACCCTACAAAAAGATATTTATACTGGGGAAATAACTTTTGGCAGTAATTTGTTTGCGCATGTATTACAATTAATTGTCCAAGAAGGCGTGTCGGGTATTATGGAATACTAAGTATTTCATAATACCCGACATAAAAGTGAACTATTCCTTGTAATCCGACAAAATCTAATGACCAAAAAAAAAGGTCAAAAATGACGGAAATTTCTGCAACATACAGAAACTACATTCTTACAATCTCGTATACAATTTTTCTGTAAAGTAAAAGCATGAACAAAAGATTCGAACTGAGCCATGTTGCTCATTTCTACCAAGAACTTAAAATAAACAAGAGAGGATGACTCAATAAAATTCAAAATATTTATTTTATTTATAAAATGAGTTCTGAATAAATTATTAATAGCCAAGCAATGATTATTAATCACATAAGTAGTAATACAGGCTAATTCAAAATGAAAGTAAATATCTTATAAAGCTAAATCCATAAAAATGAAATCGTTTCATTCTGATATACCATGGGTAATGGACTTGATGCCGTCATCTAAAGAATAGAAAAAAAGTCCGTCACGCAGGAGCTGCATACCTAAGCACTTTCCTCAGAATTGGGTAGTGTCGAGTGCATTCCTGAGCAATTTGCTTAAAATAACCTAGATAGATAAATAAAATAAAACATAAATAGTTCTGCTCTTTTAAATTTATTATGAGACACTTGTTTCAATTATTAATTTTGCAATTAATTTCCTTCCAGAGTTTTGTGTATGTGGGGTACTACACTAAGTAATAAATACACAAAGCTTCATATTTTCGTCTACTGATCTTGATGAATAAAATATAATAAAAATTACGACTGGTATTGGCAAATAACTACTTTGGCTCCATGGTAAATCCCCGCCCCTCCTAATGAACCAATTTAGTTTATTTTTACGACACATTTTTCTCTTCAATTGGCCAAAACAAATACCGAGTTTCGCTGAAATATAACAAAAATTACGACTGTTATTGGCAAATAACTACTTTGGCTCCGGAGTAAACCCCCCTTCCGGATGGACCGATTTTGTTGGTTAACAAACTCGTTCAATCGTTTGATGGGGGAATACTATATACCAAGTTTCGTGGCGAAAAAACAAAAACTCTGGCCTGTATCGTGTTAAGGGACACACACACACACACACACACACACACACACACACACACATATATATATATATATATATATATATATATATTATTTATTCTTATAGATGACCCAAAATATCCAAATTCTTTTTTATCCTAGTAGGCATGAGGTCATTAAAGCAGTCTTCCCTTTTTTTATACTACTTTATTTATTGGGCCCGACATGTTTCGTGTGTCTTTTCTTCGCACCTCTTCAGGGGCCCTTCTTGCAAGGAAGTCCTCTCGTTCCCAAGTACTTTCTCTCTCGTGGGAACGAGAGGACTTCCTTGCAAGAAGTGCCCCTGAAGAGGTGCGAAGAAAAGACGCACGAAACATGTCGGGCCCAATAAATAAAGTAGTATAAAAAAAGGGAAGACTGCTTTAATGACCTCATGCCTACTAGGACAAAAAAGAATATATATATGCATATATATATATATATATATATATATATATATATATATATATGTGCATATATATAAATTTTAACTGGGGTCATTTTTGGTGTCTACTAGGTAGGATCGATAAAGATTCGAAGAAATTTTTCAAAAATTCCGTCATGAGTGCAACTTTCCTTCGGAGGAAAGTGCTAACAAAGATTCTGAATTTATTTCCTGTGATGGAAAATTCTCTAAAGATCGCCGAGGAGAAATTTGGATTCACTGCTTAAGCAGTTGTCTAACAGCTCACCATCACTGTTCCGGATCAGAGACAGAAGATTACATATTTGATCTTTTTTAAATATACCTTGACAAAATCATAAAATTTGACCTAGGCATTTGGGGTGTAGGGAAAATTTTAAATATTTTAGTGTAAAATGGTGGGTTTTAAGGCCCTCTGGCTACCTAGAAACCCAGGGTAAATGTAGAAGACATTTTTCGTTGTTTTAGGCTATTTTTACATGAAATTTTCTCATCAAAACGAAATTTCGGGGGAGGGGGCTGCAGCTCCCCTTATGTACGCCCATGAGGTCTTATTCAAATCTGGTCGGGGTCTTAGGTGGACTTACCAGACCTTTGCTTGGTTGACCCTTCCCGTGCTGTTCCGTGCACCCAATAATATATTTGGTTTACCGCGGGTTGACGGTTGTCCATAATTCTCCGTTGAAATTCTGGGAATATTTCTCGGATAATCCCTTTACGTGTATTAGTTAGCTTAACTAGAACTTTGATTTTATCGAACTGATTTAGGTTAGATTAGATTAACTCTTGACTCATACCCTCCGCCTCGGGGGGGTGCACATCGGCCATTCGTCCTATTGTGCGTGTCCTAATTTGGTAACCTTACCTTAACATCCTAATGAACTTCAGGTATTGCCTGACCTCTGTAGACCTTCGAATATCATCTTCGTTGATGCTCCCGAAGTGTAGACATCGTCTACTTTCCAATGCTACACACTCAAATGTAACATGCTTAGGAGTCTCATCCTTTTCCCAACACCATCTGCATGTTGGTGACGATCTGATCCTTATGACATGCATATGTTTATTCATGGTACAATGGCCAGATACTATAGCCACAACCTCTCTTAGATCCTTCCTGCCCAAGAAAACCTCTTTCCTGCTTAGGCTTTTGAGATCTATAAAGGACTTAGCATGGACAATTTTCTATTTTCATCAAATTTTACCGAATTTCTCTTTGGCTCTAATTGCAATTGCCCCTTTAGCACTGGCCACCGACACTCCGACAAAGAGCATTGGGCCAATTGGCACCACTTGAGAGCCCAAACCTGCCAACCTGCCAGCTCTCTCGTTGCCCAGGATACCTCGATGTCCCGGCACCAACAGATGACAACGTTATTGTTCCGTGCTGTCGTTTAGCCTAATGAGGCATTCCTCAACAATTTTTGATATTGAACTGATTTGTTGTAAAGAAAATCTTTATTGGCTGCACAGGACCCAACAGCGCGGGAAGAGTCGACCAATCAGAGGTCCGCCTACAACACCGACTAGGTATAAATAAGACCCGGACTTAAGGAAGCCGCAAGAATGACTGGGGAAATAAATGTCGGTTATTAGGCCATATCCAAAAGACCTTAAAACATTAGGTAACACGGGCAGTTAAAGTCTACAGGAATGTATACTATATTTAATCAGGAGAAGTTACGTAAGGGATATGTTCTATCAATGTAATACTCTTTGTATAGGCATCCCAAAGATATCACTTTATGATTAAATTCTTAGTTCCAAGCCAAATTAGATCCTACAATACAATATTGTGTAGCTAATGTAATATTCAGTATGTACTGGGTCATGGGTGAATCTGAAAAAAGTACGTCACGCAGGATCTGCATAACAAAGCTCATTCCTCTCTCTGACTCGATATATATATATATATATATATATATATATATATATATATATATATATATATATATATATACATATATATATAGCTATATATATAGTTTGGCCCTTTTAAAGCTCTAATGAACAGCTAACACAATGTACAGAGGAAACCGGCCACAGTGGTAGCAGTAACTACCAATGCCCGGTTTGGAGACTTAATTCAATTTTAACATCATATAGAGTAAAATCCAAATTCAAATGAACCGATTTAGTTTATTTTTCTCTTTGGATACCCAGGACGTTTGACAAAGTTTCGTTACAAGACACGAGAAAGAACGGTGTGTATGAGCAAATTAGTAATTTGGGTCTGTAGTAAACCCGCCCCCCCTCGTAAGGAACCGGAGGAGGCAGGGGTAATACTGTACATAATACAGTATTACTCCTGCCTCCGTAGAAGGTACATGAGGAGACGAGAGGACTTCTTAGCAAGAAGTGCCCCTGATGAGGTGCGAATGAATTAAGCTCGAAACATGTAGGGCAGGAAAAAATAAAGTGGTGTGACACATGGAAGTACTACTTTTTCCCGACCCTAAGCCTAAAAGAACGAAACGCATTAAGAAATATTTTGGGTCATCCACAAGAATAATAATATATATATATATATATATATATATATATATATATATATATATATATATATATATATATATATGTATATATATATATAGGGGAATGTGTTGTACCTTTGACCACTTCGCACAATTTAATTTTTTTTAGCTTGAATATTAAGGCTAAATTCTTTTTTTTTTTATTTCATTGTAATTAGCATTCTATTGGTTATCATATTTAATTTTTTCAAGGTTCTAGCTTTACATTTAATATTTTTAATTAATTTTTAAAAAAATAATCGTACAGTGGTCAAAGGTACAACATGTAGTTGTACCTTTGACCATGGGGTGTTGTACCTCTGACCACGTAAAAACAACACAGCAGTACAGAAAAAAAATGTTATTCAGTAATATTGTAATTAATTGTAAGTTTAATAAATACAGGACAAGGATGTAAGCATAAAAGGATATTGTTGATATTATGTTATGCTTAATATGCTGAAAAATCCAGTCCAATCGATAAATGTTTTAACTGTCAAGCAGATCCACTAGCAATAGTAGGGTACGGGAGTTTAGCCACAATGTCTTCAACATCAATATCATACAAATTTTCATCTTCTCTCGTAAACTTGTCACTTTCGTTTTGTTTTTTTTCACCTTGAATAATTAGCTTTTCAGGAATATCTGTCAGGACACGAGGTTTCCCTTTAGGCCGGCCCCTATTTTACATTTTCCTTGCCTGCACTTTTTGATGAGGCCTTACAACTTCAGGTGGAACGATAAGGGGCGATAGGTTCGAACTGCTACACTGAGGATTGATAAAGTCAGTTTGAACTTATTTCATTTATTATTTTTTAAATTCTTTGAACAATTGAAGAAACCAATATTAATTATTTTTTAATAAGTTGTAGCAGAAGACAAAACAAAAAGCAAAATTACAAACAAAAAACTTGAATTATGAAAACATTACTCAGGTGTGTTGTACCTTTGACCTGGTCAAAGGAACAACAACTAGTCGTGGTCAGAGGTACAACACCCTGGTAGTACAAATTAAAAAGTATGCTACAAATTTTAGGATTAAGATAAATTAATTTTAGAAGCTACACCATATTTCTTATTGTAATAGCTACTTTGTCAAATGATTTCCATCTAAAAAGACATGATACAAAAAATATTATGAGGCAAAACGTCATCAATAAATAACTTACATTTTTATGATAGAAATAGATAAGTATTTTTTGCAAGAATCCTCTTTGACTTGAATAATCCAAAGTAGGTTTTAGAAGCCCTCTAGTGAAGGAGCTAAGCACTGATTACACCAAAATAAATCATCCCCAAGGCCATATCTAAAACCGTTTTTGAGAAAAGCGGTAAAAAACTACATTCTTCTTTGGATTTTCTTTAATATCTCGAAAACTGTAGGGAACTTTTGGTAAACGTAGGGCATAAATTCGAAAGCTAAGTACTTTTCCTACAAAAACAGATCTTATGCAATTCTATACAGAGCGATCTCAGTCGGAGAAATCGGCCTTTGAAATCTGAAAGTGTCGGTTTCGTTCTTTTGAACAGGCCTTTGGCATTTTGGAAATAATAGTTTTTATATGTTTAATATTTTCATTACAATAACAGAAGTAATTAAGAAGTATGTTTGTACTACTTTTTGATTTAATAGCGGAAGTAGCCAACGGCCAAAGCCACGTTGAATGCACCGGTTCCCGTAGCTCACCGAAGTTAAGCAACGTCGGGCGTGGTCAGTACCTGAATGGGTGACTGACCACGTGCTGTTGGCATTAGAAAAGAGTAGTAATATACAGATAGCCCGGCGCTAATAGCCAAATAGTTGAAGCGCCGTTAAAAAAGAAAAACAAAATAGCGGAAGTGAGTTATATCATGGGCGTTTAAAAGGGGGGGATGGGGGGGCTGCAGCCCCCCCCCCCCCCCATCATTTTGTGTTGATCGGTAACAATTTCATAAAATCCTTAAAAATAAATTAAATAAGATCATTTAGTCCATAAAAAATATTCCATTTTGGGCGTAATAGCGTTTTAGTTGGCTAAAACTCTTCCAAGATCTAAATTGTTCGTATTCCATAACCCGGAAATGGTCTCAGCCCTCCCCCCGAAATTTTCCCAGACCCCTCCGAAATTATTTTCTATATACGCCCATGAGTTATATCCGCTTAGCTACGGCTAGTTTCCTAACCATTGTG
Organism: Gonocerus acuteangulatus; assembly: GCA_946811695.1. Taxonomy (NCBI): domain Eukaryota; kingdom Metazoa; phylum Arthropoda; class Insecta; order Hemiptera; family Coreidae; genus Gonocerus; species Gonocerus acuteangulatus. The sequence continues at coordinate 97,042,179 of OX328125.1, read as the reverse complement.
GCGCTTTTCATCGAAATGTTTTTGCAGGAGTGTTTAAAATTTACACGAAATATCAAAAGAAAGTATTCACTGTTTGTATTTAAAGTTTTCCAAATGACACTGACTTAAGAACGGAATCGCGTTACGATGACACAGTTCCTGCGAGTAGGAGGTTTTAGATTTTTTTAAAAAATCTCAAACATTATTCTCGCCTTACATTCCAAATACTGGAGTTCCAAATACTTTTGCTGTTGTATGTAGAAGACTTACGTTGGGTATTTATCTTGGTACTAAGCTTTTCCTAAAGCTATCCAGACTGATTATTCACAGAGACAAATTGAGAAAAATGAAGCTTACGCCATTAGTAAGGTTAATTTGAATAATGGACGCACGATGGACTGATACCAATTGTTAAAATTAACAATATTGTTAGGTATCAATTTTGTCGAAATTTCTTCTACTTTCTACTTTTAAAGTATAAATTATTAAATAAAACAAAGAGATATATAATTTCTTTTTTAAATTAATCTATTTATAAGCATATTGTTATCCTTCACAAATGTTGCATATATAATGCCATCATCTGGACACCTTCGCTACTCACCGATCCTAGAGACTGTTCGCCTCTTCCCTCCAAAGATACAAGTGATTGTTTGAAGTAAACAGATTACTGACGGTAACCGATGATTTTCCGGAAACTTTTTATTGACTCATTATTTATTATCGGACAACAATCGATCAAATACAATGTTTGGCAAGAGAAAATTCTAAATTATTGTTTAAAGTTTTCTCTGTTCTCGGTTTCCCTTTAAATTTCTATAAGAATTTGTATAATTAAACAGCAATCCGGAAGTTTGGTGGAAATACAAGAGTTGTTGGTGTTATTCGAATATTCAATCCTATACTGCGCCTTCCAGTTATTATCCTTTGAATTATTTATAAGATCACATTAGGTTTTTATTGATGTTTATGGAAATATCTGAAGTGAAGCGAAGAATTAGAAATTAGTTTAAATATGTAAAGCAAATGAGAAAATATTTCATTAAAACGTAAATAAATTATACTTATAAAATTGAAAACCTTTATTGTTACTTTTTGTTACAGCTAGAAGAGAGAGTATAAATGCAAATATGAACAAACCAAAATACGCCTATTTTTCAACGATTTTAAATGGTTGACTTTAGGGTAAGCTCATATTTTGATAAACCTTTTCGCCCTATACGTTACTAAAAGATTTGAAGGAATTAAATGAAGGATCTGTACATTATAGGTGACATTAGGTTTCTCGGAAAATGTTTAAATATATATATGTATATATATATATATATATATATATATATATATATATATATATATATATATATATTATTATTATTATTATTATTGTGGATGACCCAAAATATTTCTTAATGCGTTTCGTTCTTTTAGGCTTAGGGTCGGGAAAAAGTAGTCCTTCCTTGTGTCACACCACCTTATTTTTTTTTTCCTACATGTTTCGTACTTAATTCATTCGCACCTGATCAGGGGCACTTCTTGCTAATAGGGGTAATACCCCTGCCTCCGTAGAAGGTACATGAGGAGACGAGAGGACTTCTTAGCAAGAAGTGCCCCTGATGAGGTGCGAATGAATTAAGCACGAAACATGTAGGGCAGAAAAAATAAAGTGGTGTGACACAAGGAAGTACTACTTTTTCCCGAACCTAAGCCTAAAAGAACGAAACGCATTAAGTAATATATATATATATATATATATATATATATATATATATATATATATATATATATTTCATCTGTGTTTCTGTCTGTATGCTTGTCCCTTATACAAAACCACACCGTTTGGCCGATTTTGCCTTAACCTGGGCACATAGGTAGGTCTTGATCCGGGGAGTGTCATAGGCTAGGTCAAAATCGTCTAGTACACACAATTCGGAGGTCGCGGGTTCGAAACTGTGAGCCCGAACACTTACAGAAGAGTGAATTGTTAAAAATCATCTCTTTTGAAAAATGAGATATTCACCAAGGCGGACCGTAACGGAACATCATTCTATCATCTGTGGTATATTGTCAGTTACTTGACAAGTGAAGTCGAAAGCTAAATATGCTATTCACTCCACTGCTGTTTTCTCATGGACCGAGAGCTGGCAACGCACTTTTCATGAAGTGTTTTATGCACCCTGAAATTTTGCTATAATGTACCTCTTGGGTAGATAAGAAGGTAAATATGTGTTTCCTGGACATACCTTGGAACACCAGGTACTGCGCATAGGGGAAAGGTGCTAAACAATATTGCCCAAAAATAGTGTATTATTCTGAAGCCAACTATTATTAATGAAAAAAAAAGTCCGTCACGCAGGAGCTGCATAACTAAGCACTTTCCTCAGAATTGGGTAGTGTCGAGTGCATTCCTGAATGATTTGCTTAAAATAACCTATATAGATAAATAAAATAAAAACATAAATAACACCTGTTTCAATTCAATTCAAACATAGTACAAAGTAAATCCCCTCCTTCCCATAGACCGATTTAGTTCTTTTTTACAACACTTCCTTATTAGACACCCAGGACGTATACCGCGTTTCGTTACAATACAGCAGAAATTACGACCGGTATGAGCAAATTAGTAATTTGGGTCCGGAGTAAACCCCCCTTCCTAATGAACCGATTTAGTTTATTTTTACAACACATTTTCCTCTTTAGTTGACCAGAACGAATACCGAGTTTCGTTGAAATACAACACAAATTATGGCTGGTATTGGCAAATAACTACTTTGGCTCCGGAGTAAACCTCCTCTCCAGATGGACCGATTTTCTTGGTTAACGAACTCGTTCAATCGTTTGATTGGGGAATACTACATACCAAGTATCGTGGGGAAGAAACAAAAACTCTAACGGACACATACATAACTATATATATATATATATATATATATATATATATATATATATATATATATATATATATATATATATGCATATTTAACTGGGGTAATTTTCGGTCTCAACTAGGTAGGATCGATAAAGATTCCAAGAAATTTTTCAAAAATTCCGTCATGAGTGCAACCTCAATAGCTACTTTCCTTTGGAGGAAAGTGCTAAAATTACAAATTAAGGCAATTTTAAAATTAATAATAAATAAGGCAGCCACTTTTAAGGGGTTAAAATATAAATTAAAGTAATAAGTAAGCAGTGTATTGCAGTCTATCATTGGTAACATTTATTTTTATATTTCCTGATAATTAAACCCCACAAAAGTGTCTGCCCTTTTGTAATTATTTTCAAACATGTATATTGAAGACGCTGTTTAAATCGCAGAGTGAATAAAGCACTTCATTTAATATTAAAAATAAAAACTAGGTACTTGTTTTCTTTTTTTTTTTACCAATGATAGACTGCAATACACTCCGCGTAACCGTAAGAGTGCATGACACGACCACGCAGTGTTGGTTGTTCCCTGCGCTCTCATTGGTTCTTGCTCACATGATCTTGTACAGCTGTTCCGGTTTTAATGGCAGCGCGAATAAAACTCTCATTTAATATTAGAATAAAAACAATTTTTTTTTTTTTTTTTTTTTTTTTTTTTTTTTTTTTTTTTTTTTTTTTTTGACGGCGCTAATGGCCAAGATTTATGTCGATGCGCCGAAAAAAAAAAAAAAAAAAAAAAAAAATATTTTTTTTTAATGTGTTATACCCCTTAAAAGTGTCTGCCATATTTATTATTCATTGTAAAATCGTCTTAATTTTACATTAAAGATAGTTGGCTTCTTACTAAAACTCTATTTTTGGGAAATATTTTTTTGTACTTTTCCCCTATGCGCAGTACCTGGTGTTCCAAGGTATGTCCAGGAAACACATATATACCTTCTTATATGTCCAAGATGTACATTATAGCAAAATTTCAAGATGCATAAAACACTTCATGAAAAGTGTGTTGCTGGCTCTCGGACTATCATGTCTGGTTGCCAAGAACTGCAACGTTCCATGTTCCGAGTTGCCCTGTAGGAAGATTTTCTTATTCTTTTCTTTAACTTTATTAGCGTTATAAGATTTTAATATTACTTGTATAGTTTCTAACTCATTTTTGCTTCTTTTTTTTTGTACTAACTATGAACAAATTTAATATTTAAATGTTTAATTAAATAGGTTAAGTATTCTGTGAATATATATTATTTATTTATTTATTTATTATTTAATAAGTTGTAGCGGCTAGGCGATTCAACTTTTATAAAATATTACATGAACATGTATAAAATAATACAAGAATGTTAAATTTGTTTCATCTAAAATTGTCTAGAATGTATGGTACTAGTATTGGTTTTGTAATAATGGTGTGTCTGTCAATAAGGTTTTAGTATTTGGCCGTATGTTCGTAGTGAATGTAAGTATAATTTTTATTTTAATGGAATACATAACAACTTTTCTTTTCTCTCTTATTTTTTTTTTCTAAGTTGATGTGTTGTTGCCAATTAAGTCAAAGAGGTAATTTTATAATTTGTCAAGTAGGTTAGTCTTCTGGAGGTAGTTAAATATTTGTCCTATATATTGGCTCCTATCACCTAGTAGTTCTGTCATATTGTACGGTAAGTCATAGTTCTGTCTAAGTATACATTCTGTCAGTAGGTGTTTTATGGTCAGTGTTGAGTTACAATGTTCACATTTTGGTCTGTCCTGTCTCGTCATGAGGTGTAAGTGTGTCAGCCGTGAATGGCCGATTCATAAGCGACAAAGTACAACTTCTTCTCTCCTATTGTTTCTTTTGCTTGAAGGCCATTCACAAACTGTTTGTTTTATTTCTCTGAGTTTATTCTCTGTCGTCATGTGCCAAGAGTGCTGCCAGTTTCCTGTAATTAACCTTGTGGCCTCAGTTTGCAAATCTTGTAGTGTATTATCCACTTATTGATTACAAAAGGATTCATACTGTTAAAATTCTTACCTTCCTCCATTATTTCCACTATAAGATACTTAGGTATAGGTAGGCTGTCATTAGTGGAGATTTCTGATTCATCATACCAATTAGGTTTTCTTCCAGGGTCAATCTCGTTGCTCTTCTCTAGCAGTTGGTTATGTTTTCCAATCTGATTATCAACTCTTTCAACTGATTTCATAGTGATTTGTGTAGAGTAATAATTTTCAACTTTTGAATATATATTATTTATATCTATACATATATTAAAGGATGGCCCAAATAAGCGGGCCACAAGAGAAATGACTACTAAACGGTTGGAGATATCAAAATCTTTGGAAGGGGCAATGTTGTAGTTCTCCATCGCCTATATCTCGGAAATGCTTCAATGTAGAATTATGAAACTTTCCAATTTTACACAAATCTATTAGTATAATACCTGTGTAAAATTTCATAAGTTTATCTTTAACTGGTTTAAAATTATGAGAGGGTAAAATACATACTCTAATACATAGTGTAATATACACACAGTGCGCGTAGCACGGACCTTGGGCTAGCGCACTACCGTTTTATATATATATATATATATATATATATATATATATATATATATATATATATATATAAAGTAAGAGTAGTATGGCTTGCTGGGTAACAGCTATTTAATTTAAAGTAGGTGTAGCATGGCACGCCGGGTAACAACTAGTATGCAATAAAAAATGAGGAAAATATTGAATTGTAAATCCGAAGAGAAGAAATTCATTGTATTTTTTTCCTTTTATTATGGTGCGTCGACTGCTATGGCCATTGGCACCAAAATTCATTGTATTAATTTAAACTTAATTTAAATTCATTGTATTAAATTAAGTTTGATTCACAGAAAGAAGGTGTCATTTAGAAAACCTGGAGTAAATATTTTGGGAAAAATGAAAACGCATACTCATATGAAATCCAGAAAAAAGTTGTTGATTGTCCCCAGACTCATGTGAGTTACAGTCTGGGGACAGTCATATTTACCTGTTTGTAATAATGAATGACGAGCAAAATTATGATATTTTTGTGATATGTTTTTTAAGCTGTGATATTAAGTAAGTTGGATACAGTGGGTTATATGTTTGTTTTAAAAAACTGGTTATTGATGTTCTAAGATTTTGAAATTATATTTCCAGAGATTTCCTGATGATGACATAAGCCGAAATATTGTTTAAAATTATTTAAATATAAAATTATGAAACTGGGAGACCTGATTGGCCTTTTTCATTTGTTATGAAACCTGGATAAAATAAATATATTTAAACAGATATATTCTCTGCAATGCAAAGATGCAGCATTCATTTTATTAATACAGATGTGCATATATATTCTTTTATTTTATGTTTGGTTATCCTTAATTTTTACATTTAAAAAATAATTATCTATAAACTACAAGAATTCTAACACCTCACAAGACCTGGTTCAACGAAAATCTCACCAGATGGGAAGAAGTAGTATTAACCAGGCTTAGAATTGGACACTGACTCAAGATTATATCATACAAAAGACAGACAGACCAAGATACGCACATTGCAATGACGATCTTACAGTGACACACTCTACACTGAGATACAACTTGCAAATACCACATAACTTACTTCACTTATTATCCCCAGATAGCCCTTACATGGACACTGCACTCTAACATCTAAATATTTACTCTAAAATTTAATCAAATCTATTAAATTTAAATATAATTGAGTTTTAATTAGATACGTACACATACAGCCAAATTTTAAATTGACATCTGTTCAGAAGGAAATTAAAAAATCAATCATATTTTTTAATATCTCTTTTCTTTTAATTTATTGATTATTATTTTTTTAATATATTTATTTGCCTATGTTTTTCAGACAGACTGATTTTCTGAGTTATAAAACTTTTAAAAAAGATAATCGCCAATGTTGCAGGACTGTAAAAAACAAATAATTAAATAATCTAGTGAACATGTGGATCAATAAAAGATATTGAACTTGTAGCTTTGCTTTATATTGGCCTGCTGATGGGTACATAGTTATTGGTATGGATATTTTATTTCACACAAACCATTTAACAAATCTAACAGATCAGTGAAAACCCTAATAACGAGCCAATCACTATCTAGCATTCCAGTCTGTTTCAAGAATTGTGCTCCTTCTTTTTAATAATTACATATGTCGTTTGAGCATCAATTGATGCACTTAATTCAATAAATCAGACGATTTCTATTTAAGTCGTTAATTCTTTGGAGCAGCAGCATGACAAAAATGAAATGAAATTAAACTTAAAAAAAAAGTAATGTAATAGTTTTAATTTGATTATTACAGACAAATAAGATCCTCTTCTTTCCAGTTACTCATCTGAAAGCACAGAAGAATAATTGACAATCACTACTATCAAATAGAAATAATTCTTATATAGTTACTTGTATTACTTACCTATACACCACTTGCTTTAATGTTTTATCCAAACTGGTTTGCTAAACAACATCTGTCTGTCGTACTAGGTTTGTAATTTTATACATGGTCATCATAAACTAAAAAAGACGAACCATACTTTAATTTTTATTTATTCAAAGAATTTTATTGTTATAGGATGACAAGGAGGGTTTGTGTTCAAGAACATAGAGTTTCTAGATGTTTGGGATACAATATTCCAACAATTTACTATTCTTATTACATAGATATTTAGCTAAGCTTATTTATTTATTTTATTTTATTTATTTACTTTTAATTTTCATTAATATGTTGTTTGTTTATTTATTTTCCCCCCATCCCTTATTATTATTTATTTGTTTACGTCCAATGGGAATAACCAAATGTTAATAAGGTTACTATTCAGTGTGGGGGCAAAGTTATCTCAGAGCACTCGAATAATGAAGTGGAGGACCCAAATTCTAAACCCGAGCGTGCACTAAAGATTTTTATCCTCTAGCGTCGTCGTTCGATTTGGGGTCCCAGATCCTCCCTAGGCTCACCCAGCCTTTAATTAGTTAATTAATGGGTACCTTCAAAGGGAAAACACAGGCGGCCGGAGCATAGTACTGACCAAACTATCTCCATATTGTGCTATATGGTCAAGAATCTGATACGTCTACTGTTTCTGCCCCTCTGGGCCTGATATATATATATATATATATATATATATATATATATATATGGGGGCGAGGTTAGCTCAGTGGTAGAGCACTCGACTAATGAACTGGAGGACCAGGTTCAAAACCCGAGCGCGCACTAAAGATTTTTTTCTTCTAGTGCTGCCGTTTGGGGGTTGGATTTGAGGTCCCAGATCGTCCCTAGGCTCACCCATCCTTTAATTAATTTAATTAATAATGGGTACCTTGGGTGCTAATGACTCCAGCAGTCGAAGCAGCCAAGGGGAAAATCAGGCGGCCAGAGCATAGTACCGACCACACTATCTCCCTAGTGTGCCGTATGGTCAAGAATCAGATACCTCTACAGTATCTGCCCCTCTGGGCCCTTGTGGCCTGTTACGGGACTGATTTTTTATATATATATATATATATTGTAATGATATTTTACATTACATATTTAAAAGTTTTAAATTCGAATAACCGTTAAAGGTAAAAAAGGCGGGCAAAGACGAATACAAGGTTTGCGGAAAATAAAAAACAAATACATTTTTCTTATATTAATTTTCATCAAAAATTAAAAGTTTTAAATTAAAAAACTAACACAGAAAATTCTGAAAAAATTCTGAAAAGCTCATTGATATGTTAAATTCATTGAGATAAACAAATATTATTTGTTATATTTGTCTAGCAGTCGATACCGGTAGCATTGGAGACCGGTATGACGCTCCCGCCAAGAAACAACGCCATTCCTGATGCAGCTCTAGTACAGTCGGTTACAAGAGTCACAGATAGTGCAGTTTAAAAGAAACAACGCCATTCCTGATGCAGCTCTAGTAGAGTCAGTTACAAGCAGTCACATATAGTGCAGTTTAAAAGAAAGAACGCCATTACAAATGCAGCTCTAGTTCAGTGTACAGCTAGTCTCATATGTCAGTCTGTTAAAAGCAATTCAGTTTACAAGAAGATACAATCTCATCTCTATAGTTCAGTTTACAAGAAGATACAGTCTCTTAAGTGCAGTTCAGTGAAAAGAAGATACAATTCTAAAGAAGATCCCGTCCTATGCAGAATACCGAGCTGGCTTGATATCAGGTAATGCTTGTTTATCTATGCCTGGATATAACTTATTAATGAGTTTTTTCTCCTTTTGTTAAGTTCTTTATTATTTAAAATTATCTTTGTTTTACTTTACTGAACTCGAACCCGAACCCTGAGATAAAGAGTTTCTAAAATTAAATAGTATAAAGTTTTATTATATTGGCTCCCAACGTAGAGGTGTACGTAAATAAACTTATTAAAAATATTTATCATTATTTTTTATATTATAACTATATATATATATATATATATATATATATATATATATATATATATATGTATGTATATATATATATATATATATATATATGTATATATATATATATATATATATATATATATATATATATATATATATATATATGTTATGGGGGGCGAGGTTAGCTCAGTGGTAGAGCACTGGACTAATAAGCTGGAGACCTGAGTATAAATCCCGAGCAAGCACTAAAGATTTTTTCTTCTAGTGTCTTCGTTCATGTGTTGAATTCGGCCTCCCTGCCCGCCCCTAGGCCGACCCAGCCTTTAATTAATTTAATAATGGGTACCTTGGGTGCTAATGACTCTAGCAGTCGAAGCAGCCAAGGGGAAAATCAGGCAGCCGGAGCATAGTACCGACCACACTATCTCCCTAGTGTGCCGTATGGTCATGAATCCGATACCTCTATAGTATCTGCCCCTCAGGGCCCTCGTGGCCTGTTACGGGACTGATTTTTTTTTTGTATATATATATATATATATATGTTATGGGACTGATTTTTATTTATTTTTACTATTTAGTGATTAGCATATAAGTTTTCAAGTTTTTTTAATGGGAACATGGAAATGAGAGCAGCTTCAATCAACAGGATTCTGACTATAGTAACCAAATTTGAGGAAGATAAAAGAAAAGTAAACCTGTTTGCTACACAGTCCCACTTTATGTATAAAGTGCTCAAATTAAAAGTGGCACTTCGTACATGACAAATGACAGAGAGCTCTATGGAATAAGGCTGATAATAAGGACAATGAGGGTGGCAACCTGTAGATAGCCTGGTGTTAATAGCCCAATTGATGATACACTGTTAAACCAAAAAATAAATAAATAAAAATAAGTACAATGTCCACTTTAATAAAAAGCCATGACGAATAGGAGAGAGGTCCTGCTCCCCAAAATGCAAGCTGAAATAGGAAGAAGGCATCTTCCATTTCCTTGCCGTATGTCCGATCCTGAAGTAGTTCAGGCTCGAATATTACAGCAAGTCATCTTTTAGTATAGAAGAATTAGTGAAACTAAATGCGAGAGAAGTCCGCATCAAGTAACCTGTCACAATTTACAAGTAAAAACAATTTTTAATCCATGAGCTTAAGAGCGTACATAGGAAATAATTTTAGGAGCGGCTTGGACGAGGGGGGATATGGGGTACCTTCCAAGATGGGGAAGGTTATCTGGGAAAATTTAAAAATGTTTTAGTGTAAAATGGTGAGCTATGAGGTCCTCTGACACCTACTAAACCAGGGTAAATGATGCAAACTTTTTTTTTACAGAAAATTGTCTTACCAAAATGAAAAATTGAACTTATAACATTTTATTTTTAACTGAATAATTTGTCATTTTTGCTCAATTTCCATGATTTGTAAAATCTTTATGCTGCAATTTGTATTACACTAAATGGCTTTATATAATAATATACAAACACACTAAGCTCTAGTTTTATGGCACATTTTTACTGAATAAATCAAAATTTTGGGAGGGGGGGGGGGTGCAGACATATTTAAGAAAATCCCAAAACTGTTCATGTCTGTTAATGAAATATTTTGTTTCTAATTCTTCTTTAACTCCAAACGCAACCAAAATTCAACTATCTTAGTTTTAATGAATATCAAACGTCTGGAACCATTTTTAACTGAATCAATCTCTTCTGGATATTCAAACTAAAAATTTGAAATAGGTTGAATTTGACCTGTGAACATTATGTATATATATATATATATGATATTAAATTTAGCAAAACTTATTTATTTTCTCTGCCTAGAGTTGCGTTTTTGATTTTAACCCTCCATCTTAGCTAGTAATAGGTGTTGTCCTACAGAAAGGCTGTTTAGTTATAATATAAGAAATATTATTTTGTAAAGAAAACTAAACATTACTCAAGCTATGATTAAATTGTTGATACTTGCTTGTATGGCAGAGCAAATATTAGTGTACTCACATCAGCATAAGATGTCAAAGCTGCAGCGTTATCTAACAATAATGCTTTAATCTGTAAAGGCTGCAGAGTGTTACTCATCATAATACTGATGGCTTTGTTCAGCTTTTTACTGCAATGCATCCATGGAAGGCCGTAAATCGTCTCAAACAACTTCCTGCTCTGAAAATCACAATGTTTCTTTTAAAAAAAAAACATAATTTATTTATCATAACAAAATGAATTGTGTTTAATGCCAAAATATAAATTAGATTGTAAGTGAGGAAAGATTGGAGAACAATAATATTTGTTCATGTTTAGGCAAATGGCCAAGAAATCAAAGTCAAAATGAACACAATCGTCAATTTATTTAAACAGCTCTATACATTTCGCATCCTGGGATACTCTTCAGGAGCCTTAAAATAAGAACATCCTTGAGCAGGCTACTCACGGTCAGGCTGGCCTGTCAGTTAGACCTGAACAGTCTGCCTGAACGGCGGTCACCTGGATGTCTATATATTCCGGCCGCTTGAACAGTCTTAACTGACAGACCGGCCGGAATATATACATATATGCTCAGGCGACCGGCCTTCAGATGGACTGTTCAAGTTGAACTGACAGGCATGCTTGACCATGTGTAGCATCCTTAAAGGAACACGGGCAAGCCTGCCACTATTCTTCATTTTGTATTTAATTATATTGACACTGTACATCATTTTGTGTGTGTGTGTGTGTGTGTGTGTGTGTGTGTGTGTGTGTGTGTGTGTGTGTGTTTAACTGCGTATCAACAATTTGGCTATAAACATTAGCATTGTACATCTTATTACAGTTATTACAACAGTTATATTTACACACACACACACACACACATATATATATATATATATATATATATATATTATTTTTATTGGATAATATACAAATTATAAAAATAGGAAATTATAAATTATTTACAAACCTCTTCTGTAACAGTTTCTCCCAGGAAGCAAACAAGAAATAAGCAGGTTTGCTCTGATAAAAGTGTCTCGATGAAATTGATCAAGAATGTGATTGGTAGGTTCTGAAAACAAAGGATTTTATTAACAAAATATTGATATATTGACAAGCTTTAACAAACGATAAGGTTCGGCATGAAGTAGAACATCTGAGGAAATGTTGGCCTTTTTTTATCACTATTATCATTTTATTATTTTTTGTTTAGGAAAGCAGTCTCTGAGAACAATATTATTAAATTGCTTGATACTGTCTCTTCTCTTCACTCCAGTCAACAAACAGTTATAGATGGAAATTTGTTGAACACAATTTTTGACTTCATAACTTTGTTTGGGCTGGATAGGAGGTGAAGATATAAGTGAAAACCCGAAAAATGGGACCTTCTAAACCCCCCCTCCCCCGGCACAAAGGCTACGGGCGAGGACTTTTGATATGTTGACCTCCTAACTAGCCGAAACAAAGTTATGAAGCTAAAAATTGTGTTCCAAACATGTCCATCTATAACTCTTAGTTTCCTGGACTATTAGTCGCTAAATTTCTGATTTCACGATGAACACTGAAATTATTTTTATGTTTGAAGGAAAATAAATAAAATAGCAAAGTAATATATATTATTGAAGGGAATGCAATACTCTACAACCCTATAACCGTTATTTATTATTTTGGTACATTGTTGTAGAGTTATCCGGTCAAAATGGGGAATAAATATGCGGCAAAAGTGTTTTTCTCAAAAATGACAGACTTTCAAGAGCGGGTATTTCGAAAACTAAAGATATCTCGAAAAACGTTATTGAATAGAACTTCTAGGAAATTTAATCAGCTTTCATTTGTTATAGAATAGTCATGTTGCCAGGACACAGGGTTGCCGAGATATAAGTGAAACCCCGAAAAATGGGACATTGTAACCCCCCCCCCCCCCGCACAAAGGCTACGGGCGAAGACTTTTGATATGGTCACCTCCTATCCTGCCCGAGGACGAAGTTACGAAGTCCAAAATTGTGTTCCAAAAATTTCCACCTATAGCTGTTTTTAAGCATTCGGTGCCTGGACTGGTTACAGCAAAAATATTATGCAAATCCAAATTAAAACTGGAAACATTAAAAAAAAAAAAAAAAAAAAAAATGCCCTGACTCAGTTATTTTCAGAAAAAATAAACATTCGTAAAATTCATGTTTAGAACTTTGCAAAGGAACATAGTAATTGAGGTTGTACTCATGAATGAATTTTTGAAAAATTTCTTCAAATTTTCATCAGTCCTACCTACATGAAAAATTAGTCCTGTTAAAATTTCTCTCTTCTCTCTCTCTCTCTCTCTCTCTCTCTCTCTCTATATATATATATATATATATATATATATATATATATATATATATATATATATATATTCTTTATATATGGCCAAGGTCAAAAGAATAGTACTCCTATTCTCTTTGTACTATTTATTGTTTGTACGCCCTACACGTTTCGTGGCCTTTATGCCACCTCCTCAGGGGCCATTACATCCCTATGTGTGGATAGCTCGCCACCCATACCAAGACTCTTGGTATGGGTGGCGAGCTATCCACACATAGGGATGTAATGGCCCCTGAGGAAGTGGCATAAAGGCCACAAAACGTGTAGGGCGTACAAACAATAAATAGTACAAAGAGAATTGGAGTACTATTCTTTTGACCTTGGCCATATATAAAGAATAAATAATTATACGTAAATAAAGGTCAGAAATACGTGGAAAATAATATATATATATATATATATATATATATATATATATATATATATATATATGTATATATATATATATATATGTCCTATAACAGGCCACTAATAGTGTGGTCAGTACTATGCTCCGGCCGCCTGATTTTTCCCTTTGCAGTTACCCATTAATTAATTAATGAAAGGCTGGGCGAGCCTAGGGACCCCAAATCCAACCCTTTAATGACCACACTAGAAGATAAAAATCTTTAGTACAAGCTCGGGTTTTGAACCTGGGTCCTCCAGTTCATTAGTCAAGTGCTATACCACTGAGGTAACCTTGTCCCTACATATATATATATATATATATATATGTATATATATATATATATATATATATATATATATATATATATATGACGATAGCAGTCACAATTTTTTTTCTCCACGAACCTTGGTTTATAGGATTACCTAAACAAATGATTGGACAAGTTGGTTCGCTGAAATAATATATGGCTCCAGAGGTCAAACTTTGTATCGTATGCAACAAAACTTGTACAGTATACATTTTGCCTAACTATTGAGGAATATTTCCAGTAAAAATAATTGAAATGGGTTGTGCTGCACAATGGACTTCTTTACATTAAAATTATGAGGATTAATTTCTTATAAGCAGAATAAAAATCTAAAACCAATAATATGAACTCTACATTAATTATCACTAAAAAATTACCTGTAGAATGAGATAGAATAAAGCTGCATATATTAGAGCAATCATGACATATATATCCAATAAACAGGCACCATTGAAGGGCTGCAATGCTTTCTTCAGCCTGAAAGTAGTTTATAGTATTCAATTGAGAATGTCACTAATTGAAACTCAAGTAATACAAATTGGAGGGTGATCAATGCTTCAGTTCTGATTTCAAAATCCAAGTATGCACAATTTTAAGCCTGATACAATTCTGCCCCTCCTTCTTCTTCTGCATGAGACTGTTCCTCTTCTTTACACAGGTCATGCAAGGATGAACAGACATCTGTACGATACGGGCCTGCTTACTGCCTGAATATCACACTATTATTTCTAAAGTGACACGACTCAAAAATCGGTGTTTTTCAGATATGAATATGAAAGACATGGTAAATATCTCTTCATCAACCATCAAAACTGTATTTATTATTATTAGCTTGTCCGCCAGAGGGCACTTGTGTCACTCTTCCTGTCGTAATGTTGTTATGTATTGACTGTTGTCCGACCTCTATGGAGGTATCGATTGTGTTACAGACTATGCTTCCTGTGCATGTCCTGTCCAGTAGTCGGTCTATGTATTTTTGCACAATATGATAAGTCTATATAATAATATAGTGTCTTATTAAGTTCCAATATACTGTCTTATATTGCCCTCGATCCTTATCGGGAACATTTCAAATGCTATTTCCCCTGCTTAGGCAAGAGTGACACATTTTCAGTTGAGTCTCTTTTTTTTTTTTTTTAGTTGTGTCACTTTAGAAATACTAAGATATGCAGGATGTGTGGACAGAAGAGCAGAAGAGGAAACACCTAGGCTTTGAAGGATATATTCTTCCAGCACAGTTTTGTTTACAGCACAAATCAAAGTGGTTTTTTGGTCGTTTTTTTTTTTTTTTTTTTGTTAAAAAAAATAAAAAAAAATATGCCAGTAATAGGAGGAAGGAATTACTAACCTGAGAAGAGCTTGATGATGCCTGACATTTTCCCTGAAACAGGAGTACAAACACCTTTGAAACTCTTCTAATTCAAATAATTCTTCTTCTGAACATTCTTTTACAGCGTAAGTCTTTTTGAACAAGGAATAAGCTCTGTTCCGGATGTTCTTTAATGAATAATTTAATATCTTCAAGTGCCCCTTCATCTGAACAGCGCAGTGTATGTATATTACACAGAACGACAGGGTGGCACTATAAATAGTGATGCTCAAAAGTAAAATAATGAAATACGCAAGGCAGTATCCTTTGAAATCTCTAGTGTCGAAAGGCATGTAGAAGAAAAATGGAGGTAGATACGGATTAAATATTTCATTTTCACTAGTTTCTTCGAAGAAAATAAATTGTGTCAGAGGGAATACTGCTAGATTCGAAAAGCCACCTGATGAAAATAAAATTACAACAAAATTTGATGTATTTTCAGCTTCATAATCGATTTGTGCTTTCATATTTGCAAGTTTTTCATCATTTTCTTCATTTTCATAATCATAAATTCCAGATACGATCATACTATTGGTGATTTTCAGTGATCTGTAATAGAATAAGTACAGACAAATTTATATGATGTTCCTAAAATATAAGGATTTAAATAGTAGTAGATATTACTATTACTAATAATAATAACTTAATTTATTGTTACTTTATGATTGTAATAAAGAAAATCTTAGTGCAATACCAATAGCTCCATTCCATCGGAAAATGCTAAAAGGAATCCTCAATTGCCTCAGACGGTCCAGCCACTTGGATTCAGAGTTTAATTTTAGGGGAACTACAGAGTGGAAGCTACTAACCTTTGTTTAATTACATGGATCTTAGTTTAAGCTAACACTACACAGAAGTGTTTACTATGTAGTAACTTTGTTTTTATCACACCACCCCACTAACTTCTATGCCTGAACACCTAAAGCCTTCCTCGATCCTAAATGAGACTTAATCAGATTTTACTGTTTTGAGGAGCAACTTGTTCATTCAAACGGAAATTTGCAAATGGGGGAACTGTAGGGAATCCTTCCGTCCTACAAGTTCGCGCATGCGCAATAGAACTGAACGATTTACCTAAATAGGCTATTTCAAAATAGGAGAAGCTTCCCTATATGGAGCACAATACTATAATAAATTAGAAAAAAAAAAAAACTATATAACTAAAGTAAACATACGAAGTCCGACTCGCAGGGACTGGGTCATCTTAGCGCTTCTGGAAAGCTTGGTGTAGAAACAATTCATACTTTGTTTTGATATTTCGTGAAAAAGGTAAGCACCTCCTGCCACAATGGAAAGGAAACTGGCAGTAGCCAACTATAAGCGGAAATTACTTGCTCAACCTCCTCGAATTCCGCTCATTCTAAAAGTTACCTCTAATACACACAAAAAGTAATATAAACAGGATCATTTACATATCACGGTTCACTGAAATGTTTCTGTCTTTGAGGAGGCTAAAGTGCAAATAGACAAACTCTGGCATTTTCAGACCAAAATATATTGCAGATTGGTAACATTTTCTTTTGGGGTGTGAAATGTCGAGATTTTTCATGGGAACCTCCGGATTTCGTCATCGAGTCCATATCATAAGAAAGGAAGCAGGTAGGAAACGTGTTACAAGTCCAACAAGTAGGTGTTTTCTCCACACAGAATGCCGATTAGGAACTATTAGTTACCCCAATGTAGCAGATATAAACAGAATCGCATATATTTAACATTTAACCCTTACGCTGCTACGGACTGATATATCAGTCCGGTGGTTGCAGTGCCCCGGTTGCTACGGACTGATATATCAGTCTGGAGGGAGAAATGCCTCGGGTGCTACGGACTGATATATCAGTCTGGAGGGAGTAGTGCCTCGAGTGCTACGGACTGATATATCAGTTCGTCTTCTTTTGCGCTTGGCTGCTACGAACTTTATATGACTGCTACCTTCTACTATTGCCATCTGTAGGCGGTTTATAGAAGCTGCAGTGTCCTTCAAAGCCGATAGGGGGCATAGGAATTCACTTGGGTCACTTTAGCTTCCAACTACTCAGCCTATCTGTACACCTACCTTTTTTTACTACCGAAAACCGTTGTTTCTCTTTACCTGGAATTCACCCTGCATATGTCTATAGTATATTTATTGCTTCTAAGAGAACAATTGTGTGTTTAAATATTTCTAAGAAAATTTATTCCGAACAAGAATTGTTAGAACTTTTGACAAGTATGAGTGAAAGTGAAGCGGAGTTTTCTTCGGATGTCGATGAGGGTTCTGATGATGTATCCCAAATTTTTTCTGTTGGAGAAACACCTGGAACAATTGGAATGCAAAGAACAAGGAAATTATATTCCGACGAAACATCGTGTGATGAAAGTATTCAGCACACGGGGCATTCCAGGCGCTAGGCTATCCCGCACCACCGTACCATCCAGCCCTACGAGTAAGCAGTCTAAAGGTTAAACCTGAAAACTTAGGGTTGCCAATACTGATTGGATTGGAAACAGTTATTGGACCTAACCCTCAAAAGGGTTTACAGTGGAAGTTATGTTTTGCATTCTTCTTAGCGCCTTATCAGATATTTAAGTTCTTTAACCCTTTATTCTCTTGAACCAAGAAGTAGAGTGTTTTATCGAAGCACTCTTTTTGGTGCACTTCCAGATAGTATAAATTTTGGTGATAAGAGTAATTTTTTGTGATTATAAAAGCGTCCTTTTGTATAGTGCCTGCGCATTTATTCTAATGAATATATATCAAACCACATAGAAAACAATGACGCACCTTTCGGCAATCAGCCTGCTGGCAATAATGACTCCAGCAAATATACAAATCAATGTAACATGTACAGCTAAAATTATTAACACTTTGTTTGATGCTACAAGAGGAACTGCCAAAATGGACATCAGGAGCCCATAAAGAAGTAGCATAAAAAGAAACACTATATACAAGATGTATAAATAACTTCTTGATTCTCCAAATCCTGAGAGTCTCAAGAGCCATTTTTGATTTTTAAAGAAACTTCTTGAGATTTTTTCTTTTTCAATCATTCTTCTTTCTAATAGATTCCTGCGGTTTCACTTAACCCTCTTGCTCCATTATTGGTTGTCTGAAATGAAAAACACTCATTATTACATGACACGATATAAAACCTCAATACCTAATTTTCAAAACTTTCATCACTTTGAAGTATGAAGGAATTAACTCACCACCCTTAAATTTGGTTAAAAAAAAGTTACTTCCGTCTTTGGAAGTCAAAATAATAAACTAAAGTACTCCCATTAAAATAAAATATTTTTTTATCAGCTAAGGATGAGATAATAGAAGTTCAGTCATAATAGTTAATCAATTTATATTTTTTTAAATAAAAATTAGTTTTTATGGCCAACTTTTCAACTTGATTTTCAAGTCTTTATAGTTTACCAGATTCCATAGACTAACCATGGGTTCATACATTATATGATCATAGGAGGTAGGAAGACATGAAACATTTTCACAGTGTGAACTTCACACTTATCCAACCTGCCCTAACAAAGGTGCAGATATTCCACGCAAACCCTTGCGTTTTGTTTTTTCACGGAATACATATTCAATAGGTAAATAGTTTTTATACTGACGTTTTAAGCCGATTTTTATTCTAAAAGCTTTAATTAATAAGAACAATGGAATTTTCCCTGAAAAATGTACAGCTAAGAAATGAAATCCAAATTCATATCTAGTTTCATTTAAAGAAGTTTTGTGCAAAGAATCGTCCAGATCCAACAAATAATAAACGAGGTATCATTTTTTTTACACCGCACGGCCTGGATTGGGGCCATTGTACGCCGTTACAGACGTACATAACTTTGATTTGATTTTCTCATCTGCGCCAAATCCGACCCCAACATACTCCTCCTTTCCAAATCCATATATACAGGAAGTCCCAGTCTTAAACCGACAGACTTCGTATATTGACGGAGAATAAAAAAAAAACTAAGTCAAAAAGTCCTTTGGTGATTTCTCGTTTTCGTTTCGTTTTTGAGAAAAACGCAAAAAAACCCCTTGTTTTTTGGACAAATCCCGATTTATCGCTTAAACGAAGCATTGCACGAAGAAACACCTCAATGTAAAAGTTGTAGCTTATTAAATTGTCTTTAAGATGAGACCAAGTTCAGCGTCTTAGCTGGAATATTTTACAAGATAATCGTGTTTGAATAACCCATCGGATGGACGTTTTATTCATTAGACAGTTTTGATCCGACGAAACGTCTGCGCGTGGAACGCAAAACCTGGAAAAAATAATATCGGTTCACTTTTTTTAAAAAAATTTCTTATTTTATTTTAATATATTTTTTTTTTATTCCTTTATTTTTTTTTCCTTTATTTTATAATAAATGTGGGAATAAGAGAGAATTTGTCAAAAAAAAAAAGAAAAGAAAAGTGAACCGATATTATTGGTTCACTTTTCTTTTTTTTTTTGACAAATTCTCTCTTATTCCCACATTTATTATATTTAATTTTTCGTCTCGCGTATAATTGAGACGATCAATTTAGATTGGATACTCATTTGTACAGAAATTAGAATTTTTTTAAGAACATTTTTCCGTTAAGGAATAAGTGAGAATTTGTCAGGAAAAAAAAATTAGTCGCGAGAAGATAAATTACCGAAAAATAATATTTGTATCTACCTGATATTTTAAATTGAAAAAAAATATAAAGGAATAATAAAAATATAAAAAAATAAAATAAGAAATTTAAAAAAAAAAAAAAAAAAAGTGAACCGATATTATTTTTTCCAGTTTTTGGGTTCTACGTGCAGACGGTTCGTCGGATCAAAAAATGTCTAACTCTCTATAGAACAAAATGTCCATCCGATGGGTTATTCAAACAAGATTGTCTCGTAAAATATTCAAGCTAAGACGCTGAACTTGGTCTCATCTTAAAGACAATTTAATAAGCTACAACTTTTGTATTGGGATATTTTTTCGTACAACACTTCCTTTAAGCGATAAATCGGGATTTATTAAAAAAACACGGGGTTTGCGTTTTTCTCGAAAAGGAAGCGAAGACGAGAAAATCGCCAAAGGACTTTTTGACTTAGTTTTAGCGCGGTTCCTCCCTCCCCCATATTTCGATTCCCCATCGATATACGAAGTCTGTCGGTTTAAGACTGGGTCACCCTGTAAAAATATATATATATATATATATATATCCGACTTGGAAGCAGCCCCTTTAATGATACGATTCTCAAATAGGTTCATCTGTCATCTACATGTTTTTGGCCCCCTTTCGATGCTTAGCCGCGTTCATTCGTCGACCCTTGGTACACTTTTCTAGTCCGGTCGTTTCTAGTCGGCACTTCCGGATCGCGTCATGAGGTCAAATTTAGGAGCGATTTTCCTCCCTATGGAGAAAACGCGCTAAAAATGTCTATTGACTGCAAGTATAAGAAGCCAACCTTTATTGCAAGACATGCTTAAAATATGTTTGTTGGAACTACACAGAAATATTATGCCAACATTTTAGTAATTAAGATGATTTTATATAACCGACATGGGAAGCGTAGACCAATACCCCGAAAAGGGAGGCCTGTGCGGAAGAATTTATTTTCAGCAAAGAAGTATTATTATTATCGTAATTATTATTATTATTATTATCAGGGGGTGGGGTCTCTCAGATTACTGGAGAATATTTTTACTGGGGGGTAGTTCCAACCAGTAAAAAGAATTATTTTTATTTTTTTTAAATATTTTTTTATTTAGACACTAATTATGGGCATTAAGAAATTTTCTTACGATTCGAGCTGTATCGAGTAGAACTGCTTGCTGGGATAGTATTAAGTTTTCCTCTGACAATTTCAGGTATTTGGTGGCACTGACTGTAGTATTCGGTATCAAACCATAGGTCGAAATGATAACTGCAGTAACTCTAGCGGAATCTAATTTATAGAGATCTTTTAACTCAATGGCCAAAACTTGATATTTTCGCAGCTTTTCGGCATATGCTTTCCGGATATTCTCATCATTCGGCACTGAGATATCAATTATATCAGCAGTCTTATTATGCTTGTCGATGATGAGAATATCTGGTTTATTATGGTGAACAGTTCGGTCCGTAATCATAGCTTCGTCCCATTAGATTTTAATTCTATCATTTTCTAGAAGTCTTTGTGGGACGTAGCGATAATACGGTACCGTACTTTCCATAATGCCGAACCTTTCTGCTATTGCTTGATGGTATATCTTGGCAACATTGTTGTGTCTCTGAAGGTAATCAGATCCCGCAAGAATTTCGCAGCCTGCCGTCACGTGTTGAATCGACTCATACGCCTTGTTACATAATCTGCACTTGTCCGAAATACTAATATCTTTTAAAACGTGTCGTCGGCAGGATCGTGTTGCAATTACTTGGTCCTGGATGGCTATTACGAAACCCTCAGTTCCAAAAATAGCCGACCAGAAGTCAACCATGCTACCGACAACGTCGTCTGCACCTCCGGATCAAATAAACGACTGTAATATCGCCCGTGGAGTTCTTTCGTTTGCCATTCAGAAAGGCGATCCAAATCTGTCCTTAGATCCGGTTCATTAATTATTTTCAATTTCAAGGCTGTATAATTCTCGTCCAATTTAACGATTTCCTTAAGAAGGTGGCCCTCACTCGATCTCACATAATGCCTCAGATTACTTTCTTGAGATCTACATGAATGTTCAATATTGATGAGGCCAACGCCACATTTTTTCCGTGGCAAATACAGCCTTGCCATTGAAGATGTTGGATGGTGCATGCGTGCTTTAGTCATTTCAGTTCGAATGAGTCGATCCAAAGCCCGTAGTGACGTATCTGACCACTTTATCACATTGAAACTATACGTCAATGAAGGTATTGCACAGGTGTTAATAGCTTTTACTTTGTATTTTCCATGCAGATAACTTCTTAATACTAATCGCAGCCGTTTTAAAAACTTATTTTTAAGCTCCTCCTTAACATTTTTGTGGCAGATCTTAAGGTGCTGTTGGATGCCAAGGTACTTATACGTTTCAGATTCCCCCAGTTCACGTACCTGGTCCCCATCCGAAAGTGCTATGTTTTCAGTAGATACTGTGCGTCCTTTTGTAACACGTAGCACAGCACACTTATCTAAACCACAGCACATTCGAATGGTGTTACTGAAATTTCGAACAATGCTTATCAAGCTCTCCAGTTGGGAAGCATTCTTTGCGTACAATTTCAGATCGTCCATGTATAGACTGTGAGATATCCTGGTTTCTTGGTCATTTATAGTCATCTGGTAACCGTACCCACTATCACGCAGCAACTGGCTCAAGGGGTTCAGGGACAAGCAAAACCACAAAGGACTCAGGCTATCGCCTTGATATATTCCCCTTTGTATTTTTATTGTTATTATTATTATTATTATTAAAAGAAGTATTAACATTGTTATTATTATTATAAAAAGACATTTATCATTGTTATTATTGTTTTCATTATAGTCACAAAGAGAAGTATTGTCATTTTTATTATTATTATCAAACAAGTATTACTATTATTATTATTGTTATCTACTATTATTATCAAAGAAGCATTATTATGATTATCAAATAAGTATTGGCTTTATTATTACTATTGTATTATTATTAATATCGCACAATAAAGGCTATTCATTCATTCATTATATAACCGAAGTTAAGCAACGTCGGGCGTGGTCAGTCCCTGAATGGGTGACCGAGACATTACTTTTAAAAAACTATAAAAAATAAGGGTTTATAATGTGACTTATTGTATATTAGGATGAAGAGAAGAGTTGAACTTAAATATATATATTTTTTTGTTGACTAAGTAATAGCTCAAATCGCTCCAAATGACAAGCGGTTCAATTTGACCCAATGTTTACACTGGCGCGCAGTGGTCCCTTTTCAATAATCATGGTGCAAAAATTACTTTCAGTCGATGGATCTCGTTCAAACTTGTGTTACATATGTTATATGCCAGCTGTTCTAAATGTAGATAGCCTTGTCCAGTTGGTTAATAAACACATATCAAGCAGTGAGGTTGTTCATATTATTATACGACTTGGCATGGTGTTTATTAAAGAGTTGAAAAGTACTTCTGCGTTGGTTTTAAAAAATTCCGTCTTATAGGAGATGGCGGAGAGAGGAGAGGGGAAGTTACTTGCTCAAAATTTCACTACTTTCTCAGCTAATATCGAGAGTATAATTTTTTTTGAAATATTAAAAGCTAATTTAAATATGAATTAAACATTGTTTTAGGTAATAATACATATGTTTAATAATAATAATACTTATTTACTTATTAACTACCAATCATCATTTATAATATTACTAGCTGTTACCCAGTGTGCCATGCTACACCTACTTTCTGTCTATGACTCTCCCCGTATCAAGATCTACTTGATACCCAGGATCAAGTTGTCTATACCCAGTTACGAAAATCGGTCAAACGATGTGAATGATACCGGCAGAGGCCAGCACAACAGCACTTCATTTAACAGCCGACAGAGGCCAGTAGTAGTCGATTCAAAATGGCCGTCACAATCTCAATGGTTCAGTGTAGCCAATTTTTCTTGAACAAAAATTTTGATCAAATTTTGAGATTTAACGATTTTGACCTAGCCTAGGAGATTTCTCGTATCAAGACCTACCTGTGCGCCAAGTTTGGTCAATATCGGTCAAACGGTGTAGATTTGTATAAGGAACAAATAAATAAATAAACAGAAAAACAGACACGTAATTTATATATATATATATATATATATATATATATAGATTATATTACGGCTATCCCTAATATCTTTTCCCTTTTTCTTCAGTTTATTATATGTCTTAAGAGATGTACTTCCGAAAAACTTTACACAAGCTGAACTCGCTCTATTTTCCTTTCTTCCCAATCGAGTGGAGAGCACCCTGAATAACAAAAGAGTTGTTATTTTATCAGCTTCACTTTTTACAATTCCCTTCTTGGTTCGTTCTTTGGCTTCTTCGGACGATTTTCTAGACCTGTCACGTATTCCTAAACTAGTTGAAGGAAGTATTTTTTTATTTGCCTCATCAAAAATAATTTCATCGCTTAAACAGGATGGATAATACTGCTCCAGCCTCGCCCAAGAACTATGAACCGTTTTCAATTTCCCTAAATAATTTGTATATAAATCTGATAACTTCTTCTTATTTAGTTAATTCTCTAAAATGCCATATTCTAGTACAATACTTCGGTTAAAGCCCTTAAATGATTTTGACTCATGAATTAATTCTGCCATTTTTCTTCTCGTATGCATCTTACCATATGACCTTAAACTAAAGAGAAACATATTTCAGTCAAAGCTACGAGTTTATAAAGTTGTAAAGTAATAAAATCTTAAATGATTTTTAAAATATATTACAATTGTAGGTGAAAATGTCAAAATTTTACTTCCCAAAAATCTCTGGGTTTATCGTTAATTTAATCACATACCCTAAATTCGCACAAAAACTACTGCCAAGTGTGTCTACTGGACACTAGACAGACTTGACACTTACAAAGGCAATCTTAATACAATACTGACTTACTTACCCTTCCAGAAGCCAAGGAAGGTAAGTCAGGAGAGAGGGGAAGACACAAAGAGGCACATCTCAGGTACTCGACACCATGGATTTTCACACTTATATACCTCATATTTATTGACACTCTTGTACATAGCCTAAAACCTTAGATTGTAGGCGTAACCTCTCATCGTGTGCACTAGTGAGCGTTTATTTATGTATGTATGTGTGTTCGTATATATATGTATAATGTAAGTATATAAGTAAAAGTAATGTATGTATGTAATGTTTGTAATAACTATATAAAATGTAAGGTGTTCATCGCCATAAAGCGGAACACCAACAAATAAATAAATAATAAATAGTGAGCGTTTTTAGAGCGGTTACTCCCAATCTCCATAGGGAGAACCGGCTTATGAGGTTGACCTCATGACGCAATCCGGAAGTGCCGACCAGAAACTTTCTCGTTTCAGACCCCATAGATCACGAAAATATAGGTGGTTCAAATTATATATATATATATATATATATATATATATATATATATATATATATATATTGTTTTGTTCTTTTGAAAGGGGATTTCTCTTTGTTTATGTCACTTTTGAATTGTTTGTTTTAAATTGAATTTATCAGTAAAATTAGTATTTTAGTAAAATAAGCTAAGAAACGGTGAAAGGTATTGTTAATAAGTTTGGAGTGGCTGTGGTTAATCATGATGACGTATACGTAGGTTTTTTTTTTAATTCTCCTATCTATATAACCTTCCTCATAGCCTACAACTGAAGTTATCGTTATTTCATATTTTATAGAAAGATTTAACCACGACAGAACGGAATTTTATTCGCCATGAAGCACTTATTTACAGTTGATTATAACAGTAAAACGAATTTGCTAGTAAAACAAGATACTTAAAATGACAACGAATTTTTGGTTGCTTAGAATAGAGTCTTCTCAGCAGTAGTCGAAGAGTAAGTACGTTTTCAGTACATAATTGTATTGACTTATACAGATTAAGAATTATCCGCTTTTGTGTAAGTTGTCTACTGTCAGTTTCGTGTCATTTGTGATGCTAATCTATTCCATTTCTTCGAGATTTACGTAACCGCGCTAAGATGACGCAATTCCTGCGAGTCGGGCTTTTTATTCATACCTTCTTGAAAACCAGCTTACTTGTAAAAGTAAGGTCTTATTTTGGGAGAGTTTTGTTCTATCCAATTTAACTATATGACAACTTTTAAAGCTGTAATACATACATTGTATACTGTAGTTTTATAAGTAATAAAAATGTATACAAAAAATTAGTGAGTGACACAATGAACTTCCTCCCGCCTGCTATGAAAAACCCCAAAACGAAGACCTCCGTAACAGCTATCTTTGGTACTTCGGTGTCGCTTAACGACTTTTCAAAAAATAAAAATTTCATAAATAACTCTCAGGGATACTCTAGAAAAAAAGTATAACAAGAATTTGCTACAAATAAAAAGTAGATTTTTTGCACCATGATTGTTGAAAACGGACCACTGTGTGGCGTGAGGATTTCTGACGTTCGCACTGCCGGGTTAATAAGATTCATATATTTTAAATGTATTTCATTGGACAATGCAATAAAAGTTAAAAAAAATACCAGCTTTTATTGATATATTCATGCTAAAAGAAAACTGATGAACCTTGGATCAGACCAATCTAATTTCGATTGGGCTGTCCATAGCTGGTTATTCCAAGCTTCTCCAGTATTCTTGGTTCTGCAGCATGACTGATGATATGGCATTTTTTACTCAGTAGGAACAAACATGTTTCGTTTTATTTTCGGCGTTTCTCTTCTAGGCGATTTACACCTGACTGTATTCATGTAAATTAAATCCTTCCGTATTTGTAATATAGGGCACTTGTATATTATTGGGTTGGTGCTAATATAATGCAGGTTTTTATATGAACAAGTCGTTCCAAACGGCGAACAACTGTTGAGGGGCTAACAAGAACTTCTGTAGCAATGTCCTTCACTGATGCTTGCTTCGTCCCAAACAACATTGATGTTATGCGCGGTTTGAGCCGCATTTCGACTGTGATTGTTTTGACAAGGTGAATTTCAGAGGTCCTTACTCATACAGAATGTAACACAAACTAAACTAATCTTTGAAGAAACACAACAATAATAACCATTTTTTGGTTCTTTTTGTTTCGACTTTAGATAGATTATCTTTGTTTACATGACGAGGCCTAAAAAAAAAAAAAAAAATGGATATTCAAAACCACACTGTCAGACCAACCCAATAATCGTTTTCTGGAGGGTTAATAGGAAATGATACACAAGAAATATGTTTTGTCATCAATAGAATATTCAAGTCTCCTAAGAACGACATTGTTATGCCTAGTCTTTTTATGTAGAACACGGCGGCCTGATCCCGCACAAATGATATAAAACCATTGAATTCCAATCACAAAATGATATAACCTTGATCTTTTATCACAAGTGTGGATCAGAAGATATGTGAATTGGTGAAAAAAGCGGTTTTATTTTATACGTCAAAAGGATTTGCCGTTGACATTGTCAGAAAAAAGGCACCAAACCATTTGTCCAACGCCTCATTTTTACTTAATTATTGGTTTTTAAAATTCTTCTTACTAATGAGTTAGTAGTGAAGTTATCAATTATACATTATTTGATAATACTGGATTATTAATTGAATTTATTGTTTTTAATACTTTTCCTGGGGGCGAGGTTAGCACAGTGGTAGAGCACTGGACTAATAAGCTGGAGGCCTGAGTTCAAATCCCGAGCAGGCACAAAAGATTTTTTATTCTAGTGTCTTCGTTCATGGGTTAAATTCGGCCTCCCTGACCGACCCTAGGCCAACCCAGCCTTTAATAAATTTATCAATGGGTACCTTGGGTGCTAATAACTCTAGTATTCGATGCAGCCAAGGGGAAAATCAGGCGGCCGGAGCAAGTACTGACCACACTATCTCCCGAGAGTGCCGTATGGTCATGAATCAGATACCTCTATAATAGTATCTGCCCCTCAGGGCCCTCGTGGCCTGTTACGGGACTGATTTTTTGTTTACTTTTCCTGCGTTATTAGTTTAATATTTTCAACCAGTTCTTCAAAGTCACTGCTTTTTGTAATTCGACCACAAGACAGCTCGCTGCTCATTGTTGGAATCAATTACTTAAATGTTTTTTCTCGGGCTATTTTGACTAACATTTGGTTAACGATTTGTCAAACGTATTGCCGTGCATTATAAAACTAATTTGCCACTGGCATGGGTTTTAGATGTACCTGGAATCGCTAATTTCTAACCTCGGAGGGCTAAAGTTATTACAGGTGGGGCACAAATATTTATTATTCAAAAACCAGTAAAATTTTGTAGTTCAGCAGAATCTCCAGTTTGATGAGCAATTGTTGTGCCACTTAGCCGCACCAGTCCAGATTTCAAGCATTTCCAGAATTGCCTTCCATGAAGTCCACACCTTCCGTCATTTAAAATTGTACACCATATGGGCAAATCCTTAAAAATATTATCTCTTTCAGACTGAATATCATCTTCCTAACTTGTTTGGTCCTATTGACCTAACGTCAACCAGGTGATTCATAAAAACCGAAAACATTTTATAGTATTGCTTAAAATTAGTTTAGTTCAATTTGGATTGATAGCTTCCAATAAAGTTGTTATAATTTACAGGAAAGCTCACTTCTTAAGTATAAATTAAATAAAGTATTCCATATAAATGTATATTTTATTGTATTTTGGAAGGATTATATTCTATTAAAAATGTTGCATAGAATTCGTCTAGGACGTCATAGGTGGTCGTCACCTTTCATACTTACCCATCCTTACATCCAAGAGACTGTTCGCCTCTTCACTCCTAAGGCACAAGTGATTGTTTCAAGTAAACAGAGATTTCTGACGAACGCTAATGATGTTCGAAAAGTTTTCATGTATCTATTATTTATTATCGGCCAACAATCAATAGAAAACAGTGTTTTGAAACAGAAAATGCTAAATTATTGTTGAAAGTTTTCAGTTTTCGGTTTAGCTTGAAATTTTAAGGAACGACTCGGTATAATAGAACAGCAATACGGAAGTTCTGTGGAAATACAAGAGTTGTTGGTGTTATCCCCGTTTCTAATATTCAGTAGTGTACTAGCCATTCCAGGTATTAAGTAGTAACTTATTAATAATATTTGAAGTTAACTCACTTAATGTCGAATCCATTCATTTTGTTTTCAGTGGATGTTTATGCAAAAATTAGAAGTGATGCGAACAATTAGAAATAACGTTTAAATATTAAATGAAAATATTGAATTAAAATGTAAATACATTATATTTATAAAATTGGAAAATATGCATACTTGGTGGGTCGTGGTTTTGGTTACAGCTTGAAGAAAGGAGATAAATGCTAACATCGTCACTACCATGACATGCAAAATCTCGTTTTTCAGATTCGAGACTTTGCTCTTGGATTGTGGACGATACGGCTTGTCGAAAATTGTCACAACTCCAGCACCTTTAGAATAGCCTTTAATGCCTTAAATAAAGTATCGAATAAGACCATTTTTCAATATATTACTTCATCGATCGATAGAGTATGTTGGTTCTCTAGTTCGCTTCGTTTTGCATATTCGATAGTTTGACATGGCAGGGACGATATATTTTTTTCTAGTGGTTCTGCATTGAAAAATGGTCGACACGTGTCCGAGCGTTCCGTACAATGCGCCTTCAAAGTTCCTTCAGTAGGGTCGCAGCCTTTGAGTCTTCCTTGATCACTATCCTCGCCCTGAAGTCTTGACATCTCCACCAATTCCCCTTCCGGATGTGTTTCAACTGGCTGTAATTTGCAGACGTTAGGGTTACATACGTTCCATTGTCCGCAACTACCGCTGGAGACCGCAACCAACCATGTGTCGTTGATCCGTTCGGAGATACTCCAGAAGTCTCCGGAGGTCGTCGTCGGACAATTTGGCAACATTTGGTGGAGCCTTCTCCGCCCTCTGACTCCTGTGATCTGGCTGAAGCCGGGGCATCGACAACGTCGTTGTTCTGGCTTCCAGGAACATGCATGCACGACGTGGTGATGATCGAGGGACGTGAGCAGACGATCTTGTCTATTAATGTGCCCATCCCCGATGTTACCGTGACGTTCCTCCGCATCACAGATGCTAGCGATATGCCTTTGTTGTTGCGGGGATCCTGGGAGGTCTGCTTTCCCACTATCGCCATCATTATGTGGACCAGTGAGATCAGTCCCGGGAGAGTGCACTAAGACATATTTGAATGAGTACTTTGGAACTTTATGTATAAATTCATTGTTAAATAATTAATTACCTACTCCGTCTTCTGAATGATCGTGCCCACAACCATGCACATCATACGAGTCCTCTTGCGGTTCTGGTGGAGAGTCGTCGTGAGAGTCTTGTGATGGTCCTGGCTGAGAAGTACTTGTAAGATTGTCTACAGGTCTTTCTTTGATTTCAAGAGCAATTGTTTCAGCATGGGTGAATGCTTCATTATCTTTAAAATAATAAGGAAGTAGTTGTAAAAAAATGATAATGAAATAATCCCTTTGGATAGACCTTAAAAATAATGACAAAGATTTTACTCACCAGAAGAGTTGTAGTATGTAGCGTTGGATGCCGTTGTTGACGGTCTTGTCCGTGTCAGGAACTGATAAATGCAGTCGAAATAGACCTTATATACTGAGTGCATTGCATAATTAAGCATGTGTTGTTTGATTGACCATTGACCCTAGGTCATGTGCGCAGTTTTGTAATCATCCAATTAGTAAAAGAATAACAGATTATCTCTTTCAACGATAACAAGTCAGATTATTTTCTTACCTCTCCGTTAGCGATAAGGACTTACAAAAATTTCTTCGATTGGTCTCATAATCATCTTTCCCCTCGTTTACTGATAACGACTATAATATATATATATATATATATATATATATATATATATATATATATATATATATATAAGGAGAATAATTCGTTCAATTGGAATTGTACTACAAAAATCGAACTGATTACTTGTCCAAATAAAAAATAATTATTTTTTTATTTTGCGTCATGCGTTGAACGACGCAGGACGGCCATATGTTAAAAAATTACGTTCGGGGGGTGCATCCCAGGAATGGTGGGGGGGGGGAACCTTTTTCTGCTGAACAGAAATAGGAGCCGAGAAATAAAATAAAATAGGTTGAAAATGCTCTATTTTATTTCTTGAGTTCAGAAAATGAGATCCACATTAGTCTCACCAATTTATTTGTTTTAGAGAGTATATTAAAGGAAAAATATAATCGTTAAAGAATAATTTATATTTCGTCAAATAAATTCATAAATATGCTCACGTTTTCAAGTAAACAAGTATTATACATTTCTTTACGCCAAAAATAATCGCATATTTAAAATGAGCACTCGAAAAAACCATAATGTGGTAAACATCATTGAAAACAAAAAATAATGATTTTTCCCAGTCTAGACACAAAATTTGTAAGGGAAAAAGTAACGTGACGTTTTGAAATTGGATATCTACCCTTGAGATGAGCCGATTTTTAAGTCATTGGAATCTTTCAAAAGAAGAAAGACTCCTTTTTCTAATCATATAAATGATTATTGTATTATCTCAAAAGGTACTTGCAAAACAGGTTTTCAAATTAAAAAAAAAAAAAAATGTAAACGTTTATGCATATAAGTCTATCCCAGAACACGTAGAAACACCCCGATTGGAAGAAAATGTGTCACATTAGGGATTTAATCGACCCTTCAAGTTTGGTTTGAATCGGGTAACTATTCTTTGAAATATGGCCGGAATGGCGAATCTTTAACAAAATTTTAAGGATCCGGCCTTAGCGAAATTTAAAATACATTTTTATCTATTTTTGGAATCTTCCCAAAATTTGAATATAGGGATTTTTTAATTTTTCGATGCAGAATCACCATAAAAAATTGGACAAATAGGTGACCCCACCACTGTTTAACCCCCTTGAAAGTGATCTTATTTAATTTATTTTTAAGGTTTTTTACGGATTTCGGACGGGGGAGGGGGCTGCAGCCCCCGCTTATATACTCCCATGACATTAATACCGAACTATAAGATTGATACAATTGCCTAACCAAAGTCGTCGAGATTCCTACGCTTTACTGCAAAATTTTAATAATATAATTTCCAAACCATTCATCCAGTATTTTATCTTATTTTGTAATACTGTTGGTTTTATTTCATCAATTTAGTCCCACATTTTTACAAAGGATTCACCTGGTGGAAAATCTGTAATTCATATTATAGCTCTGAATAATTTGCCTTAGAGTAAACTACACTCACAAATCACACAAGTAAAGTGACAAAACTCAAAAATCGGTGATTTTCAGTTATGACTATGAAATACATGGTAAATATCTATTTATCAACCATCAAAATTGCATGTACCTAGCTTCAGAGCTTGTACTCGTGCTCTAGAGGGCACTTGTGTCACTCTTCCTGTCTTAGGCCCTTTGCACACTGGGCCACCAAGGACCAGTGATGTGGGGTAGGTAAATATAAATTGGGTATCTACCCAGAGGGAAGGTAAATACCCAAAAAGTGGGTATTTTCAGTTTTGAGATTGATACAACTTCTTTGAATATTTTTTGGTGCAAACAAGGACTGAAACTTACCCATTTGATTATAAAAACTTAATGAACATTAATACTTACCCAGTAATATTTTAAAGAAAGTTAAAATTTGGTCCGGGTATTTACAACTTAATGTATATCTATGAATTTTCATGATTACTTTTACAGTGGGGAAGGTTAATTAATTTTACAAAGGTTTTAATGAAGCCTACTCAATTATTAAGGACTTATTTAAATTTAAAAAAAAGCCAAAAACATTTTTAATGTTTATTATAATAGTTAAAAACCATTTTAAGTTAAGTTTAAGTTTGTGATCCTTGTTAATATTATTTGAAATTATGCTCATACAGTAATAACAACATTACAGTAAGCGGAAATCTCACCAGAACCGAAAAGGTAGTAGCTTCTTGATAATCTTTGAGTCCGAGTTGGGAAACTAGTTAACATCCTTGATCCAATTGTTGAACTTATCATTGCCATTCAGTTAAGTGCCCCTTTGGTCCACACAGTTCATAAGAGATTTAAGAATTACTGAAAACTTTTCAAAAAGAAACCCAGAATCTTCTCTTCAAAAAACAGAGGAAAAACTTGTGTTAACTAAATAGGACAAACGCATTCAGTTTGGTGTTGGAAACGCACATCTTGCTGCAGACTTGTTAAACTCTTCCATTTGTTTTGTGTGTGAGTTAGGCAGAAGTATGGGATTGAAATCAGTTGATCCTCGGAAAAACATAGCTGACTGACTATAGAGAGGGATTATGGCAAAGATCCTTTGTTTGGGAAGGTCTTGAAGACAATGACAATGAAAATAATAAAATAAGTCCCATGTTATGGTGGAGAGGCTTAAAAGGTACACGTGTTTTGATCAATGAGTAGGTAACATAATTTGTGTTTTGAGAAATTGAGATAATCCTAGTCCAAAGTTTTAGCTGAGGCTACATTTTTGTGAATGCAGTACAGTAGTATCAAATTTAAGCAAACAACTTGGTTTATTGGTAGTCCGAAGGTCCATGGCAAATGTTCAGATAATAATTTATTATTTATTAACCTCTCAGTGAGCCTATTTTATAATTTATTACTGTTTTAGTAGTTTCTCAGTGTTGCAATAGCACTAAACTGGCAAGATCCATGACATTTTACAATATTCGATTACTAAGTCGCGATTTAGTTAAATACCTGGGTATTTACCCTTAAGAATAAATACCCGGGTATTTTACAACACTGCCAAGGACGCACCACCGGTGGCCGCACATGGGCCACCAGCTAGTAGTTTGATCAAGGATGTTGATGAAGCAAATGTGTGGGCATACATTTTTCTGCGTTTACATAAAAGTAAAAATCGGCATAGGTATTGGATACATCCTTTTTTTGTAATAGAATTGCAAAAAGAGCTATTTGTAATCTTTAGGAAGACCTTACCTTGGTTAGCCCAGACGAGTTCTATTAAGTTATTAAATCTCAATGCGATTTTCAATTTCTAAGATAAATCGCTCATCATTTAGGAACACTCATCATGGAACGTCTTTACTACACAAGACAAAAAATAAATAAAAAAAGAATGGCAGCACCACCAGGAGCTACTAGTGTGCTATGCCAGGTAAGAGACAATGGAATGGCCTGGTGGCCAGCAAAATCGCATCCCCTAGCCACTGTATTTCTGGAAGCGCTGCCAGTCAAGCCACAAACGTGCAGAGTGCAGAGCTATATAGGGGTCAATGCTACCATGGAAGCGCCACCGTGGTGGCCAAGTGTGCAAAGGCCCTTAATGATATTCCCCCTACATAGGCATGAGTGGCACATTTTCAGTTTTTTTTATTTATTTATTTTTTTTTTTTTAGTTGTGTCACTATAGAAATACTAGTGGGAAATGTTCCCATAAATACATTTATATATGAAGTACCTGAATTAAAGACAAGGTGAGGTATAGCTACATACAAAACAAAATTTAGTACTGACATGATCTTTAAGTCAGCAATTGATATTTTAATAAGTTATATGAATACTTTAACTGAGTAGGTAGAAGAAAGTTATCTCAAAAGGTAAAGAAATATGTACAAATTAAGATCAAAAACAAACTTTTTATTAGAGGAATATATAATTAAAACAAATAATGTATAAAATTAATCACATAATTATTTAAATTAATTGAATACAAGTATATGTTAATTTGTAACAGATTTTTTGGGACAGGTTCTCTATAGGTTACCACCCTTTTCTAGCCAGAATAGATGTGAAGCCTTTCCGTTTTCTGAAAGAAAAGCCACCATCCCTGTTACAAATCGAATCCTGGGCAGTGTGTTTTTAACACTTAAAACACTCTTGGGCATGGGATTCTCCAAATGCATAAAAAAAAAAAAAAAAAAAAAAAAAAAAAAAAAAAAAAAAAAAAAAAAAATCTTTCTACATAAAATCCTGTGTAGAAACAGGAAATGTACATTTTATAGCTCAACTAAATACAAAGAAAAACTAGGACTAATTACATGAAAAAATGAATGTTAAAAAACCTGATTTATAAAAATTTGTTTTATGGGGGAAAAAAATTAATAGAAATTTACCTATAATAAATGTAAAGTACATTGTTGCGATTTATGCCAGAATGACCAGGCCTAAATTATTGTTTGTAAAAAAGAGGCTCCAGGTTTCAAGTTGTTTGAAAATGATTGAATTGACCGAAATGTAATGTATAAGGAGATTGAATAAATAATAAAAATAAATAAATAATTGAGGTGATGATCAAAATAAGGGTTATTTAAGCTTGACTTCAGATTTTTCTTTTGTGAAGAAAAATATCAAAAAGACAAAAAAAAAAAAAAAATTATGCTGATGTACATTTTTGGCGATTATACTTAAGATAATCCATAAGAATTAGCACTAATGGACTACAGGTTGAGGCACCACAATAATAATAATAATGTATTATACGATATTTTCATTGCTGAGAATCATACTTTTGGATGGAACTGCTTCCTTCTCCAGCAGTTGTTCTCCTCTCCTACTTCTTCCTGCTATATTTCGTTGGAATCCTCTCCAGCTTCATCAGGCAGGTCATTGTTTCTTCCTTATTGGTTGCCAGGGGAATAATTCTTTTGGCAACCAATAAGGAAGAAACAATGGGCTGCCTGACGAAGCTGGAGAGGATTCCAGCAAAATATAGCAAAAAGAAGAAGGAGAGAACAATATCTGCTCAAATTCAGAAACATAAGTATGCTTTAGGTCCACACGACAAACCTATGTGATGTACTGTATAATATACAGTCTTCTTTTTGGTACATGGCCACTGCGTATGCGCTAATGCCAGCGGACACTTTTTTGTAACGTTTTATTTCCCCAGTTTTGTCATCGCTAAAGCATATATATGCTAAAATAATAAGCATTTTGAGACAGAAGACTCTTAACAATAAAATGCAATGGTTCCATGAAGTTAAAAATGTTTATATAATTTCTTAATTGTAACAAAACTAACCACGCAAAATATTATTTTAAGCTCATTGTGTATTAATGCTCTAACATTTGTAGGATTTGGAGATTATTAGGAAATAAAATAAAATAAGAAATTTGTGAATGACTTGAGATTTTACGAACAGCCCCGCAATCAAAATTATGGATTTGAAGTCACTATTTTCCTTTCAATACATAATTAGGTTTAGATAAGGAAACTATTTGCAAATACGGGTAGGGGCAGTATACAAATAAATAAATAAAGAATATTTGCAAATATTTCCCCTGCCATATTAGGTTCCATACTTTGTCATAAGTTTTATTTTATTTATGTATATATGTTAAAAATGAAACAATCTTCAGTGGCGCTAATGATCCTAGCAGTCATCTACAGAACCTTTTAAAAATCAGTTAATCACGCTCTCATTAACAAATGATTAGTTGTCGCCTTCTAATTATATTAGCAAATATAACCAACCAACTCTCTAAAAATTACACCGATAGCAGAGGAAGATCGACTCGAGACAATGGTTGGGGAGCAACCAACCATTAAGACAATTGTGGTTGGGGGACAATGGTTGGAGCAAATCGGCTGCCCCATCTAAGACGTTGAGTGAGTCTGTAAATTTACAGGGTGTCTACTACTTTTGTGAAAGCCAACTTCATGACATTTTCATGACTTTAAATGCAAATTTCATGCCCATTAAAAATAAAATAATTTCACTTAACCTCTTCGATGCGACATAGGCTAGCAGCCTATTCCCTCCACAGGCAGTAATAATTTAAATAATTTTTGTTCTAGGTATGCTTACATTGGACCCAAAAAAATGCAGTTCAACTTGGAGAGCCCAATGTTATTGTAGAAATTGATGATGCGAAAATCGGGAAAAGGATATACAATTGTGGTCGAATAGTTCCTGGAAATTGGATTTTCGGTGGATATGAGCGTGGTACTACTAATGTCTTTCCAGTCCCAGCTCACGATCGCACCAAAAAAACTCTTTTAGCGCTAATAAAAGAGTGGATTAGGCCTGGAATGACAATATTATCAGATTGTTGGAAATGTTATAACTGCTTGAATAGCCAAGGATTTATACATCTGAAAGTCAACCATTGGTTGAAATTCGTCGACCAAGAAACCGGTAAGTAAAGACAGAAACATCTAGTTTTATGAATTAATAATATTAATATTATATATATATATATATATATATATATATATATATATATATATATATATAATATTTGCAGGAGCCAAAACTCAACATATAGAGCGCGTTTGGAGAGAAGTTCAGGATAAGATCCCGCGATATGGCAGACGAGATGACCACTTATAGATGGGTATACGTGCCCATAAATTTAGCACTAATAAAGGAGTCATTCTTGTACCAGCGTCAGAAGAGATACATGTGGCTATAAAGATTGAAATAGCAGCGGCTGCTAGAGAAGGAGGGAAAAATTGGGCGCTGACCACTGCTTTCTTTAAAGCCACCATAGAAGGGAAGAAAATGGTCAAAGTAATACCAGCAGAGATCGATTTCTCAAGTAAGAAAGCCTTTCAAGCATGGAACTGGGCCAGCTGCAATCCATACACCACATGGAACATTGGAGAAGCCTCTTTAGACTTGGTCATCCAGGCAACATGGGAAACTGCTTATGAAGATCAGAGACTAATGGCTTGGATTATGAACAGGCCGGTTGCATTGTCCAGAAAAGAAGTAGATAAGGGTTTCCAGAAAATGGGCACTAGGGAATCAGTGGTAATCAACATCCTCCCCGTTTGTCTATTATTCAAAATTGAACTCTTCCCTAGCCACGGACTTGGTACCCTCTGGGAGCCAGCAGATGTCTAGTGATATTGTGGTCGCAGGGAAAAGGACTGTCAAGACAAGAACTCCTCAACACCATAAAACTTTGTCGACCAAGAAACCGGTAAGTAAAGACACAAACATCTAGTTTTATGAATTAATGACATTAATATTATTAAATATATATATATATGTATATAATATTTGCAGGAGCCCAAACTCAACATATAGAGCGCGTTTGGAGAGAAGTTCAGGATAATATCCCGCAATATGGCAGACGAGATGACCACTTATAGATGGGTATACGTGCCCATAAATTTAGCACTAATAAAAAGAGTGGATTAGGCCTGGAACGACTATAATATCAGACTGTTGGAAATGTTATAACTGGTTGAATAGCCAAGGATTTAAACATCTGAAAGTCAACCATTTGTTGAACTTCGTCGACCAAGAAACCGGTAGTAAAGACACAAACATCTAGTTTTATGAATTAATAATATAAATATTATTATTATATAAAGATATAATATTTGCAGGAGCCCAAACTCAACATATAGAGCGTGTTTGGAGAGAAGTTCAGGATAAGATCCCACGATATGGCAGACGAGATGACCACTTATAGATGGGAATACGTGCCCATAAATTTAGCACTAATAAAGGAGTGGATTAGACCTGGAATGACAATAATATCAGACTGTTGGAAATGTTATAACTGCTTGAATAGCCAAGGATTTATACATCTGAAAGTCAACCATTTGTTGAAATTCGTCGACCAAGAAACCGGTAAGTAAAGACAGAAACATCTAGTTTTATGAATTAATAATATTAATATTATATATATATATATATATATATATATATATATATATATATATAAAATGTAATGATATTTTACATTACATATTTAAAAGTTTTAAAATTAACACAGAAAATTCTGAAAATTCAAAAAGCTCATTGTTATGTTAGATTCAATTAGGATAAACAAATATTATTGGTTATATTTATCTAGCAGTGGATACAGTTAGCATTGGATACCGGTAGGACGCTCCCGCCAAGAAACAACGCCATTGCAGATGCAGCTCTAGTGGAGTCGGTTACAAGCCAATCTGTGAAAAGGTGGCTCCAGTCTCATATATCAGTCTATTGAAAGCAGTTCAGTCTGTAATGGAAGATACAGACACATGCAGTTGAAGTCTGTTAAAGGAAGCGTCAGTCTCATGTCTCACCTCTACAGTTCAGTTTGCAAGAAGATACAGTCTCATAAGTGCAGTTCAGTGAAAAGAAGATCCTGTCTTATGCAGTTAATACCGAGCTGGTTTTATATCAGGTAATGCTTGTTTATTCCTATGCCTGGACATAACTTATCTATGAGTTTTTCTTCTTTTGTTTTGGTTTTTTATTATTTAAAATTATCTTTGTTTTACTTTACTGGACTTAAACCCGACCCCTGAGATAAAGGGTTTTTTAAATTAAATATTATAAAATTTTTATTATATTGGCTCCCAACGTAGAAGCGTAACGTAAATAAACTTATTAAAAATAAAAATTTTAATTTATATTATAACATTTTGGCACATGAACGTGTGGCTATTATATTAATTCATTTTATTTTAATTATAACATTTTTTGACCCAACGTGGCGCAATTCTCTAATTCAAATATTTTAATTAATTTTATTTTAATTATAACAATATATATATATATATATATATATATATATATATATAAAATATTTTCAGGAGCCCAAACTCAACATATAGAGCGCGTTTGGAGAGAAGTTCAGGGG
Organism: Gonocerus acuteangulatus; assembly: GCA_946811695.1. Taxonomy (NCBI): domain Eukaryota; kingdom Metazoa; phylum Arthropoda; class Insecta; order Hemiptera; family Coreidae; genus Gonocerus; species Gonocerus acuteangulatus. The sequence goes on along the minus strand of OX328125.1, from coordinate 97,002,379 downwards.
TCTTGTTTAGAACAGGCCCGCCAGTGATTTTATAATGATATTTAGTAACTGTTACTATGTAATTTGATACCATCGATACAGAAATAAAAACACATGTTTAAATACTATTTAATTTAGTATTGTTTGTGTATTTGCGGTTATAAAAGTATTAAACTATGAATATTTTTGATGTTTACGATTTATGCAAAGAAGAGCAACGAGCCAGGATTTTCTTTGTCGAAAGAGGAATTCTACCCAAGGAAAGATATTGTAAAAAAGGCCACATTATGATATTTTACGAAGAAAGGAAAAAATATAGATGCAACAAAAGAGAATGTCGGTTTGAATGTGGCATGTAAGAGGGTACATGGCTATGTGACAGCAAGTTACCATTAAGTAAAGCCATTTTATTCATTTACTCATGGGCACAGGAGTATACGACGTTTAAATTTTGTTCAAAAGAATTCAATATGAGCTCTGCTACAATTGTTGATTGGAAAAATTATCTGCGGGAGGTGTGCGCGCCTAGTTTGCTGAAAACCCCAACTGTTATTGGAGGGAAAGGACTGGCAGTTAGATTGACGAGTCCTGTTTTTATCTGTCGTTTCGTAGCTTTTTGGATATTGTTGAGGCCACCTAGAAACGAACTGAAAATGTCAGATCATGCAGTGGTTGATTGGATTTGCGACAAGTGTGCGTTAATGAAATCATGAATCAAAACAGCATCCCAGTAGGTCCTGGAAAAATTGTTGAAATCGACGAGCCTAAAATTGGACGGAGAAAATATAATCGTGGACATGTAATAGAAGGTTCATAGGTTTTTGGTGGTATTGAAAGAGACTCATGTCATTGTTTTCTCATACCTGTAGCAATTCGAGACCAGGGGACACTTCTACCTATAATTCAAGAATATATTAGACCGGGTGCAGTGATAATTAGTGACTGTTATCACTGATAATTAGTGACTGTTAAGATCATACAACTACCTCCAAAATGAAGGATTTTTACAACTAACGGTAAATAATTCATACAATTTTGTGGATACCGATACCGGTACGCCTCAACATATAGAACGTCTGTGGCACAAAGTGCGAGGGAATGGTCGCGTTATGGGAATAGAAAACACCACCTTACCGGCCATATTGCAGAATTTATGTTTAAGAGAAGCATCCATACTATACATAACAAATCCATAATATATTGTAATGATATATTACATTACAGATAATACATTTAAATTCAAGAAACCGTTATATTATTCAAAAGCCCTTGTAATTTATATTTCTAAGTTCCTGGAATAAATAAGTATAAATCATTTTTTCGTTGTAATTCGCGGCTGCTGAAGTGTGATCATAGTTTCATAAAAACGTTACAATGAAGTTTCATGAATTTATAATTCTCGTCTATAATAGAGAAGAATTACTTAAATTTTTATGAGAAAATAAAGCTTTGAGTAATTCTATCAATTGTGGAAAATGTGGGGAAAATTCAAAACTGAATGAATTCACCCTTGAGTTTCATTGCCGAAAGTCTTATAACCAAAAAAATAAGCACAAGAAACTTGTAAGGAAACAGTGTGATTTCCAAACTAGCGCAAAACTGAATATGTGGTTCCGTAAGTCACATTTAAGCCTAGAAAAGCTGTGCCTCATAACTGGGTAATTTATTATGATCACCCATTTTTATGCCAAGAATTAGACATTTCCGAACATTCGTTTGTCGATTGAATGTCCTTTTGCCGAGAAGTAAGTAATATAGTACTAATATAATAATATGTTACATAAATTAAAACAATTTGTAATAATTTAAATAATTTTTGTTCTAGGTATGCTTACATTGGACCCAAAAAAATGCAGTTCAACTTGGAGAGCCCAGTGTAATTGTAGAAATTGATGATGCAAAATCGGCAAAAGGAGAAAAAATTGTGGTCGAATAGTTCCTGGAAATTGGATTTTCGGTGGATATGAGCGTGGTACTACTAATGTCTTTCCAGTCCCAGTTCACGATCGCACCAAAAGAACTCTTTTAGCGCTAATAAAAGAGTGAATTAGGCCTGGAACGACAATAATATCAGACTGTTGGAAATGTTATAACTGCTTGAATAGCCAAGGATTTAAACATCTGAAAGTCAACCATGATATTTTACGAAGAAAGGAAAAAATATAGATGCTAGAGAAGGAGGGAAAAATTGGGCGCTGACCACTGCTTTCTTTAAAGCCACCATAGAAGGGAAGAAAATGGTCAAAGTAATACCAGCAGAGATCGATTTCTCAAGTAAGAAAGCCTTTCAAGCATGGAACTGGGCCAGCTGCAATCCATACACCACATGGAACATTGGAGAAGCCTCTTTAGACTTGGTCATCCAGGCAACATGGGAAACTGCTTATGAAGATCAGAGATTAATGGCTTGGATTATGAACAGGCCGGTTGCATTGTCCAGAAAAGAAATAGATAAGGGTTTCCAGAAAATGGGCACTAGGGAATCAGTGGTAATCAACATCCCCCCGTTTGTCTATTATTCAAAATTGAACTCTTCCCTAGCCACGGACTTGGTACCCTCTGGGAGCCAGCAGATGTCTAGTGATATTGTGGTCGCAGGGAAAAGGACTGTCAAGACAAGAACTCCTCAACACCATAAAACAGACTGAGGCTACGAGGGTGACAGCCGGGACAGTGGCTGAGGCTAAAGAGAGCCTCCTTATGATGCTCCGAACGTTAACGGACAAAGTAGAAAAGAACAGATTGATTTCTGTGGGCACAGTACCTTTCCGCAGGATAAATGACGATACGCCGGTTGAGTACGTTGATCCTGATCAGGTTTTCTTCTATCGGGCGGGTAGAGAATGAACCATGACGACTAAATGTTTTAGAATAAGTTCCTATTGCATGTTTTGTATCTTATGTAAATATTGTTTTTTCGTGTTTTACTGAGTTCTTGTCATCTTTCTTTACATCAAAATTGAATGTTTCCATAAACTCTGCAAAGGTGTGCGGAGATGAAACTAAGGAGGGGGGGGGGTATTTTGACAATATTTGGCAGCCTTTGCTAGACCGGAAGATGTTAACAGACAATTACAGTTTTATTACTTATTAATTTCTTAGTTTCTCCTAGATGACAATTTCAACTATTACATATTAAACATTTCCGCGCTATTACGCCTAAAAAAAAAAAAAAAAAAAAAAAAAAAAAAAAAAAAAAAATTGATTTCTTTCGACCTACCCTAGTGAGTATAATTAGAAATGGAATGGACGAAAAAAAGAACTAAGTAATAATATTTTTAACTATTACTCAAGGCACCCAGAGTGTATGACAATAAACATACTAAATAATTTTATTCAAAAAGCCATAAAAATTACAAATTTTAATCGGTTTGAGAAAATTAATTGTTATACATTAAACATTTCTAGATGATTTCTAACCTAAACACATGATAAAAAAGTATGGACCTACAATGAGAACATTGCGCAATACAAAAGTAAAATAACTGCAAGCACAGAAAACAACAAAACATTGAAGAAGCAAAATATGTAAATGAGCTGCACATAGATAAAAAGATTAGATGAACAAATAGGGAAATCATTGAAGGAATTTTATATGGAGGAGATAGAAATAGCATATAAAACAGTAAACAGAATTCAAAATTTATATTGTGGCAAATATTAGATTTATTGTCCATGTGTTAAGGACAGGTAATTAGAATATATCGATTCATTCATTTTTCAATATTAAAAAAGAAAATATAAAGTTTGTTTTCATCAAAAATATTTGTGTATTTTTGTAAGAGTCAGGAAGCCACTAAATTAGTGACCCTGTCAAAGAAGAGCACGCAAGGAAGGTGAAAATTAAGCATAATCATTTTCTGTGCTCTCATAACCCCGGCTTCAATGTCTCAGCAAATAGACATTTCAGAATCTTTTGTCCAACTCCTCCGGGAGCAGATACAATGCCTACATCCTGCACCTCATTGAAGATCGACAACGGTAATTCTGAGCGAAATGTGCCCCAACTCCATAAAACTTTGAATAAATCAAGATGATGCAGATTTGAAGTGAATAAACTTCAAATAACAACCGAAAATTAAATGTCTTGAATAGACGTTGAATCCATAATCTCCGGTAGGGTAAGCCTTTCTTCCTAAAATAATTAACATGCAAATAATTATGGCTGAGTGCGAATGATGCAATAATACTCTGTTGAGTTTTATAATATTAATAAGAGAAGAGAATAGACTTCTCAATTTTTTATTCTAAGATGGTGTTTTGCCACGAACTAATATATGTCCAAGTTGTCGTCAATGTCCTATATCACTCTATCAGGATAAATTTCAGTTTCGATGCAATAATATGATGGAGTTTAAGGATCCGAAGAAAAGAAAAAGTAGAAAACCATGCGACAAAAGATTGCCATATTACAGTTACACCTGGTTCGATTATCACAAACTCTCAGAACAAACTATCTGTCGTTTCGTAGCTTTTTGGATATTGTTGAGGCCACCTAGAAACGAACTGAAAATGTCAGATCATGATGTGTTAGATTGGATTTGCGACATGTGTACGTTAATGAAATCATGAATCAAAACAGCATCCCAGTAGGTCCTGGAAAAATTATTGAAATCGACGAGGCTAAAATTGGACGGAGAAAATATAATCGTGGACGTGTAATAGAAGGTTCATGGGTTTTTGGTGGTATTGAAAGAGACTCATGTAATTGTTTTCTCATACCTGTAGCAATTCGAGACCAGGGGACACTTCTGCCTATAATTCAAGAATATATTAGACCGGGTGCAGTGATAATTAGTGACTGTTAAAGATCATACAACTACCTCCAAAATGAAGGATTTTTACAACTAACGGTAAATAATTCATACAATTTTGTGGATACCGATACCGGTACGCATACTCAACATATAGAACGTCTGTGGCACAAAGTGCGAGGTAATGTTCGCGTTATGGGATTAGAAAACACCACTTTACCGGCCATATTGCAGAATTTATGTTCAAGAGAAGCATCCATACTATACATAACAAATCCATAATATATTGTAATGATATATTACATTACAGATAATACATTTAAATTCAAGAAACCATTATATTATTCAAAAGCCCTTGTAATTTATATTTCTAAGTTCCTGGAATAAATAAGTATAAATCATTTTTTCGTTGAAATTCGCGGCTGCTGAAGTGTGATCATAGTTTCATTTTATACAAAAGTAATGAAGTTGCATGAATTTATAATTCTCGTCTATAATAGAGAAGAATTACGTAAATTTTTATGAGAAAATAAAGCTTTGAGTAATTCTATCAATTGTGGAAAATGTGGGGAAAATTCAAAACTGAATGAATTCACCCTTGAGTTTCAATGCCGAAAGTCTTATAACCAAAAAAATAAGCACAAGAAACTTGTAAGGAAACAGTGCGATTTCCAAACTAGCGCAAAACTGAATATGTGGTTCCGTAAGTCACATTTTAAGCCTAGACAAGCTGTGCCTCATAACTGGGTACTTTATTATGATGAATCCTCATAGACACCCATTTTTATGCCAAGAATTAGACATTTCCAAACATTCGTTTGTCGATTGAATGTCCTTTTGCCGAGAAGTAAGTAATATAGTACTAATATAATAACATGTTACATAAATTAGAACAATTTGTAATAATTTTTGTTCTAGGTATGCTTACATTGGACCCAAAAGAATGCAGTTCAACTTGGAGAGCCCAGTGTAATTGTAGAAATTGATGATGCGAAAATCGGCAAAAGGAGATACAATTGTGGTCGAATAGTTCCTGGAAATTGGATTTTCGGTGGATATGAGCGTGGTATTACTGTAGAAATTGATGATGCGAAAATCGGCAAAAGGAGATACAATTGTGGTCGAATAGTTCCTGGAAATTGGATTTACGGTGAATATGAGCGTGGTGTTATTACAGAAATGGATAATGCGAAAATCGGCAAAAGGAGATACAATTGTGGTCAAATAGTTCCTTGAAATTAGATTTTCGGTGGATATGAGCGTGGTGTTATTATAGAAATTGATGATGCGAAAATCGGCAAAAGGAGATACAATTGTGGTCGAATAGTTCCTGGAAATTGGATTATCGGTGGATATGAGCGTGGTACTACTAATGTCTTTCCAGTCCCAGTTCTATTGTAATATTAAAAAGACAAAAAAAAAAAAAAAATTATGCTGATGTACATTTTTGGCGATTATACTTAAGATAATCCATAAGAATTAGCACTAATGGACTACAGGTTGATGCACCACAATAATAATAATAATAATGTATTATACGATATTTTCTTTGCTGAGAATCATACTTTTGGATGGAACTGCTTCCTTCTCCAGCAGTTGTTCTCCTCTCCTACTTCTTCCTGCTATATTTCGTTGGAATCCTCTCCAGCTTCATCAGGCAGGTCATTGTTTCTTCCTTATTGGTTGCCACGGTATATTATATCTTTCCTTTATTCCAGCTTTTTTTATGAATAGGCCATCCATATGGAAAAAATTCTTCGATAAAGAAGGTTATAGGACAATTCTCATGTCATTAAAAGATATAAATAGTATGATAGATGACATTATGTCAGAAGAGGGGAGAGGTATTTATAAGAGCGTCAAAAAGCATTACAAGAATACCAATGATAAGTTGGCATTCGCATTATTTTCAGTCTACCTATGTCTTTTGGGGAAAAATCTAAATACTGTCAACGCTCCCCAATGGGGACGATCCTGCTTAAAAGCCATGGTAAAAAGAGCGGGGCTCAGCACCATAAATGAGATAGAGAATGTTTATCCGAGCAAAAGTAGCTCAGTGCTATGGAGCTCAGTAGTGAACTCAAATTGTATGTTGAGAGCGGGCTTATATTATGCGATCAAAAAGTACAACTCAGCTAATGAAGCCCCCTCCTGGATCCCTAACGTTGCTGGTGCAGTGTTAGTTAGACTAAGTTTTTCAGAATTATTAGCGTTTAAGCTAATTGACCAGTACATAATGAATGGTCGAGTATGGATGTTTCCGTGGGACTCCATAGCTCAACGACTATTTCAAGTTGACGCAGCCTACAAAACTTTCATACAATTTGGTGAAGATGCACCATTCTTAAAATTGATAACTCGTCCTACTGCAGCAACTCTATTTAACAACGACAATATCAAGATCGTGGGGGAGATCGCTCGTCAGATTGGGTTGATCTCAGGGAATTCCAGACTGGAGAACGTAACACTTGGCCTGGACAGTAAACAGAATAGTGAAATCGGTAATGTGTTGGCAAACATGATGGCTAATGCAGACAGTGCATACTTCACTTGGGTGGTGGGAAGGCTAAGAGATATAGCATCAGCCACTCTCAACCCCAAATTCTACGAATATATGAATGGGAGAGGGAGAGAAACACTCACCAACCTCAATGACAGCAGAACAACTCACGAATGAGACATCCCTAGCCAAGTCATGCTCTGCTTGTCTGAAAAATTCAAAAATGCCTCCACAGTTCTGTTCTCATCACTGGGAATATCCCAATGCTCCCTGGGAAAGAATACATATAGACTATTTCTCAGCATTAGGCAAAAATATTTTGATCATTGTTGATGCTTACTCCAAGTGGATGACTCCCATCATCACAAGTTCAACTACCTCGCAAGCCACTGCTAGTATTCTTGAACATGTATTTGCCCAGTTTGGTGTTCCTAAAATAGTTGTCTCGGACAATGGCCCACAATTTTGTTCACAGTATTTTCAAGATTTCCTTAAGCAACAAGGTGTGCGTTATCATCGTACCACTGCCATATACCATCCTTCTACAAACGGTCAAGCGGAAAGAGGAGTTCAAACTCTGAAAAGAATGTTGCAAACTTCTGGAGCAACTAGTTGCAATATCCAGTATTATATAAACCAATTTCTCCTCCAATAACACAAATCACCTCATCAAACCACAGGACAACCTCCATCTCTTCTGTTCCTAGGAAGAATTGTCCGATCCAGGATTGACCTAGTTAAACCCGATCTTACAAGCAGAATGATCGAAAAACAGTTGAACAACTTTTCTCCTAACTTCCGTGCTTTCTCAGCAGGAGATCCAGTAATGTTTCGATCCTACAGCGATAAAACAGATAAATGGATAAAGCGTCAAAAAGCATTACAAGAATACCAATGATAAGTTGGCATTCGCATTATTTTCAGTCTACCTATGTCTTTTGGGGAAAAATCTAAATACTGTCAACGCTCCCCAATGGGGACGATCCTGCTTAAAAGCCATGGTAAAAAGTGCGGGGCTCAGCACCATAAATGAGATAGAGAATGTTTATCCGAGCAAAAGTAGCTCAGTGCTATGGAGCTCAGTAGTGAACTCAAATTGTATGTTGAGAGCGGGCTTATATTATGCGATCAAAAAGTACAACTCAGCTAATGAAGCCCCCTCCTGGATCCCTAACGTTGCTGGTGCAGTGTTAGTTAGACTAAGTTTTTCAGAATTATTGGCCTTTAAGTTAATTGACCAGTACATAATGAATGGTCGAGTATGGATGTTTCTGTGGGGCTCCATAGCTCAACGACTATTTCAAGTTGACGCAGCCTACAAAACTTTCATACAATTTGGTGAAGATGCACCATTCTTAAAATTGATAACTCGTCCTACTGCAGCAACTCTATTTAACAACGACAATATCAAGATCGTGGGGGAGATCGCTCGTCAGATTGGGTTGATCTCAGGGAATTCCAGACTGGAGAACGTAACACTTGGCCTGGACAGTAAACAGAATAGTGAAATCGGTAATGTGTTGGCAAACATGATGGCTAATGCAGACAGTGCATACTTCACTTGGGTGGTGGGAAGGCTAAGAGATATAGCATCAGCCACTCTCAACCCCAAATTCTACGAATATATGAATGGGAGAGGGAGAGAAACACTCACCAACCTCAATGACAGCAGAACAACTCACGAATGAGACATCCCTAGCCAAGTCATGCTCTGCTTGTCTGAAAAATTCAAAAATGCCTCCACAGTTCTGTTCTCATCACTGGGAATATCCCAATGCTCCCTGGGAAAGAATACATATAGACTATTTCTCAGCATTAGGCAAAAATATTTTGATCATTGTTGATGCTTACTCCAAGTGGATGACTCCCATCATCACAAGTTCAACTACCTCGCAAGCCACTGCTAGTATTCTTGAACATGTATTTGCCCAGTTTGGTGTTCCTAAAATAGTTGTCTCGGGCAATGGCCCACAATTTTGTTCACAGTATTTTCAAGATTTCCTTAAGCAACAAGGTGTGCGTTATCATCGTACCACTGCCATATACCATCCTTCTACAAACGGTCAAGCGGAAAGAGGAGTTCAAACTCTGAAAAGAATGTTGCAAGCAACTGGAGCAACTAGTTGCAATATCCAGTATTATATAAACCAATTTCTCCTCCAATACCACAAATCACCTCATCAAACCACAGGACAACCTCCATCTCTTCTGTTCCTAGGAAGAATTGTCCGATCCAGGATTGACCTAGTTAAACCTGATCTTACAAGCAGAATGATCGAAAAACAGTTGAACAACTTTTCTCCTAACTTCCGTGCTTTCTCAGCAGGAGATCCAGTAATGTTTCGATCCTACAGCGATAAAACAGATAAATGGATAAAGCGTCAAAAAGCATTACAAGAATACCAATGATAAGTTGGCATTTGCATTATTTTCAGTCTACCTATGTCTTTTGGGGAAAAATCTAAATACTGTCAACGCTCCCCAATGGGGACGATCCTGCTTAAAAGCCATGGTAAAAAGTGCGGGGCTCAGCACCATAAATGAGATAGAGAATGTTTATCCGAGCAAAAGTAGCTCAGTGCTATGGAGCTCAGTAGTGAACTCAAATTGTATGTTGAGAGCGGGCTTATATTATGCGATCAAAAAGTACAACTCAGCTAATGAAGCCCCCTCCTGGATCCCTAACGTTGCTGGTGCAGTGTTAGTTAGACTAAGTTTTTCAGAATTATTGGCCTTTAAGTTAATTGACCAGTACATAATGAATGGTCGAGTATGGATGTTTCTGTGGGGCTCCATAGCTCAACGACTATTTAAAGTTGACGCAGCCTACAAAACTTTCATACAATTTGGTGAAGATGCACCATTCTTAAAATTGATAACTCGTCCTACTGCAGCAACTCTATTTAACAACGACAATATCAAGATCGTGGGGGAGATCGCTCGTCAGATTGGGTTGATCTCAGGGAATTCCAGACTGGAGAACGTAACACTTGGCCTGGACAGTAAACAGAATAGTGAAATCGGTAATGTGTTGGCAAACATGATGGCTAATGCAGACAGTGCATACTTCACTTGGGTGGTGGGAAGGCTAAGAGATATAGCATCAGCCACTCTCAACCCCAAATTCTACGAATATATGAATGGGAGAGGGAGAGAAACACTCACCAACCTCAATGACAGCAGAACAACTCACGAATGAGACATCCCTAGCCAAGTCATGCTCTGCTTGTCTGAAAAATTCAAAAATGCCTCCACAGTTCTGTTCTCATCACTGGGAATATCCCAATGCTCCCTGGGAAAGAATACATATAGACTATTTCTCAGCATTAGGCAAAAATATTTTGATCATTGTTGATGCTTACTCCAAGTGGATGACTCCCATCATCACAAGTTCAACTACCTCGCAAGCCACTGCTAGTATTCTTGAACATGTATTTGCCCAGTTTGGTGTTCCTAAAATAGTTGTCTCGGGCAATGGCCCACAATTTTGTTCACAGTATTTTCAAGATTTCCTTAAGCAACAAGGTGTGCGTTATCATCGTACCACTGCCATATACCATCCTTCTACAAACGGTCAAGCGGAAAGAGGAGTTCAAACTCTGAAAAGAATGTTGCAAGCAACTGGAGCAACTAGTTGCAATATCCAGTATTATATAAACCAATTTCTCCTCCAATACCACAAATCACCTCATCAAACCACAGGACAACCTCCATCTCTTCTGTTCCTAGGAAGAATTGTCCGATCCAGGATTGACCTAGTTAAACCTGATCTTACAAGCAGAATGATCGAAAAACAGTTGAACAACTTTTCTCCTAACTTCCGTGCTTTCTCAGCAGGAGATCCAGTAATGTTTCGATCCTACAGCGATAAAACAGATAAATGGATAAAGCGTCAAAAAGCATTACAAGAATACCAATGATAAGTTGGCATTCGCATTATTTTCAGTCTACCTATGTCTTTTGGGGAAAAATCTAAATACTGTCAACGCTCCCCAATGGGGACGATCCTGCTTAAAAGCCATGGTAAAAAGTGCGGGGCTCAGCACCATAAATGAGATAGAGAATGTTTATCCGAGCAAAAGTAGCTCAGTAGTGAACTCAAATTGTATGTTGAGAGCGGGCTTATATTATGCGATCAAAAAGTACAACTCAGCTAATGAAGCCCCCTCCTGGATCCCTAACGTTGCTGGTGCAGTGTTAGTTAAACTAAGTTTTTCAGAATTATTGGCCTTTAAGTTAATTGACCAGTACATAATGAATGGTCGAGTATGGATGTTTCTGTGGGGCTCCATAGCTCAACGACTATTTCAAGTTGACGCAGCCTACAAAACTTTCATACAATTTGGTGAAGATGCACCATTCTTAAAATTGATAACTCGTCCTACTGCAGCAACTCTATTTAACAACGACAATATCAAGATCGTGGGGGAGATCGCTCGTCAGATTGGGTTGATCTCAGGGAATTCCAGACTGGAGAACGTAACACTTGGCCTGGACAGTAAACAGAATAGTGAAATCGGTAATGTGTTGGCAAACATGATGGCTAATGCAGACAGTGCATACTTCACTTGGGTGGTGGGAAGGCTAAGAGATATAGCATCAGCCACTCTCAACCCCAAATTCTACGAATATATGAATGGGAGAGGGAGAGAAACACTCACCAACCTCAATGACAGCAGAACAACTCACGAATGAGACATCCCTAGCCAAGTCATGCTCTGCTTGTCTGAAAAATTCAAAAATGCCTCCACAGTTCTGTTCTCATCACTGGGAATATCCCAATGCTCCCTGGGAAAGAATACATATAGACTATTTCTCAGCATTAGGCAAAAATATTTTGATCATTGTTGATGCTTACTCCAAGTGGATGACTCCCATCATCACAAGTTCAACTACCTCGCAAGCCACTGCTAGTATTCTTGAACATGTATTTGCCCAGTTTGGTGTTCCTAAAATAGTTGTCTCGGACAATGGCCCACAATTTTGTTCACAGTATTTTCAAGATTTCCTTAAGCAACAAGGTGTGCGTTATCATCGTACCACTGCCATATACCATCCTTCTACAAACGGTCAAGCGGAAAGAGGAGTTCAAACTCTGAAAAGAATGTTGCAAACTTCTGGAGCAACTAGTTGCAATATCCAGTATTATATAAACCAATTTCTCCTCCAATACCACAAATCACCTCATCAAACCACAGGACAACCTCCATCTCTTCTGTTCCTAGGAAGAATTGTCCGATCCAGGATTGACCTAGTTAAACCTGATCTTACAAGCAGAATGATCGAAAAACAGTTGAACAACTTTTCTCCTAACTTCCGTGCTTTCTCAGCAGGAGATCCAGTAATGTTTCGATCCTACAGCGATAAAACAGATAAATGGATAAAGCGTCAAAAAGCATTACAAGAATACCAATGATAAGTTGGCATTCGCATTATTTTCAGTCTACCTATGTCTTTTGGGGAAAAATCTAAATACTGTCAACGCTCCCCAATGGGGACGATCCTGCTTAAAAGCCATGGTAAAAAGTGCGGGGCTCAGCACCATAAATGAGATAGAGAATGTTTATCCGAGCAAAAGTAGCTCAGTAGTGAACTCAAATTGTATGTTGAGAGCGGGCTTATATTATGCGATCAAAAAGTACAACTCAGCTAATGAAGCCCCCTCCTGGATCCCTAACGTTGCTGGTGCAGTGTTAGTTAGACTAAGTTTTTCAGAATTATTGGCCTTTAAGTTAATTGACCAGTACATAATGAATGGTCGAGTATGGATGTTTCTGTGGGGCTCCATAGCTCAACGACTATTTCAAGTTGACGCAGCCTACAAAACTTTCATACAATTTGGTGAAGATGCACCATTCTTAAAATTGATAACTCGTCCTACTGCAGCAACTCTATTTAACAACGACAATATCAAGATCGTGGGGGAGATCGCTCGTCAGATTGGGTTGATCTCAGGGAATTCCAGACTGGAGAACGTAACACTTGGCCTGGACAGTAAACAGAATAGTGAAATCGGTAATGTGTTGGCAAACATGATGGCTAATGCAGACAGTGTATACTTCACTTGGGTGGTGGGAAGGCTAAGAGATATAGCATCAGCCACTCTCAACCCCAAATTCTACGAATATATGAATGGGAGAGGGAGAGAAACACTCACCAACCTCAATGACAGCAGAACAACTCACGAATGAGACATCCCTAGCCAAGTCATGCTCTGCTTGTCTGAAAAATTCAAAAATGCCTCCACAGTTCTGTTCTCATCACTGGGAATATCCCAATGCTCCCTGGGAAAGAATACATATAGACTATTTCTCAGCATTAGGCAAAAATATTTTGATCATTGTTGATGCTTACTCCAAGTGGATGACTCCCATCATCACAAGTTCAACTACCTCGCAAGCCACTGCTAGTATTCTTGAACATGTATTTGCCCAGTTTGGTGTTCCTAAAATAGTTGTCTCGGACAATGGCCCACAATTTTGTTCACAGTATTTTCAAGATTTCCTTAAGCAACAAGGTGTGCGTTATCATCGTACCACTGCCATATACCATCCTTCTACAAACGGTCAAGCGGAAAGAGGAGTTCAAACTCTGAAAAGAATGTTGCAAACTTCTGGAGCAACTAGTTGCAATATCCAGTATTATATAAACCAATTTCTCCTCCAATACCACAAATCACCTCATCAAACCACAGGACAACCTCCATCTCTTCTGTTCCTAGGAAGAATTGTCCGATCCAGGATTGACCTAGTTAAACCTGATCTTACAAGCAGAATGATCGAAAAACAGTTGAACAACTTTTCTCCTAACTTCCGTGCTTTCTCAGCAGGAGATCCAGTAATGTTTCGATCCTACAGCGATAAAACAGATAAATGGATAAAGCGTCAAAAAGCATTACAAGAATACCAATGATAAGTTGGCATTCGCATTATTTTCAGTCTACCTATGTCTTTTGGGGAAAAATCTAAATACTGTCAACGCTCCCCAATGGGGACGATCCTGCTTAAAAGCCATGGTAAGCTAAACTAACCAAATTATACCCTACGAAAAAAGCTAACATAAAAGAAGCTATCAACTCAATGAAACGATTTTTTGAAACTATTGGAAAACCAAAAAAGTGTCTAAGTGATAATGCTACTTCATTTACATCAATGAAATGGGAAAATTTTCTTGTTAAAAACAACATTAAACGTATTTTAACATCCATAAGACATCCTTGTGGGAATAACTCTGAAAGAACTAATAGAGATGTGCTCACATACTTGAGAATTATTTTAGATAAAAATCAATACCGTTGGAAAACAAATTTAGAAAAGATTGAAGATTGTATAAATACTATTTATCATGCTACTACCGGTTTTACCCCCATTGAAGCTATGTTTGGTATAAAACCAAGAAGGTTTTGGGATCATTACATAGGGGAAGGTTTAAATCAAGAAGAAATTTTAACATTAGAGGAAATAGAACAAGAGATTAAAAAAAATTTTCAAAAATTAAAAGATAAAAAAGAAATTGTAAATAAAAAACGTGTCAAATTCTCAACTTTTAAAATAAATGATAAAGTCCTTGTAAGAGCACTACGCATTCCGAAGAACGGAGGTTTAAATGCCAAGTTACTACCTTTATATGAGGGACCTTATAATGTTAACACCAAAGTCTCCAGACATACATACCTTTTAGAAAACAAGGATGGAATTAGAAGAGGACTATTTCATGCCAGTTTATTAAAGAAATTTTATCCAAATGATGATGAGAACATGATTGACCAATCTAATTAATAGTTCTGTATCCCGAAACTCCAAATTAAAAAATTCAATTTTAAATTTATTTTTTATACCGGACTAAAAACATTTTTTTTTTAAATTTTTTTTTTTTAGACAGGAGTGCAAATGTAATGATATATTAAATTCACGAAAATATTTTTAAATTCAAATAACCATCGATATTTTGAAAAGCCCGCGCAAATCACAAACCATATATACAAATAACATCGTATTATATACGATCAAAATTAATAATGTTTTTGGACAATACTGGTATACAATATATCCATATTAAATGTACATCCAGATAACAATAAATTAATTATTTGTATTACAAAAAACATAATTGTTATCTTTATATATAATCCAGCAAACTGCGGAAGTTAAGAAGCAAGGACGCTAAACTTTCCCTCTCGAACGAAGCGTCACGCTATAGTCTGTTGCTTCTCAGCGTTGGTGGAAGGCAGAGCTCTCCTCCAAGGAATACCAAGTGTATTGAGGTTTTGTTGGAAGTGGATTGATTTAGAGGTAAGAATTTTTTTTTTTTGTAGTTGTCGATTATTTTATTATTGTTTGTGTGTGGTTTAATATTGTTTTGTATTTCGGAATTGTCTAAGAATCAATATGATATCGTTCATTCACTCGGAACTTTAATCCCTGAGGTTAAGTGAAACTCATATAATAAATCTTATTAAAATAATTAAAATATTTTTATTTCTTTTTTAAAAAATTAATCATTACAATATATATATATATATATATATATATATATATATATAATATTTGCAGGAGCCTAAACTCAACATATGGAGCGCGTTTGGAGAGAAGTTCAGGATAATATCCCGCGATATGGCAGACGAGATGACCACTTATAGATGGGTATACGTGCCCATATATTTACCACTAATAAAGGAGTGGATTAGGCCTGGAACGACAATAATAACAGACTGTTGGAAATGTTATAACTGATTGAATAGCCAAGGATTTAAACATCTGAAAGTCAACCATTTGTTGAACTTCGTCGACCAAGAAACTGGTAAGTAAAGACACAAACATCTAGTTTTATGAATTAATAATATAAATATTAATATATATATATATATATATATATATATATATATATATATATATATATATATATATATATATATATATATATATATATATAATATTTGCAGGAGCCCAAACTCAACATATAGAGCGCGTTTGGAGAGAAGTTCAGGATAATATCCCGCGATATGGCAGACGAGATGAACACTTATAGATGGGTATACGTGCCCATATATTTACCACTAATAAAGGAGTGGATTAGGCCTGGAACGACAATAATATCAGACTGTTGGAAATGTTATAACTGATTGAATAGCCAAGGATTTAAACATCTGAAAGTCAACCATTTGTTGAACTTCGTCGACCAAGAAACTGGTAAGTAAAGACACAAACATCTAGTTTTATGAATTAATAATATTAATATTATAAATATATATATATAATATTTGCAGGAGCCCAAACTCAACATATAGAGCGCGTTTGGAGAGAAGTTCAGGATAATATCCCGCGATATGGCAGACGAGATGACCACTTATAGATGGGTATACGTGCCCATAAATTTAGCACTAATAAAAGAGTGGATTAGGCCTGGAACGACAATAATATCAGACTGTTGGAAATGTTATAACTGCTTGAATAGCCAAGAATTTAAACATCTGAAAGTCAACTTTTTGTTGAACTTCGTCGACCAAGAAACCGGTAAGTAAAGACACAAACATCTAGTTTAATGAATTAATAATATTAATATTATATAGATATATAATATTTGCAGGAGCCAAAACTCAACATATAGAGCACATTTGGAGAGAAGTTCAGGATAATATCCCGCGATATGGCAGACGAGATGACCACTTATAGATGGGTATACGTGCCCATATATTTAGCACTAATAAAGGAGTGGATTAGGCCTGGAACGACAATAATATCACACTGTTGGAAATGTTATAACTGTATGAATAGCCAAGGATTTAAACATCTGAAAGTCAACCATTTGTTGAACTTCGTCGACCAAGAAACCGCTAAGTAAAGGCACAAACATCTAGTTTTATGAATTAATAATATTAATATTATTACAATTAATATACATACATATATATATATATATATATATATATATATATATATATATATATATATATATATATATATATATATATATATATAATATTTGCAGGAGCCCAAACTCAACATATAGAGCGCGTTTGGAGAGAAGTTCAGGATAATATCCCGCGATATGGCAGACGAGATGAACACTTATAGATGGGTATACGTGCCCATATATTTACCACTAATAAAGGAGTGGATTAGGCCTGGAACGACAATAATATCAGACTGTTGGAAATGTTATAACTGATTGAATAGCCAAGGATTTAAACATCTGAAAGTCAACCATTTGTTGAACTTCGTCGACCAAGAAACTGGTAAGTAAAGACACAAACATCTAGTTTTATGAATTAATAATATTAATATTATAAATATATATATATAATATTTTCAGGAGCCCAAACTCAACATATAGAGCGCGTTTGGAGAGAAGTTCAGGATAATATCCCGCGATAAGGCAGACGAGATGACCACTTATGGATGGGTATACGTGCCCATAAATTTAGCACTAATAAAAGAGTGGATTAGGCCTGGAACGACAATAATATCAGACTGTTGGAAATGTTATAACTGCTTGAATAGCCAAGAATTTAAACATCTGAAAGTCAACTTTTTGTTGAACTTCGTCGACCAAGAAACCGGTAAGTAATGACACAAACATCTAGTTTTATGAATTAATAATATTAATATTATATATATATAATATTTGCAAGAGCCCAAACTCAACATATAGAGCACGTTTGAAGAGAAGTTCAGGATAATATCCCGCGATATGGCAGACGACATGACCACTTATAGATGGGTATACGTGGCCATAAATATCAAGAGCGCTTAAAGGCATTTTTCCGTGATCAGAGTTTCTCTACATTTAAATTTAATCACCAAAAATTAATGATCTTCATCGATTTAAGTCCTTAAATTTACAGAAATTCCGGTCTCAAAATATCGGACAACTTTAGCCCGCAAATTCCACTATGTTCCCCAAATTATCCACTTAAGAAAAAACAATTTAGAATAGTTATTTCATTATTTCCATTGTAAATAAACAAATATTTTAGTTACAGGATTATATAATGAACAACTAGGTAATAACCAGCTCTCTATATAGACTAGTTACATTTAACAAGTCTGATTTCTTTTTTAAATCCGGTTTTAGTAAAAAAAATCAATTTAAATAAAAAAAAATCCGATTTAAATAACAAAAATCTGATTTAAATCAAATAAATCCGATCTTTTTGATTTTTTTAAAAAAATCATGATTTTTTTAAAAAAATCATGATTTTTTTACACCCTGCTACAGACTGAATTCAAAATAGTTAGTTACAGCTCACATGATTTCTTAGTTTTGGTTAAAACTATAACACTTTATTGGCGCTGAAAATGTATAAGTTGCTCAACAAAAAGCCTGCCTCCAGAACTTCTAAGAGTAAGAAAGGCATAAGCATACGTTTACCTGTAAAAAAACGACTCGCAAAGGGAAGAACTGTTGATTTGGAATACCGTACTTCCCTGTGCGAAAAACAGTCATCCTAGAGGCTTTGGAAAATATTTCTGCTCAAAATACTAAAATTCTTAAAGGGCAAATAGCATCCATTAAACACTGCTTAGAAGGTTTTTACAAAGATGGCACTGATATTAATTCTGATATATTTTTAATTAAAATTTCAATGTCAGAATCTGTTCAACACAAAGTAATTCAACTCCTCATTGGAATGCCCGAAAATTTATTCTAAAACGTTTGCCCATTGACGCTCACATGAATACTTTCAATAAGGATATGCTGGAACTCCATCGAGCCAACATGGACTTGCATTTCATTACTGTTACATGGTATTGTATATTCTGAACTACATAAATAAATCCAAGAGAGGAATTTCTATTTTACTTCATGATGCTATTCAGGAAGTAAAATGACGAAATTTCACTATTCGTGAACAATTGTGCCTTATGGCCAATAAATTTCTTAGCGCCAGTGAATTTTCTGTCCAGGAGGCAGTTTAGTTTATTATATTCTGTCCAAGAGTAGCTGGCACTGCGTATTCATAAATACTGGTCATCTGGATAGAGTACTAATATTGAAATGTAAGAAAGCACTAAAACGTCTCCAGGAGGACGCTACCAATGTTTTCCAAAAAAATGTTTTGGATCATTATGTTCAGCGACCAGACTCTCTAGATAATTTGTGCTTTGCAGAATTTTCATCGCTGTACACCTACTCCACATTAAAAAAGTCAAGAATGTCTGAATCTGAAGGAGAATTCAGCGACAGGTTTTGATACTGTAGGCGCATGTATATCACTTCAAAATAACAGCGGTTATTTAACCAGACGAATAAGGGCAAACATTATTCATTGCAGAAGATAAAATATTGAAAGTGACATTATTTTAGAGAGCAACTAATGATTTTTACTCTATGGAGAGGCAAACAGACGGAATTAATAGATGTTTACCCTTGTGAAAAATTTGGGGATTTGAAGAAATGTCTGCTTTCAAGTCGAGAAAAATTCATATATGATGATGGAGACAGCAATCTTGATGAGGTTATTGAAAAGGCCTCCGCATTAAATCTTCCATGGGACAAATCGCCTGCTATTGTCACAAGGAGACAGTTTCCAGTAATTCTTGCAGAGGCAATTACTATACACAAGAGCCAAGGAGGAACCTATGAAGCAGTGGTTGTTCATGCAAAGGAATGAACCTTACGAGCAACCAAGCTTCAAGGTCTCTTTTCAGTTGGCAAATTTACAGCTACATCTCCTAAGCCTGATGGCCTATTACAATCCACAATCAAGGAGGCTTTCGATAACAGACATATCCGCTTCAGCATCCGATTTATTAAAGTCTTCAGAATTTTCAATTATTTTTCATAATGTACAATTGTTACAGATGCATTATGTAGAAGATGAATACTATATTAGAGCTTCACTTATGGTACTTTTAGAGAATTGGACAAAACTAAATGATGTCTATCCTATTTTTGATTATGTCGAAGTTCATCATGTAGATACAAAGACCTATCGACACGGCTATGGGATGGTTTTACACTGCGCAAATCAATTAGAAAATCATGTATAAGTTATAGTTAAGTTCAACAACGAGGAACGGGTTAAAGAGCTTCAATTTGGGACTTATGAAATTAAGGGATATTTTTGTTTACGCTTGGTACAAACCACCTTCATTTAATATAAGGAAGATTTTGCCTTACTTTGAAATTTGTCTGTAAATTGTCGCGGAAAGGACATTTAGACAACTTATAATTGTCGGTGACTTTAATGTAGACTTATTAAAGTCACCAACATAAACAATTTTAAATTTATTTCTACTCAGAAATGATCCCGCATCCTTGAGGCACAGTTCTCAATCTTCTCATCGCCCTGATGAAGGCTTGAATTTCAAGCCGAAACGTCGGCAACAATAAAACCATTCTCACATGTAAAATGTAGTGCTATTAAGAAGTAACGACCGAACCCTGACAACCCCTACCTCCGCAATTTTAAATTTATTTTCTAGATATGATTTAGAGAACAAAATTGTTGGGAAACCATCTACAGACGGTTTGACACAATTAGATATCTGTTTTTCAAATATTAAGGAGTTACAGGCATCATATTATGAGTCGTATTTCAGCTATCAAAAACCAATTATGTGTCGGATATCTGAAATTCCTGGAGGAAATGAAACTAGAGTTTAAGACAATTTGATTCAAAACACTTCCAACAGCTCTAACTCTCAGTTGACTGATTTCCTGATTTTCCTGGCAGTCTGAAGTTACTACTGAACGAACAGTGGGTCCGGCGCTATCAGATTCCTCATACAGGACGTCGTCTTTTCCTCTTGGGTTCACAAATTCTGATGGCGCCTCGTGCTATGCTAATTCTGCTTGCCAAGCGTTTCTTTGATTTAGCCATGTTCGGAACCATCATTCATCAATTCCGAACGAATTGGCCAATCTGGCAACAGGTTATGGAAACAAGCAATTTCTAAATTCTGAAAAGTTGCGTTTGGCAGTAGCTACTAAGACAAATGGATGGCAATTTGGCAAAAATCTCCAACTAAATGTTGTAGAGTTTATTTTTCATTTAATATTGGTAAACCCTATCTTGAAAATGTCAGCAAACACTTTTTAAATGATTCTATTCTAAGTTGAGTCTTGATAAGAGTAGCGAGCTGACCACATGCAGTAATGGCCCCTGAGGAGGTTGTGGCATGTAGGCCATGAAACATGTAGGGAAAACAACTAATAAATTGGTACAAAAGGGAAGAGAAAGTACTATATTTTGACCTACACCACATAAATCCAAAAAGTGATTTTAAATTATGAATACCTATGTACAGCCTATAATTTAAATCCCCAAGACAACTTCTGGTACTGGGAAAAATGCTGGGGATAAATTGTCCAGCATGTTTGCAGCTATATGGATCTGAGCGTCTGAAAATTTTGAAAAAAATTATCAACAAGGAGATAAAGAGAGATACTTTAGAAATGGCATATGAGTAGAAATCAAGACTAATAAAGAGCGATCCTGTGACTTGTGCAAGATATTACGAACAAAGGACTTGAAAACTATTCAAAGTAATTAAATCAGAAAATGGCGAATTTTGCGGACACAAAGTGGAAAATTCGTATCTTAGAGTGTAGTTCCAACAAAGATGATTGTCTCACACTCATGGGCAGCTGTGATTGAATAATGCTCCTAAATTTAAAGAAGGAGATTCGGATCAAAAACAGTTATGCGCTAATTTTATTGATAAATTTGTAACTTGTTCTGCTAGCAGCGTGAGGGCAGATCTAATTCAATTTCAGACCCATAAACATACATTCAGTGGCAGGAAGAAGAGAAGAAAAGGAAAGAAGTGCTGGTTTGGTATTCATCACTTTCCAATTAATCGTAATAGAACCATTGAATGAGGCAGAATGTTGTGAACACAAATCGTCTTTGTCTAAACTGCTCTAATTCAGGCCAGCCAGAGAATGTGTTCTGGTGCTAAAAAGCAAAGAGGCTCTGAAAAATATGACTAAGATGATACAGACATATTCTTGAGAAATATATTAGATTATTATGCTCAAAGACCCAATAAATTGAATGGAATTTACCTTGCTGAATTTGATGCATATTATACTTTTTCAAGAAAAATTAGGAACCTCATCTCATCTGAAAGTGTAAACGAATCATCTTGTTCAGATACATTTGATATTGACAAGAGTAAATAGCCTTTGTTGTGTACTCTCAATAAATAAATAAAAGATATTGACAAGGAGAAAAGCAGAACCCTCATTTTGAAAGATATCCAATCCGGTATGTAAGATTCAATATTGAAAATTATGAACAAAATTATTTCAGAGAATAGCTAATGCTATTTACTCCTTGGCAAGACGAAAAGAATAAACTCCTCGACACTGATCAGAAGGGTAAGTTTTCGCTTCTTACAGATATGATCATGGCACATCTATTGAAGATGATATAATTCAAAAAACTGTCACAGAACATAAAAAAAAAAAAAAAAATAATGATGAAAATGAAGATGAAAAAGATGAGCCGGAAAAATGGAGCACTCAGAATTCTAAGTACCTAGAGATCGAACTGATGAACGGGATATCATGGTTAACATAGGGGTCTCAGCCAGTCTTACCATTTGCTGGAAAATCTGTTCTCTTTTTCAGAGATTTGAATAATGATATCAATTCAATTTGGTGGAGATTGACTCCAATGGAAGGGTTAGCCTAAGGCCCAGCGCACACGGTGAGACTTTTTTGCAACTGGAGTTGCAAACTAGTTGCACGCGCAACTGTTTTGCGACCTCGGCAATGTATTTCAAAGGGCAGGCGCACACAACGCAACTTGTTTTTGACGATCTCAAACCAGTCACATGCAACTCTGGGGCCGCGGTTGCAGTTGCGTTGTACGAGACTTTCATTGGACAGCTGTGCATTCTATCGATATTTGCAGTTGCTTAGTTACAAGAAGGTTTATTTATTATATATGTTCTTCAGCTATGTTATTTTGTGTTATGTAAATAAAGGCAGTTTTAAGTAAAGTGTATTTAAGCAATATAGCTAATACCAACATGTGCGATCAAGAACTTAACGTGACGCAATTTTTGATTTAAAAACGGATGTCAGATTCATTTTTAGCACATTGAAAAACCCCTAAATTCAAATTTTGGAAATTTTACAAAAATAAAAAGAAATGTATTTTAAATTTCGCTAAGGGAGACCCTTAACATTTTGTTAAAGATTCAATAATCCGGCCATATTTCAAAGAATATTTACCCGATTCAAACCAAACTTGAAGGGTCGATAAAGGCCCTAATGTGAAACATTTCCTTCCAATCGGGGTGTTTCTACGTGTTCTGGGACCGAGGTTATGTGCAAAAAAGTTTACATTTTATTTTTATTTGGATAACCATTTTTCGCAAGTACCTTTTGAGATAATACAATAGTCATTTATTTGGTTAGAAAAAGGAGTCCTTCTTCTTTTGAAAGATTTCAATGACTTAAAAATCGGATTATCTCAAGGGGAAATATTGAGTTTCAAAACGTCACGTTACTTTTTCGCTTACAAATTTTGTTGTCTCCTCCAGACTGGGAAAAATCATTATTTTTTGTTTTCAATGATATTCGCCACATTAGGGTTTTTTGGGGTGCTGATTTTAAATCCGCTTTTATTTGTGGTGTAAAACAATGTATAATACCAGTTTATTTGAAAATGTAAGCATATTTTTGAATTTATTTGATGAAATATAAATTATTGTTTAACGATTATATTTTTCTTTTGATCTACTCTATAAAACAAGTGAATTGGTGAAAGAATCATGTTGATATCATTTTCTAAACTCGACATAAGAAATAAAGCGACTATTTTTCGGTGTAGAATTACCAGAAAAAAAAATAGTCCAGATCGGTGACCCCATCGCTGTATACACCCCTTGTGACTCTGACATTGCAAGTTCTTACAAAAAAATACGAAGCTTACTAAATAAACACACCACTTGCAAAACTGTTGGGCAATTGATTTACAACAAGCCAATATACTCCCGTGTTTTGTTTCAGTTGCAAACTAATTTCATACGCAACTGGTTTGCAACTCGAGTTGGAAAACAGTCACACCGTATGCGGAAAGAAGTTTTATTTCAGTTGCACACTGGTTTCTACGCAACTAGTTTGCAACTTGAGATGCAGAACAGTCGCAACGTGTGTGATGGCCCTTATCTGGATGCTCTTTGACGATGAGCACATCAAATTCCAAATAAACAGAAAATTCTCTCAATATTTTCGAGCTTACAGTGATAATCTTCAAACATTAATATTGTTAAAAAAAATTATGAAAATTGCTTCATTATATATGTCAATTTCTATTGAAAATAAAATCTCTATTTCTACATGATGCAGTATGAAACCCATTAAAATTTGTATGTTGCTTTCAGATGGAGGATTGATATCGCAAACAATCTAAGAATTTATAGGACAAACACTTGTTTGAATTAGAGCTTTTTCAGTGGAATTCTAAGTTTGTACAACTCTACTGTTGTTGGTTTGATTTTTTTGAGCGGGTTTTTGTTTCGTTGTTTACCTCCCTTTTCTATTTTTTTTTTTTTTTTTATTCAATTTAAATTTATTATTTTATTAAGACAAGATAAAATATGAGAAATGTATTTGTAATTTTTCACAAAAAGTCAAAACAAACTAATAACTAATGGCACTAGGTATATGAACGGAACCGTAATAAGATGACGCAGTTCCTGAGAGTTGGACTTTTTTTGTCAATAGGGCATTGTGGATGGAGAATTAGCAAAAATGCTGTCGCTTTAATAAAGTGTTTGCAGAAGGACATACCTTATTTTTATTTTTTTTTAAATAAATGAATAAATTATTGGTGTTTTACGACCAACTAACAATCCTACGAAATTGAAAACTCCTTAATGCGAGTATTAATAACTTATGCTAGGATATTAATTGAAATAATCTTTCATCTATAAAATTATATTATTTTAAAAAAAATAAAAACTTCAGTGTCAGAAGTTTGAAATAAGAACTATTATGCTCCTAGCAAACAAAAATGGTTAAAGTTTTATTTGATTTTAAAGTGATGAATAAAGAATTAAGGCAGGTTTTTTAACATTCTTCACAGAAATATACATAAATATAATAAAACAAGCAACAATGCTTTAATGATAAATCGACTTGAAAGTACAATACATAGGAGATAGTTGCAGTTTGAAGGCGATTGGGAACACATTAAATACTAAATTGATACTTGCTTCTTCGGCCTGAATTACAAGCTTTCAGCAAAGCAAGGGTTCGAGGAACACTAAGCAATTTCTATTTATCGAGTTCTTTAAACAGATGATGCTTGTTTGTCCAGAAAGTAGACAGCCATTATGGACAGTAATGGAAGAATTATTATTTTGTTTCTTTGTCTTTTTATCCAAATGCCTCAAAGAACACTATACTCAGTACGAGTGAACATTAAAATAGATCATAAGAGTTGTCGTGTAGGTGCTTGAATGAATGTTGGAAACCGTGAGGAATCACAGAAATTTGTTTAATGGTTTAATGAGCTAAATCAAGGACAAAAATTATATATCTGAATGATTAAGGAAAAAATGAGGTCATAGTAAGATAATTATTATAATATTATCACCTTATTTATATATATACCCCTTAATATTTCTTATTTTTTATCATATCTTTACTCATTCAGTGGTAGGGTATTTGCCTTTGAGATAAAACAATCTCTATGTCCATTCCGACAAAAAATATTTTCTACAAGAGAGTACTCCATGCAATCAATTGTGGCTTTGTTTATATCTGTACCCGAAGGTAAAGGACATCATGTCCATTTTTTTCTTAAATCGACTTAACAACATGTTTTTAATGTGGATTTTTTGATCCATATAATGATGGTATACGACACTTATTCCTAATTCCATAAATAACGAAGATAAAACAGCGAAAAATAAAATCATGTCCGTTTTATATAGAGGTAAAAGACACCATGTGGAGGCATTGGTTTTGTTTGGCTATGATCAATACTTCCAATTAACTATCAAAGCCAATAACTATGTTAAAAATGTTCTTTAAACTGTTTCTGTAAGCAATGAAGAAAGAAATTTCAACAGTTCAAGCTTATGGAAAATTGGCTCTCCTGAACAATTACAAATATGTGACATGGTGTCCTTTACCCCCAGGGTACAGATATAATATCACAATTTAAACTGTAATTTTAAATATAACATTAAATCTAAATGTTGCCTTTGTGGAAGAAGTTGAAGAGAATTTGAACAGATGGTCTTCAGTTACAACAGTAATTTCCAAGAAGTCTAGGAGTAAGTTGATTTTAACCTAAAAATAATTAATATACATTAACACTAAAGATAATAACAAAATTTAATTAATTATAAAATATTGTGAACACATTTATAAGTCGTTCATCAAAAAATAAAGATAAATTTTGCATTTTTTTTTTTTACTTGACACTTGTCCGTCTTACGTATTAAAGTAATAATTTTACAACAAAAGAGTTAAAAGAATAAATAGTCGCATTATATTTAAATAAAAGCATTTACTGTAACTTACCACTCGGAAAGGCACAATCAAAATGTACAGCGAAACGAGTGACCACTGAGGGACCCAACAACCTTTTTTCTATATCTATGAGGGTTGAAAACTGACGATGAACCATCGGTTTGAGACATTATTTTTATGTTAGATGTGTGAGTACCATCTAGCTCTGTTAATATTTTGCTATAAATAAATTGAAGCTATGGCACTAAAATACTTCATAATTGTACTTTTAGCAACCATTTAATACTTGATATGAAATAACATTATTTATAAATAAACTTGTACCAGAAACTGATTTAAGGTACTTTTCCTCAATTCACAGGTACATATATAGAAATAACTGTAGGTTATAAATTACTAAATATATGGAAGGTTCATAGGAATTTGTGACCACTGAATAGTTTTTTCAGGGAATGGAGGAGGCTAGCTGGAGTTATTCCAACCATAGTTCTCCCTTCTTCGTGCTGTCAGTTTTAGAAGAGGGCTTCACTTCTTCACTGTATGTATATATGGATGTATGTATATATATATATATATATATATATATATATATATATATATATATATATATACTCTAAATGTTATAAATAAAGAAAAAAAAAAAGTCTGCTAGGGGTACATTTAAATCGTCTATGTTTACAAGAAGGCACGTACTTACATTCACAAATTTAGACTTTTTTATGAAAACAAAAATTAATTTGTTTGCAAGCCTAGAATAGACTTCAATAAACTCTGTAATTATAACAAGCTTAAAAAGTTACCTGAAGAGAATCATCAGAGTGATCAGGATGGAGGTTGCCCAAATGAAAAATACTGCACAAGGTGAATTGAAGGTATAGATTCCACCTTTAGATTTTGGGAGCTATTAAGAAGAAACTTCAGAACCTGGGTACCAAAGAAGAGACAAGAGTGGGAGTTGAGTCATAAGTACTTCAGGACACCATCTAGCAATGACCACAGTTAATTGTTAGGAAATTGTCATATGAAATTGTAGCTTGATATAGATATAACTAATTACAAGAAGGCACCTGCATTCATATTGCTCAGAAAACCAACAGAACTTTCTCAAATAAGAACTAACTGTTGTAGGATACTTCATAATGCAGAACTGTGCTATGAGGAGGGAGTGCAGATAACATCTTCCTATGAGAAATCATTTGTGGACCTCCAGCATCCTAAACATACGACATGTTAGAGAATAAGTCAACGAAATAATAAACCATACTTATAGTGAATTACTTATATATACATACCATTCCATTAATGCTTCCTCTGGATATCAATTTAAACAGCCATCAGTTAAACATTAAACAGCCAACAGTAAACATTAAACAGCCAACACTTCATAACGTCCTGAAAAATTAAAAAAATTCACCAGTTGTGAAGTAGCCATTTTGATCACATTTAACATCACTAGCAGCCATGCATGAAATTCATTAATTCCATACGGCTCTAAACTACTTTTTAGTGTAAGAAATAACTCTAAGAAATGAGTTTCACTAAATAAAATTTAAAGGACAAATAAGGTAATACTTCATTTCTAAATCAAAAACATAGTAGTGACTTTACCTCATTTTTGGAGAACTATTACTTACGGGTCCACAGTTAAAATGAGCCTAGAAGAGGAACTGCCTGCTTTATTGAATCCATTTAGACAATCTGTAACCTCTTTGCTTATGAAATGATCTCTAATCATGTCGTTAATTATAGAAAAGTTCAGCATAATCTACTTTGTTGTTTATATTTATATATTAATATGTATTCAGGTGTATATTCTGTTTGAGGTTTCTTCGCTGAGGTGTAATATTGATATTAAGACGGCTTTGACCAGTAGTTGGTTTTCGCAGAAACCACATCCTGCTTCCTATAAAATTATTTAATAATTCTGTATTAATAATATGTAAATATCAGTCTTTCTTAATTTTAATATATATATATATATATATATATATATATATATATATATATTAATTATCTTACCTGCTTACTCATGGATAAAATTGTGATTTCGGTTATGAATTTTTAATATTTTACATGATTTTTTTTTAATTAATAAATATTTATATCCTAATTCAACTAATTGAGCACTTTTTAAAAGAAGCTTTAGCACAGAGAAAAGTTTTACTGCGGAATTATAATTTAACATTTACATCGCTCTTAAACTTATGCTGAATGATATTTTGAAATGCAGGTAATAAATAGAAAGCTAAATTTAGCTGTCATTTAATTCTTCTTCGAACTCTTAGTGGGGAGGAGTTTGGGAATCCCTACACTCTTCAGCCTGTAAGGATTTCCTCGTAGCCATGAGTCAGTAATGGCGGACGTGTCGAGGATGTCAACCTTGAAAATAGAAAAACATTATGGAACAATAGATTGTATATTAGCGTGTTTCCTCTCTCTTCATATAACAGAACTCCACTTTAAAGTTCGATGACGCTACTCAAGCTATTTCCACTTAGAAGAAGAAGAATCATATTTTGAGCACCAGCAAATGAAATAATATTTCTAGCCCTCAAAAAACTTGAACACAGCTAGTCTAAATTCACTAGGACGAAAGTATATTACCTCCTGAAGTCTTGATGTGTTAAAAAACATCATTTTTTTCAAGTATTTTGCCATTTGGTATCACTG
Organism: Gonocerus acuteangulatus; assembly: GCA_946811695.1. Taxonomy (NCBI): domain Eukaryota; kingdom Metazoa; phylum Arthropoda; class Insecta; order Hemiptera; family Coreidae; genus Gonocerus; species Gonocerus acuteangulatus. The sequence continues at coordinate 96,973,033 of OX328125.1, read as the reverse complement.
TGCACCAGGAGGGTGGATTTCTCCAGACCCAAAATACTAATTTGACCATACCGGACATAGTTTTTGTTATATTGCAGGGAAACCATGTTTTCGTCGTGGTCTTCTAAAGAGAAAAATACGTCTAAAAATAAACAAAACCGGTTCATTACGACAGGGGGGGGGGGTACTCCAGACCCTACATGGGCAAATATAAGGGGGGGCTGCAGCCCCCCCCCCCCGAAATTTTCATTTGATGGTAAAAATGTATCATAAAATCCTTAAAAATAAATTAAATAACATCACTTAGTTCATAAAAAACAGTGAATTTTAGGTGTAATAGCGTTTTAGTTGCCTAAAACTATTCCAAGTTCTAAATTATTATTATTCTATACCCCGGAAATGGTCTCAGCCCCCCCCCCCCCGAAATTTTCCCAGCCCCTCCCTAAATTATTTCCTATATACGCCCATGAGACCCTAATTACTAATTTTATCTTATCGACCGTTGTTTCTCGTGTATTGTAACAATAAGCATTCTTCGGTATATGTCGTAATTATCCAAAGAGAAAGATTTCTTTCAAAAATAAACTAAAACCAGTTCGTTAGAAGTTGGGGTTTAACGTTCAAATTGATTCGAGCGGCTAGGGCGTTGGTTGTTCTTCTCCCACTAGGAGCGCTGACATTGGCGTATGTAAAGTGGGGAGGGCTGAGGGGGCTACAGCCCCACGAAATTTTGATTTGATCGGTAAAAATGTGTCATAAGCCCCTTAAAAATAAATTAAATAAGATCACTTAGTTCATACAAAGTATTTTATTTAGGGTGTAATACCGTATTAGTTGGCTAAAACTATTCCAAATCCTAGATTGTTAGTATTCCATTCTCCGAAAATGGTCCCAGTCTCCCCCCCCCCCCGAAATTATTTCCTATAGACGCCCATGAGTGCTGAACATGGCCGCTGTATCAGGTTTCTGCCTTACATTGAGTCAGCTGATCTTCACAAATATAAAAAAAGTCCGACTCGCATCATCTTAGCGCGGTTCCTTTCTTATCCCTAGTCTAATTTGGAAAGATTAAAATATTTATTTATTGATAAGGCTTCGCAACTTTGGCGAATCGCCTTAAGATTAAAATAGAAGCAGTTATTATTTTAGTTCCACCAGTCTTGAAAGGTCTTGATTTACGATCTTACCTGGAAGGGTCGGTCAACACTTGAAAGGGTCCCGCTAGTTACAAGGTCTTGGAATCTAGGAAATCTATATTTCTAACAATAAATTGTTTTGTTATTTTACTTACCTAGTTTTATTGTAAAATACATTATCCAACTATAAGCAATTAAGAAATAACAAGGAATAAAAACAGACAAAAAAAACGTTCGAATAAACGAAATCAATTACTTTAATGGTTTAAGCACTTATTTCTCCGATTGACATCGCCTAATTAAAACTTTCGTCAGAACATTTTTTGTAGAGCATTTAGTAAGCTTTCGAATGGTAACCTTTCGCTTCCCAAGATTTTCAACCGTTTTCGAGATATTAAGAAATTATACGAAGTTCCCAAAACTTTTCATTATTTCTAGCAATAGAAAATTGGTCTCATTTTACCTATCCTGTTTTACACACAAATACATTTTCTTAACATAAGAAATTACATAAATAAAAATCAATAAAAAACTAAGGGAAAGAGACAAAAATTACAAAAAGAACGACAAACACCCGTTCATAAGAACTAAACAGACGTATTTGAAGTTTCAAGCACTTATTTCTTCGACTGACATCACCTAATCAAAACTTGTTTCAGAATCTTTTCTGTAGAGAATTTAGAAAGCTTTCAAATAGTTTCTATCCACTTATGAAAATTTCCCAACCGTGTTCGAGATATTAATGAAAATATACGAAGTTCCCAAAACTTTTCATGTCTGTTCATAAAATATTTTATTCTAACCCTTCCTTAACTCCAAACGTAACCAAAAGTTTAAGATATTAGTTTTGATAAAATTTGAACATGCAAAAAATGTTTCAACTGAATCCCATGATTTTATGTACCAAAACCAAAAACGTTATTCAGCAACTATGTTCCCAATTTTCTCGAAAACGGTTAAAGCTATCGCCTTAAAAACGGTTTCATTCGTTTTCCTAGGCCAAGAAGCCTACAAAACGAGTACTTACAAGCATATGAACTCAAAAATGTAAGCGTTGCGATTTTATTTGCGCGAATTTCGCCCCAAACGCCATCTTCCAGTGGGCGGATTTTGCTGGTTAACGAACTTGACCTTTCAAATAACAGACAAATGTATATATATATATATATATATATATATATATATATATATATATATATATATATATATATATATACAAATTTGAACCACTGTTATTTTCGGTCTCTAGGGGTTCTGAAACGCGAAATTTTCTAGTCGGCACTTCCGAATTGTTTCATGAGATCAATTTTATAAGCGGGGTTCCTCCCTATGAAGGGAGGGAGGACCCGCGCTAACAATATAAACAGATCTAAGGTGTTACACGGGAGCTGGTGAAAGAATGAATGAGGTCTCGTATTGTAATTCTCTGTATGCAGGGTCTGCTTCCAGGTAAAGTCATATACTTTTACTGCCCTTTACCGTTACTCAGAAGGCTCTTTGTGTTTACAAACAAAGGACTCGGTATAGACCACCCGTATTAACCCAAAAGTGATTATATCAAGCTTGATAAACTTCCTCAATTAAATTAAGGAATTTAAGAGTGCTTAAATTAGGTTCTTGATCTAGTCAAAAAATTCAAGGAGAATTAGATCATGAATAGAAAATCTCGGCCAAACAGAAGGAAAAGAACAATAACAAGGATAGTCAAACTTCGTTTTCAAAGATTGTTAGTTGTAACACAAAAACGGTCACTCATGATTCTAATAAATTAACTGTGAAGGGTGATTACACAAATATTCCTGTTGAGGCTTTAAAGCTTCAATTTAAAAAACATATTAACCCAAAGGAATTATAAATTGGCCTAAAAACAAAAAACGATATAGAGGTTATATCAACAGAGTTTTTAAATATATGCAAAGACCTGTTGATCAATAAAATAAAAATAAAAAATAGAGTTCTCTGTAAAAGGTTTAATGAGTTCTATTAAATACATATTTTCCAATTTAGTTATAATTTTAACTATTGGAATTATTATCCAAAGATTCATATAATTACTCAACAATAGATTCTAATTTGAAGCACAGCTTTTTTCGATATCTACCTGTTCGAATTGTTTTTCTTATTTTAATTAATCTATTTTATTGTCAAATACATTATCCAACTATAAGCAATGAAAAAATAGGAATAAAAACAGACAAAAAACCGTTCGAATAAACGAAATCAATTACTTTAATGGTTTAAGCAATTATTTCTCCGATTGACATCGCCTAATTAAAACTTTCGTCAGAACATTTTTTGTAGACCATTTAGTAAGCTTTCGAATGGTAACCTTTCGCTTCGCAAGATTTTCAACCGTTTTCGAGATATTAATGAAAGTATACGAAGTTCCCAAATTTTCATTATTTCTAGCAACAGAAAATTGGTCTCATTTTTCCTATCCTGTTTTACAAACAAATACATTTTCCTAACATAATAAATTACAAAAATAAAAAGCAATAAAAAACCAAGGGAAAGAGACAAAAATTACAAAAAGAACGACAAAAACCCGTTCATAAGAACAAAACAGACGTATTTGAAGTTTCAAGCACTTATTTCTCCGATTGACATAACCTAATCAAAAATAGTTTTAGAATCATTTTTGTAGAGAATTTAGTAAACTTTCAAATAGTTTCTATCCACTTACCACGATTTCCCAACCGTGTTCGAGATATTAATGAAAGTATACGAAGTTCCCAAAACTTTTCATGTCTGTTCATAAAATATTTTATTCTAACCCTTCCTTAACTCCAAACGTAACATAACTTTCAACATATTAGTTTTAATGAAAGTAGAACATGCAGATAATGTTTCAACTGAATCCCGTGATTCTAAGTACCCAAACCAAAAACGGTATTCAAAAACTATTTTTCCAATTTTCTCGAAAACGGTTAAAGCTATCGCCTTGAAAATAGTTTCATTCGTTTTCCTAGCCCAAGAAGCCTATAAAAAGAGTACTTACAAGCGTATGAACTCAAAAACGTAAGCGTTACGATTTTTTCTGCGCGAATTTCGCTCCAACCGCCATCTTCCAGTAGGCGGATTTTGCTGGTTAACGAACTTGACCTTTCAAATTGGACGACGGATTTTTGTACCAAATTTCATCAAAATCGGACCATCAGGGAAGCCAGAAATGAGCGAACAGACAAATATATATATATATATATATATATATATATATATATATATATATATATATATATATATATATATATAAATAAATATATACATATATATATATATATATATATACAAATTTGAACCACCGTTATTTTCGGTCTCTAGGGGTTCTGAAACGCGAAATTTTCTTGTCGGCACGTCCGGATTGTTTCATTGTATCAACCTTATAAGCGGGGTTCCTCCCTATGGGGGAGGGAGGAACCGCGCTAAAATCAAAACTATTCATGTGTGTATATATATATATATATATATATATATATATATATATTATAGTTATTTGTTATCTAGTGGGTAGCATCTAAAAGATCTGAAGAACTTTTTCACTGAGGAAAAATTGCACTCTTGATGCAATGATAATATCAATCCTTCAGCTTGTGCAAATATAAAATCGTCGAAAGAAAATTCGCTACGTAAATAATTCAGTAGGTTTAACAGAAAGTGATGTACTCAAACAGAGATTACTTCATACACTGGATAAACACCAAGTATTTTCCTGTTTAAGCGTTCAGGTGGAAGTACTTCCTAGAAACGAATAAGGAAAAATTGCGGCTTATGGCTTCACATCTCTGAAGGTCTGGATTTAGAATAGTTTTGTTGAAATGTCAAAGAATAATACTTGCTTAATGATTCGTATAGAATCTGGGATTCACAGATATAATTATAAAGAAAAACCTCAGAAAGACAGTTTACAGGGAGCCGAAATTCAAGGCAGGTACACACATACTGTGTACCTGCCTTGAAACCACAACTCACAGGGCCTTGAAATAGAAAACTACAATAAACTCTAGCTTCTAACCACTAATATCTAAAAAGGCTAAAAAGAAAGAATGGCTAAATGCATCATTAAAAACCCCAAAATTAAATACAATAGTAAATACATCGACTAGGAAGATAAATAGACCGCAGATACAGAGACTTACATACCCACTGAACTTAGGGTACTCGCATAGTGAAGAGGTAGAGGCAGAGGTAGAGGGAAGAGGTAGAGGTAGAGGTACCTCTATGTAACACAAACACATTATTTGTAATGGGCACTCGCATAGTGAAGAGGTAGAGGTAGAGGGAAGAGGTAGAGGGAAGAGGTAGAGGGAAGAGGTAGAGGGAAGAGGTAGAGGTAGAGGTACCTCTATGTAACACAAACACATTATTTGTAATGGGCACTCGCATAGTGAAGAGGTAGAGGTAGAGGGAAGAGGTAGAGGGAAGAGGTACCTCTATGTAACACAAACACATTATTTGTAATGGGCACTCGCATAGTGAAGAGGTAGAGGTAGAGGTACCTCTATGTAACACAAACACATTATTTGTAATGGGCACTCGCATAGTGAAGAGGTAGAGGTAGAGGGAAGAGGTAGAGGGAAGAGGTAGAGGGAAGAGGTAGAGGGAAGAGGTAGAGGGAAGAGGTAGAGGTAGAGGTACCTCTATGTAACACAAACACATTGTTTGTAATGGGCACTCGTATAGTGAAGAGTTAGAGGAATGGTTTGACGGTTTTATGATACAGAATCAGCCATTGATGGAGCGCCTTACACAAAACATCAAAAGGTGTAGAGCAGAAGTTGATAAGGAAAAAGTTAAAAAATATTATAAATATTATAGAAAATATTCCTCTTGAGAATATCGTCAATTATGACTGAACTCACTCCAACTATAGTTTAAGTTTAGACGTTTACAGAAATTAAAGGCTGTCCGAACTCACCCCACACGTAGGGGTGAGTTCGGACACATTTTAACAATAAAAAAAATTGAAAATTTTTGAGATATTCAAAAAACAAAATACACTATTCGATAGAGAAAGGTTAAGGGTTCAAAAATTAATTTTTCCAGATTTTTAAAAAAATTCTTTCTTTTTTATTACGAGAAAACCTCCAAAATGTGCCCGAACTCACCCCAGATGACAGTAGCAAGCTGTGGGAAAAGGGAGTCAAATGCGATCCCAAACCACAAAAAAACAACAACTCCACTAACCCCACAAAATTCCAAGAGAGCAGGCTTTACAAACTTGCAGGGGAATGCGGAACTAAATACGGAAGGGGCCGAGAAAATAGTCACAAGGAAAAACCAAAAGCTTGCACACTACAAAAAAAAAAAGATTGAAAGCCCCAAAGGTAGACGAATAAGGGGAATAAAGTAACACCAAATTATGTTAGCTCAGGAAGATAATCCGACTAAACTAAGCGATCTCGACTGCGAAATAGTGCGGGAAGCCATTGAAATTACAAAACAGCCCAACGATAAGAACCATGAAGACAGTTCCACAGTCTTGGAACGCCAACTGAAGAAGTGTGAATTTACCCACCAACGCGAGGAGAGACCACAATAACTGACCAGAACATACAATAAGGGCGACCAGCAATCAAGCATTGGCATCCAGAAGGAAGGAAGAAGTGCTGAGCAGTCTGAAGAAATTGGCAGAATTACAAAAGAAAATTCAACGAACTGAAGCCACCTAAGCTGGCGACGACAGCTTCTTAAGCTATATTATTCGCTTGCTCTAAGCGCATATTCCTTGGGTGCTTTACAGGACTGAAACCCATTGATTGTAATTCCTTGGGTGCTTTACAGGACTGAAACCCATTGATTGTAATTCCCTAATTTAAATCTCTACTCTAACGTTGTTAAATTTAATTGTCACTAGTAATTCACGGCTGACACATTGTAATTTCCTTGAATCCTAATGACTGCTTTGCACAAAGGCTCTGGGCGAAGTTGCAACACCAAGACCTGTTCTGCTATTCATCAAGCCTTGCTTTGTAGGTGCTTTCAAAGGAGCTTTGCTTCAGTCGTCACCAACACCTAGTTACAACCATCACTCAATCACTAGGACGATCTACGTGATTGATCACGCTAAGTGACTGAATCGTAGCCAGGAGAAAATATAATAACATATACTTCCTTAGACCTGTTTTCACAAAGTATCAAGAGCGAGTGACAAAACACTGAAACAATATTTTTACATGAAGACTTCATTAAGTAAGGGTTTCCACAATTTAACGTGTGACACACACACACACACACACACACACACACACACACACATATATATATATATATATATATATATATATATATATATAAAGTAATGTGTGTGTATATACACATACAAGACACTTTACACAAATTTTTACATGCATTTTTAATCTTATCCAAACTACAACATTTTCCAATATAAACCAATTATTGCCGAAAAAACGTTTTAAATATGTTGACAATCTACGATATAATTTATAATTTGTATTCACGAGAATGACGTATGTATATTGTTTACAATATTTAATAATAAATCTAATTTGGGTTTCACTAAAGAAATTGAAAATGACAGTAAAATTATATTTCTTGGTGCTGAAATTGATAGAACAACGTATAAGACATTGGAATTTAAATGACAGCGGAAAAAAATACAGTAAGACCTCCATTATCCGGGATTCCAATTAAGCGGGGAATTTTTATTTTTATTCCTTCTTTAAATATTATCTACATACGAACATATTTATTGCATATTTTTTTTTTTTGATCAACTAAAGCATTTGATTTCATAATTATGTATTAAATATTTGTATGAATGTAATGATGATTATGTACATAAATATGAAATTAAATTAATTACATACATTGTAAGCTAACGAATGGAAAACCCATATTTCTGTTCCAGAAATTTATTTCATATTCTTGGAACTGAAACGTTTTCACGTCTTTCTATGAATCCCCTACTGGGCGGCGTACCGAGGAAATATTTCCTCAGTTGGGCTTTATCTCTTCACTCGAGCACATAGGAATGCCGATTTCAGCAGAATTATCTTGTTACGAGCGATCAGAACAGTCATAAGAAAATAATTTTTTTTTTTTTTTTTTTTTTTTTTTTTTTTTTTTTTTTTTTTTTTTTTTTTACGGCGCATCTACATCTAGGTCATTAGCGCCGACATCCAGGGTGCAGCGAGGAATTTTACCAGCGAGCCATGGGATGATAAAATTCCTGCCGGAGGTTGGGAATCGAACCCACCATCTCCCGCTTAGAAAATAATTATGTATCAAAAAACGACGAATAATTATTGACTTTCTCGACAACGAAATTTAATTTGAACTTGAGTTTATTTTTGCACTTATACAACTTATTAATTAATAAAACGTTCACATACACATTTCTCAATGCAAATAAAAAGGTTTACATGACATCTTGTTTACAGTTTTTCTTCATAACCTTATAATCCAGCACATTTAGTCAATAAAATGTGTGTTTCGATTATCCGGGGTTTTGGATTATCCGTGGACCACCATCCCCGTCATTACCCCGGATCATGGAGGTCCTACTGTATCTGTGGACCACCATCCCCGTCATTACCCCGGATAATGGAGGTCCTACTGTATCTGTGGACCACCATCCCCGTCATTACCCCGGATAATGGAGGTCCTACTGTATCTGTGGACCACCATCCCCGTCATTACCCCGGATAATGGAGGTCCTACTGTATCTGTGGACCACCATCCCCGTCATTACCCCGGATAATGGAGGTCCTACTGTATCTGTGGTCGCCCCAAAATAGGAAAATGACAGTATCCTGAGCAGTGATGTCCGCCCCCCCCCTCTTTCCAACATTCGCTCTAGGAAAAATCGATTACCAATAATGTCTCGTTTTATTGCTTCCTTTTACTAAAATAATAATTTTACTGATGGATGGATGCAATTTACAACAAAGAACAACCAATTAAAAAGCGAGTTCAAGACAAAAACTGATGATGCGGTTCCTGCCAGTCGGACATTTTTCGATGTTAGTCATATGAAACATTCATTAGGTTTAGTAAACCTGCGTGAATTTGTCATTGGTTATTCCTGTATTGCGTTGTCTGTAATGTCTACAGCGAAGCCACTGTTTCCGACAGTGTATTTAGAGTTGATGGTAGAAGCATCGAACCAGGAAATTGTCAACAGTGTATGCATATGTATTGCTCCTAGAATGCACCTATATCAATATTCACACATAAATACACTATAGTTTACAAGCAAAACAGCTTCACATACTATCGAGGAGTGTCAGAACCGTGATGTCATGACATTTACCTACCTGAAAGTGTCATTTTACACGTGGAGGGCTGTAAGGAAACCCTATTACTGGATTATTTTATTTTACTCGTGCGCCGGAAGTTGCGCCGCTATTTTCGCAACGTAAATATATAAAAAGTCCAACTAGCAGAAACTGCGTCATCTTAGCGTAATTCCATAACGTTCTTGTGCCTAGTGTCATTTATTTATGAGCGACCGTAACTAAGGCGACTCGATCAGAACAAAATATTACATATATAATATACATACAAAAATTATATCTAATTAAATCTAATCTCATTTTACACATTTTTGTCCAAATATACAAATGGAAATTTATATACACATTGGTTAGCAATTCATTATACATCTATTTATAAGAGAGTACAATATTACAATATACTTGAATATATGAAAAATCAATATTATAATAATGCATAAAATTTATACAAATAATCAATTAAGTTTACAGTATTTTACAAGGTTGCAAGTTAATGGGTTTGATGGTCCTGTTATAATTTGTTTAGTAGATTGGTCTTGCCTAGGTAGTTCAATATCTCATCGATATATTTGCTTCCATCGCCGAGTAATTCAGTTAAATTGTAAGGTAAGTCATAGTTTTGTCGCTGTAAACAGTCAGTCAGTATGTGCTTTATAGTCAGCGGTGTGTTACACTGTGTACATGTCGGTCTGTCCTGTCTTGTCATGAGATAGGAGTGTGTCAGTCGGGAATGGCCAATTCTTAAGCGGCATAATATCACTTCGTCTTTTCTATTATCCCTTTTGCTTGAAGGCCATTCACCTATCGTCTGTTTTATTTCTCGAAGTTTGTTTTCTGTCGTCATGTGCCCTGATTTCTGCCACTTTTCTGTAATGAACCTTCTTACTTCGATTTGCAGATCTTGTAATGTAACTTTGTCTATGTCCTGTCGGTTTTGTCTTGTAGCCGTCCGAGCCAGTACATCAGCTTATTATTTTGTGAAAAACGAAAACACCTACCTACTCCAATATATACCAGGTAAAAAGATAGATTTTAGACGAAGTAGCAGAAACTCCTCCGTCGCGGACTTTGACTTCCGCATAGAATTATCTATGACAAACAACCAAACATTGTTTCTCATTTTACTTATCTTGTTTAACTGGCGAATTTGTAAAAGTTATTGATTTATAACATCACGATTTCTATAATCTATTAATTTGATTTTATTGTATTGCTTCACGGCGTGTCAACAATTGGGCTATTAACGCCGGGTTATCAACAGGCTGCTACACTTTTATAATACCAACAGCACGTGGTTGGTCACCCATTCAGGTACTGGCCACGCCTGACGTTGCTTATCTTCGGTATTCAACGAGAACCGGTGCATTCAACGTGGCTATAATCTATTAATATATTACCCCCCCCCCCGAATGTGGGTCCGTAGAACAAAAAATTTCAAATATCATTTAACATTATACTAGTTTCACTATAGTCTTAGGACGGTGATTACCTAGCAGTTTTCTCCCCATGACACTTTGAGCACCATGGAAGAAGTTGTGAAATTTTGTATGGATATTTTTCTTGAAATATAACATTATAACGTTTAATATGACATGTCTACTATATATTTGTCAAATACCACTCACTCACTGACCTATCATCGCTCAGCCCAAACCATTTGACAGAAAATGTTGAAATTTTGCATGGACACTCCCTTTAGGACGTAAACACTCACTATGAAAGGATTTTTTGATATTCAAATGTTTAAGTATTTTTGGGGGGGTTTTGGTTAGGAGCAGGCAAGCCTAGGCAGCATGCGATCCTAGGACAATAACAGGTCAGCTGTTACCGTACTGTATCTATTTCATAATATTATTTGCGGTTCATTTGAACTGTGATGGCAGACCTTGAATTGAATGGTCTATCCCAGGTAATAATATCCCAAACAGCCTCCTCACCCATCAGCCCATCCCCAGTCAGAACACTTCTTGGTAATGCTCCCAAATGTAATGGGTGTTTCCAAATGACATCTTGGAAACATAAATTTTTACGTACATTTATTATTGACAACGAATTTTATCCTGTACTGGCTAAACTGCTGTTACTGCTAACCTATAGATAACGGGTTATCTCTATACTTCGATTACTTTTCAATTGGTAACTAACTTATAGTATGACGGGAACCTTGCTATAATAAACAGCGCAAAATTATGTAGTAGCGTTACTTTTGATGATACATTATTTAACGCAGTATATAACTACTTATCAGCCGTGACGAAGCACGGTCATTCAGCTAGTACATAATAAAATTAAGAACTAAAAGAATCCACTTTTGACATTAGTCTCTATTCGTTTAGGGGCGTGTAGGTCCGCAAAAACCCACGTAAAAACAAAATTGGGGAACCAAATTTGAAGGGGCCAGGGCGATCCCATACGTGATGAAATCAACCTCGGCGAGCCAAGTTCGTCGCCAAGAACATCGTTTTAGCAGGTGGGAGCCGGCGGTCCCCAGGGGCCGACAATATCCCATCGGCGCGCCGATGGGCAAAATGACTGTTTTACGGCGACAAAAGTCGAAAATGTGATGTCGTCGTAGAAAGTCAATTCACGTGTCAAAACGTGCTCAAGTCTTCTATTCATTAAAAACCGAACAATTTTTTTATCTATTTTAACCCAAACCTGTTTAAAACAATAAGGAATGCAACCATTGCTAGTCTCTTCCACTTCCTCGGTTTAGTCTTGTTCCAACTATGGTCCTTTTAAGTCGTGTTTTAAAAATTGTGTACAAATTTTAAAAATTCTTTTCACAATGGATTTATTACCTAGTGGTATGTTCTTTATAAATACATAATATATATCTAATAACAGAAAGGCATATCAAAGAAAAAAAAATATTAATGAAATTATTACTAGATTGTTCATATTTTGTTGATTACTCAAGTTTGAGTAAGGTTATAAAAAAAGTTCCACAAAGTTCCACTTCCAAATATTTTTTTTCGATAAGCCTTAAGCTTCTACTTTACTGACTTGAGACTTTCAGCTCCCCCTTCTTCCCCCTTTTAATGCAAATTTAAATTTAGTTTAGGCAGTCAGATAGTCACTTACTAAATACTGTCTAATATTAGTAGGATTAAGGTAAAATGTAAATATTTACTTTCTTGGATCATCAACAGGCGACGGAAGGGAATTTTAATCGGACTCTAAGAAAGGGAACATTTTTCCCAGTGTTTATTGCAGTTTTGTTCTTGTAATTACTTTTCCATTTTTTGAACATGATTATTTAAATTTCATGTTACCAATGTATATGTAATTAGCCAATGTAAGTGTAGTTTACCACATGATCCACTCCAAGAACTGTCATTAGACAATGAGGCAGACGATACTGACTCGTCAAAAGAAAATGCTGAAGGATGTATCAGTATAGAATCAGACGATGATTGATGGATAATTCGTTTTTAGTGCATAGTATAATTGTATATATTTGTTATTATTAAAAAAAAAAAAAACAAGTCAGTACAATTACTTTTTTCTTCAAGTTGTTAGTCTATTTTTGTTATTTATTTTCGAATTATAGCGTATGTATTATTTTTTATGAATATATGTATTATGTTTATGTAAATAATAGATGTAAAAAGGTACTACTTAAATGTTCCATAGATTTACAAAATGTTTTCCCAATTTTTATCTATTATGTCAAAGAATTTGTGTGTCTAAAACATTAGTTTGTTGGATATACTAAAAACTATGGGTCAACGATTTTTTTAAATATTTTTCCCTATCTCAGTGACCTCAAAAATATTGAAAAACACAAAAAAAAATTTTGTCGTCCTACAAGTGGATTTTTGCCCAGTGTGCGGCGGTCCCACCGGACCGCTTAAAGCTCAGCGTCTCAAATCCCAACCCTCCCTCCCCTTGGGAAAGTTAGTCTTGTTGCTCCCTACAGATGAGCTTTCCCAACAGGAGCTTTGATCCGTCCTGTCCTGGAGTACAGGAGGATATGAATGAAGAGATATAGTCGGTGGTGGGGATGAAGGTCTCTAGGTGGGGTTGGAGGGGAGTCTGAATGGAAGGATATTCAGGCAGTCTCTATCGTGTCATGAGAGGAGGAACATCGCAGCGAACCAAGTCATTGTCTGAGATATGCAGCACCATGATTCTAACACAGGTCAGATTTGTCCCTAACATATTTACCAATAACTTATTTTGGCAGCAAAAAAAAAAAATAAATAAATAAAATAAGTTCTGACAATAGAATTTAGAATAATTTGACACGTCAAACAGCAACATTGTGAAATATTTTTTAAATAATTTTCGATTTTATATTTTCATCCGCAAATATATGAAGCATCAATTATATAAGTTCATTTAATTTGGAGCGTCATTTGAAACCCTTTGCAAAACTGAGGAAATTATATTTACATCCAGTTATAGACGCTGTCGTAAAGTAGAAATAATGTAGTCTTTTAATCACTTACCAATAGACTCCAGAAAACATTAAAACATTAACATACGTACCATGTGACATTTATGTGCTCTTGTTAGATAGTAGCCCACATATCGTCCCTACCATTTCAAACTATGGAATATGAAAATCGGAGCAAACTAGCGAACGAACAAATTCTATCCATTGAAGAAGAAATGTATTGAAAAATGGTATTATTCGATACTTTATTGAATGCATTTCCGGCTATTTTAATGGGGTTACAGTTGTCAAAATTTGCGACAAGCCGTATCTTCCACAATCCAAGAGCTAAGTATCGAATCTGAAAAACGAGATTTTTCATATTCGATAGTTTGAAATGGTAGGGACGATATATTCAATTTTTCACAATTCTTAAAAAAGATAAACTGGAAAACTTAATATTTTAATTTTTTAAATTTTAATTAATATTTTTTACTTAATATTTTTTTTAATTTTTTTATTTCATTATAAGGGCTTCGCAACTATGGCTATGAGCCCTAATACAGATTATAAAATATATACACTTCATTTACACTCTGTTGAAGTTAATACAATTAACATTTACACTTAAATAAGATATATATATATATATATATATATATATATATATATATATATATATATATAAATACAAATATAAACCACAATTCATTTACATTTACAATGCATTACAATACAAATATAAAACACAAAATAACTAAAATAAGGTGCATTAGCGTAATTAAATCAGATCTATAGGTTATTTAAGTAATCTATTAAAATTAAAAGCACTAGGAGAAGAAGGAAGATTGGCTAATTTTTTTGTATAAATTAGTGTTCTTTAAGTAATGTAATAAATATAGTGTTGATGTGAGGGCTATCTTCTGCGAGTAATGTGTGTAAGTCGTGTGGCATGAGTAAATTGTCTTGTCTTCTGCAGTCTGTGAGTATGTGTTTTATCGTCAGGGGAACATTACGCAGTGAGCACACGGGTCTGTCTTGCTTTCTGCAGTCTGTGAGTATGTGTTTTATCGTCAGGGGAACATTACACAGTGAGCACACGGGTCTGTCTTGTCTTTTGCAGTCTGTGAGTATGTGTTTTATCGTCAGGGTAACATTACACAGTGAGCACACGGGTCTGTCTTGTCTTCTGCAGTCTGTGAGTATGTGTTTTATCGTCAGGGTAACATTACACAGTGAGCACACGGGTCTGTCTTGTCTTTCCATTAAGTATGAATGTGGTATAAGGGAGTGTCCAATTCTTAGCCTGGTCAGGACAACTTGGTCTCTTCTATTTAAAGACAACTCATTATCATGCCATGCTGTATTCTCATGAGGGCGATATGGATTCGTGTCCAGCCTGTGACAGGAAGACTTCTTTCAGCGATGGGCTCGCGTCATGGGCTCGCGATGGCCGAAACGGGAAAACCTTTCCTGCTACATCTTGGGAGCTTATAAAAGGTGGCAACCTGTACATAGTGTTGATGGCATAGAAGCAGATGTGCCGTGGGGAAAAAAATCCGACTCACAGGAACTGCGTCATCTTAGCGCGGTTCCGTACATATCCCTACTGCCATTAGTAAAATTATAGAAGCAGTTATTGGTAGGGTTTGATCATTCGGTAAAAAAACATAAAATGAAATCTCAAAGAGAAGGAAGTTTAAGGCGTTACAATGGGAAACTGACAGTATCCTAAGCGGAAATGACTCCCCCGCCTTCTCAACGTTCGCTCTAGAAAAACAATATTACTAATAAGTTTCCCAATTTCTTGCCTTCTTTTACGAAATTAATAATTTTAATGATAAGTGCAATTTTAAACAACAAATTAAACAATTAGTAAACATAGACAAAAACCCATTCAAAAGAACAAAACAAACACATTTGAAGTTTTAAGCGCTTATTTCTCCGATTGACATAGCCCCATCAAAAAGTGCTTCAGAACCGTTTTAGTACAGAATTTAGGAAGCTTTCGAATGGTAATTTTCTACTTACCACGATTCTCCAAATATTGTCATATTTACGAAAATATACGAAGATCCCAAAACTCTTTATGTCTATCAATAAAATCTAGTTTTTCTAATATTTCCATTGAAATATCTTAGTTTAGATAAATTTCAAAGTAAGAGAAAATATTTCCATTGAATCCAACGATATAAATTACCCGAACCGAATATTAGTTTGAAAAACTATTTTTAACCACTTTTCACGAATATGGTTAAATAAATCACCTTGAAAATGATTTCATTCGTTTCCCTACATTAGAGTTCTTTTTTTTCTTCGTTTTAAATGGCGCATCAACTATTTGGCTATTAGCGCCGCATTAGAGTTATTAAAAAAATTTGTTTTTCTTCTAATGCTGCCTTAACTCCGAACGCAGCCAAAATTTAATTATCCTGCTTTGGCTATATGTCATACGTCTGGAACAAGTTTCATCTGAATCGATCATTTCTCAATACTCAAACCGAAAATTAGTTTGGAAAAGTTTTTGTATCAACGTTTCTCGTAAGCGGTGCCAGATATTACTTTAAAAATGGCTTCATTCGTTTTCTTACTTAAAAAGATCTATAAAAAGTGTACCTGCATGTATATCAGCGGGAAAACTAAAGCGGTCCAAATATCATGCTGTACCGTATGAAATGTCAGTTTTGTTTTCTTTCCGATTTAATCCTTTCCCTTTTTTATTTCATTATTTACAAACACCATTGTTATTCATATAGAATTAAAGCTCTTTTATTCATATTATTTAATCAGTAACTTGCGTACTGTGTTGTGAGAACGATCCTCTGTGAAAAAAATAAAACTTAAATCTAGGCGCACGGTAGTGCGCCAGGCCAAGTTCCGGCCTAAGCATACTGTGTGTATATTACAGGCGGTCTTAGAGCCGATTTTTACCCTCTCATAACATTCAACCAGGTAAAGATAAAGTTATGAAATTTTACACAGGTATTATACTACTAGATGTGAGTAAAACTGGAAATTTTCATAATTCTACATTGAATACTTTTTGAGATACAAGCGATCGAAAATAGGGATTTATAGGACTCACTCACTCACTGACTCATCAAAATTATTAGGCACTTCCCATTATGCTAGAGACTTGAAATTTTGCCTGAAGATAGGTATGAAGACGTTATTAAAGGAAAAAATCGAAAAATCGCGAAAAGTTAAGAAGTAAAGACACTTCAACTGACCTTTAAAAACAACAATAAAAATACTTATATCCAGTTACTAAAATATCACTTTCCTCAACCAGGTATATTCTTAAACTTGGCAATGTTTAGTTTTTCTCTAAAGATAATTTTGGCACAAAAAAAACATTGCCAAGTTTAAGAATATACCTGCTTGAGGAAAGTGATATTTTAGTAACTGGATATAAGTATTTTTATTGTTATTTTTAAAGGTCAGTTGAAGTGTCTTTACTGTTCTTAGTAAGTAACTATGAGGTCTTCCAAGTAATGAAATTGGACATTTCTTTCTTGTATCATCTCTTGTATTTGCAAATATTTTTGGTTGAATTAATACACCAACTCATACTACGTTTTTGGAGTGTAGAATGGTAAGGCGTTTTTGGGGGGTTTTAGGAGGGGATATTTTTGAGGAAGGGAGTGTTTCTTTGTGGGGGCAGGAACTTGGCCTCTATTTCACATTTATGTTTTTTGGGGGATTATGACTTCAATGGAAATCCGTATTATTTTTCGTTATGAAGTTAAGCTCGGTCATAGCGGTGTATGAACATTAACACGGCGTTCGGGGAGGGAACGGTGAATGAACGAACTGTTTACCGGTGGTTTACCAGATTGCGAAGTGGAAATTTTGACCTTGACAACGAGGAGCAAGGAAGGCCTGAAACCAAGCTTGACAATGGCCATCTGAAAGAAAGGGTTGAAGCTTGTCCCTCAAAAAGCACTAGGGAATATGCCAAAGAACTCGGAGTAGGAGCCACGACAGTTTCAAGACATTTGAAGGAAATCGGCATGCCCAAAACTGACCTTTCATACGGTACTGCCTGATACCATGTTGCGGTTGACGGATTCTACTGTTTGATGAACTTGATCTTTCAAATTATACGAAAGATTTTTGTACCAACATCCACCATCCATCTTGGGGCACCTACTGAGCGAACTGACAAATATATATGTATATATAAAAATTTAAGCCACCGGCATTTTCGTGACCTATGAGGTCTGAAAAATAGACATTTCATATTAATTACATTAAACCAGAGTTTTCAGGTTTACTTAATTAGGACAACCTCATAAGCGGGTTTCCTCAAGGAAGAAAACTCGCTAAAAAGTCCAACTTTGTTAACATTTCTCATGCCTAGTTATCTTTAGAAACTCATTTAACAGATTTATGAGCTATTTTTAATGGAACAGAAAAATTTTATGATTAAAATGCCCAGGAGCAATAGAAATTGTCATGCAAATTTTATAAATACTATGAAATAAAGTGCTTGATAGATCAACCAACATATCAAAATTTGGTTTGAGCACTATTTTTCGTTTCCTACTTGTTTTTTGTATACACGTACTATTTGGAGTTGCTTTATTAATCTACTAGCTGTGTACCATGATACACCTACTTTTAGCATCTAGAAAAGCCCAAATAAATTAGAAACCAAATAAGTAATATTATAATTAAATAACACAAATCTCTAACTGTTCGAGTTCACAGTTTCGAACCCGTGGCCTAGGAACTGTTAGTCTTTGTCAACCTGCACCAGAGTGGCAGCAGCGTCCGGAGAGCGTCTTTGTCAACCCGCACCATTTGGGGAGCGGCCTGGGGAGAGCGCCTTTGTCAGCACGTACCATTTCGGGAGCATGAGGGAATAGCGTCTTTATCAACCCGCACCATTTGGGGAGCGGCGTGGGGAGAGCGTCTTTGTCAACTCGCAACAGTGCGGGAGCACGAGGGAATAGCGTCTTTATCAACCCGCACCATTTGGGGAGCGGCGTGGGGAGAGCGTCTTTGTCAACTCGCACCATTTGGGGAGCATGAGGAATAGCGTCTTTATCAACCCGCACCATTTCGGGAGCGGCGTGGGGAGACCGTCTTTGTCAACTCGCACCATTTCGGGAGCATGAGGAATAGCGTCTTTATCAACCCGCACCATTTCGGGAGTGGCGTGGGGAGAGCGTCTTTGTCAACTCGCACCAGTGCGGGAGCATGAGGGAATAGCGGCTTTGTCAGCACGCACGAGTGCTTCACTAGAACCGCGCAATCTTGGCGTGTTTCCATATAATACTAACCCGTTGTGTGATTAGGAAAAGAATTAGACTGAAAGTATAAAAATTCTCATTCAATGGAAAGAAACCAACGATTGCGAAACGTCATGCGCAGTTTTCTCCTACAGAGGTGTTAATATCGAAATTTACGTATTGTACTATTTTGTAATCTGTTCAGTTTTTTCGGTAACCTTTATCTTTTTTGGGGACACAGAAAAAAAAATTATTATTTTCAATTATAGATACATCTTAATATAATCTCTCAGAATATCAAAACATTCTACAGTTAATTATTTTTATATAGAAACGTCAAATTTAATTAAATTATTAATGCAATTACAACTTTCCCCTTTGATAGGAGTAAAGGTTTAGAACTTTCCGAGATATGGAACAGGCAATTATGAAGTTTATCACATTTATACGCTGACGTTTATTACTGTGCTTATGTAAGTAATGATTAAGTATGCTGTAGCTTGTAATTAGGTAAATAAATTGAAATTGAACTTAGTAATATTTTATTTTTTTAAGTATGAATATATATATATATATATATATATATATATATATATATATATATATGTAAAAGAATACTTGCCTAGATCAGTTAAAATATAAAAAACATCCCATGAAAATTAACAGAATACTTGGCTAGGTCAGTTAAAATATAGAAAACATCCCATGAAAATTAACAGAATACTTGGCTAGGTCAGTTAAAATATAGAGAACATCCCATGAAAATTGATAGAATACTTGGCTAGGTCAGTTAAAATATAGAGAACATCCCAAGAAAATTGATAGAATACTTGGCTAGGTCAGTTAAAAGATAGAAAACATCCCATGAAAATTTACAGAATACTTGGCTAGGTCAGTTAAAAGATAGAAAACATCCCATGAAAATTAACAGAATACTTGGCTAGGTCAGTTAAAATATAGAAAACATCCCATGAAACTTAACAGAATACTTGGCTAGGTCAGTTAAAATATAGAAAACATCCCATGAAAATTAACAGAATACTTGGCTAGGTCAGTTAAAAGATAGAAAACATCCCATGAAAATTAACAGAATACTTGGCTAGGTCAGTTAAAATATAGAAAACATCCCATGAAAATTAACAGAGTACTTGGCATTGGTCAGTTAAAATATAGAAAACATCCCATGAAAATTAACAGAGTACTTGGCTAGGTCAGTTAAAAGATAGAAAACATCCCATGAAAATTAACAGAATACTTGGCTAGGTCAGTTAAAAGATAGAAAACATCCCATGAAAATTAACAGAATACTTGGCTAGGTCAGTTAAAATATAGAAAACATCCCATGAAAATTAACAGAATACTTGGCTAGGTCAGTTAAAAGATAGAAAACATCCCATGAAAATTAACAGAATACTTGGCTAGGTCAGTTAAAAGATAGAAAACATCCCATGAAAATTAACAGAATACTTGGCTAGGTCAGTTAAAAGATAGAAAACATCCCATCAAAATTAACAGAGTACTTGGCTAGGTCAGTTAAAATATAGAAAACATCCCATGAAAATTAACAGAGTACTTGGCTAGGTCAGTTAAAAGATAGAAAACATCCCATGAAAATTAACAGAATACTTGGCTAGGTCAGTTAAAAGATAGAAAACATCCCATGAAAATTAACAGAATACTTGGCTAGGTCAGTTAAAAGATAGAAAACATCCCATGAAAATTAACAGAATACTTGGCTAGGTCAGTTAAAATATAGAAAACATCCCATGAAAATTAACAGAATACTTGGCTAGGTCAGTTAAAATATAGAAAACATCCCATGAAAATTAACAGAATACTTGGCTAGGTCAGTTAAAATATAGAAAACATCCCATGAAAATTAACAGAATACTTGGCTAGGTCAGTTAAAAGATAGAAAACATCCCATCAAAATTAACAGAATACAGATTACAAAAATCCCCTCAATGTCTACAGAAGACTTGCCTTTCTTTCTGTCAAGAATTGTTGATGAAATACAATGAAAACTGACGTAGGTTTTTTCCTATTACTTTTCCGTCCTAACTTTTGGTTTTACGAACTGAAACAGTCATATTAAAGTCAATTTTTCTCTCGAAAAGAAACTTTTATATGATATATGAGATTTAAAGCAATCCAGGCCTTTAGGGAATTTCTTTTCATTTTATAGAAGAATGACGGCTTGTTACTTCTTTGACCCAATGTGATTTCATAGTCTCTGGCTCACAAAATACCCTTAAGTAAAATTTAGCTTTTATAGTTGGAAAGCCTATAATGCTTTACTGAAATGATCCATATTGAGGTCCAGGAATTTTCATTTTGCGAGGAAAACATTTTTGGATTTTCTTGAAAAATGCGTCCCCCACTACTTCAGGATTGGTTAGGGTCTACTTGTCTTTACTATCTTCGAGATTATGAGGTCTGGTGGCCTCGATTTTGATGTTTTGATAAACATTTATTGATATCGTTATCACCTTAGGATAGGCATGAGTAAGTGCTGATGCTTATCGTCGCCGAAAGGATTCAAATCTATTCCTCTGAGTACATTTACAGCTTAATTTACACGGATGATAGCGTTTTATTAGCACTTCTTCGGCTGCCTATCTAAAACACAACACACCGAGTCTCTTATCTTTTTAATAATAGATATGTATTCTTAATGTTACTTTTCTAACGTTCGAAGACGTTAATTTTTTTTCTTTTTCTACGGCGCTTCAACATCTAGGCCATTAGCGCCGACATCCAGGGTGCAGCGAGGAATTTTCCCAACGAGCCATGATATGAGAACATTCCTGCCGCCGCACAGTGTTTCGATTGTGCTAACTAGGTGGACAAAATTCATTTTCAGACAAAATTCTAAAATTTGGTATTGGAATGATGTAAACAATACACCAAAACATTGCACTATAGTATTTGTTTACGTCTGAAAGAGTCCTCCTTTTGAGTAATGATGTACAAAGATATGAATCCGTATCAAATTTGAATAAATCAGTTGAATTCCAGAGATCATTTCAAACACACAAATCCAAGTCTTCCAAATTTTATATTAATTAATTGTTGGAGATGGATATTATTTATGCTGGTAAGTGCTGATTTTTAAACAATAAGCAAACAATATTAAAAAAAGTTTTTAAGATGAACGGATGATTCTTTCCTTGTTTCATAACTTTAAAGGGATAGTAATGACTTGTACACGGGCTAATTGTTTTATATATTATAGCTACACCCTTCCCATTTATGATAAGATGTGTTTCAGCCAGCACACTTGAGTACAACATATTTTTTTAAATTTTAGAGTGCTTTATTTCGAGGATTTTTTTTTTTTTTTTTTTTTTTTTTTTTTTTTTTTTTTTTTTTTTTTTTTTTTTTTTTAAGAATGGTTGAAGCACCCAACGGAAGATAAACACTCTTTCTTCTTTAAGTTCCTTTCATCCAAATTTAATTTGGAAAACCTTAACAGCGACTCTGATAGGAAAATCAAACTGTGGTAGGCTAACTATGCCTCCAAAATTTCTGCGGGAAAATCAAAGCAGCGTTTTTTGTTTTTTTTGACAAATAACAAGAATTGGTTGGATGAAGAGATAAACCTCGAGATTCAACGTACTGTGCTATAGACGTACATAAGGAGAGGGGCTGCAGCCTCCCCCCCCCCCCCCCCGAGAAATCGGTAAAACTGTGTCATAAAAATAATTTAAATAAGACCACTTAGTTCAGAAAAATAATTTCTTTTGGGTGTAATAGCATTTAAATTGACTAACTATTCCAAGTTCTAGATTGTTTTTATTCCAAACCCCTAAAATTCTCCCAGCCCCTGCCGAAATTATTTTGTATATACGCCCATGACTGCGCCGCGACCTTCCACATCTTTTCAAGGTCCCACTAAAGTAGAAAGACCGCGGAAAAACTTGACAAGGCATCGTATAAAACAAAGGATGTCGTTCAATCACGCAGTGTTGCTGAGTTGGTGACTGCTTCAGAAGTAGCAACACGCGCAGAACAGAAACGAAACATTGCTGAGCCAATTAGAAAGATAAATGAATGCCCAGTAGCTGCTTCTTCTAAATGGAATTTAAAAGTATTAGTTTATTATATTATTAAGTAGATTGAGTAGAAATTGTTTTTCGTTTCAAATGAAGATATACTTTCGTTTTTAAGTTTTCCTCTTATTCTTCTGGAAATCCTCTTTGATTCAATTTTTAATTAATAAAATCGTTTTATTTTAGAATTACGTGACTTGATTGGTCGATACAGATGTAAAATGCACGACAAATAATTTTGTCCAGCTAGAGTCGTGAAACGATACACTGTGCGCCGTTGGGAATCGACCCCACCATCTCCTGCTTATGAATCTAATGCGCTAGCCACTAGACCACGTGACTCCAAAAGACGTTAATTATATAGAATTAAGTGTATTCAAATATAAATGACATATCTTTTCAGTAATTATTAAATATTTGCTATTAATGTTTCAAACTAGTTACAAGAATAAAGTTTGCTAAGCATGCTGGTCATCCGCTGAAGTATCTAAATATATAAACGTGCCTGTTTGATGTTGGGTAGAATTAAACTTGCACCCACTCAACCAAGCTGGGATAAATCTCTCATCAGATAAACCTACAATGAAAGCTTTTCATTCCATTATCAACACTTCTGCAAAATCCCTGTTTAGTTTCTCAACTCTCTGCATACCATTGAAACGGCCAGATCGGTGAAACTCTCTCTCTCTCTCTCTCTCTCTCTCTCTCTCTCACCCCCCCCCCCTCTCTCTCTCGCCCCCTCACTCAGTGACTCTCTCTGTCAGTCCATCTACCTCTTTATTTCTGCCTCTCTTTTTTAACTATCTTTCAACTATCAAAGCTGTTCTCTAAACCATTTTTTTTTTTTTTTTTAAATAGTTGGAGATTCGTTGCTATTCTGTCAAAGCTGCTGTGAAAAGTAGATAAGTGAGAGGCAATAGATTAGAGAAGACAAATAATTATCTTCCGATTCCTCTATAGAAAGTTAGGGTTGATACTACAGGAGTATTTGTCAGGGAAAACGGATTCGCTTATTAGGGGATTAGCTGTAGATCCTTCACTCTCTCTCTCTCTCTCTCTCTCTTCTCTCTCTCTCTCTCTCTCTCTCTCTCTCTCTCTCATCTCTCTCTCTCTCTCTCTCTCTCTCTCTCTCTCTCTCTCTCTCTCTCTCTCTCTCTTACACTCTCTTTCTCTGCCACTATCTCTCTCTCTATTACATTCTCTCTCCGTCTCTATTTCTCTCCCTCTCTCTTAATCCGTCTCCCTCGATCTCTCTCCCCATCTCCTCTCACTCGATTACACTCTCTTGCTCTGCCTCTATCTCTCTCTCTCTATTACATCCTCTCTCTGTCTCTATCACATCCTCTCTCTGTCTCTACTTCTCCCCCTCTCTCTCAAACCGTCTCCCCCCTCTCATCAAATCTCACTCTCTCTGTATTACACTCTCTTTCTCTGCCTCTATCTCTCTGTCTCTATCACATCCTCTCTCTGTCTCTACTTCTCCCCCTCTCTCTCAAACCGTCTCCCCCCTCTCATCAAATCTCACTCTCTCTGTATTACACTCTCTTTCTCTGCCTCTATCTCTCTATTACATCCTCTCTCTGTCTCTATCACATCCTCTCTCTGTCTCTACTTCTCCCCCTCTCTCTCAAACCGTCTCCCCCCTCTCATCAAATCTCTCTCTCTCTCTCTCTCTCTCTCTCTCTCTCTCTCTCTCTCTCTCTCTCTCTCTCTCTCTCTCTCTCTCTCTCTCTTTCTCCTCACCTCCTTCCTTTTTACAGAATGTACAGAATCTAATGTCCCATAAGACAGCGATGCAGTATCTTGCTTCGAGGGTATAGAGCTGTAATTAAATACCTTTCAGGAGCTAACACCGTTATTGATTGGCCTCATATGTCTCATTTACCACAAGATGCAAATAGCTACACTCCCTGAATTTAAAACAGGCCTAATCGTAGATCATATCTTCCATGTCAAAGTATCGAATATGAAAATCGGTTCTTTTCAAGAGAGTAAGATAAAGCATTAATAGTAATTCCAAAATCAGCGCCTTTACAACAGAACAATTTTACATATTTTTTTGTATATTTATTGCTAATCATTTTAAGGTAAAATTATGAACAACCTTATTACTGTTTTTTTAATTACCAAAAAATCATATTCGTGAGTTTGCATCTTGGTTCTAATAAGTGATTTTTCTTGGACCGCCGATTCAAATTGTTGCATGTGGTATTTTCGATAGTTTGCTGATACCGATTGACTATCTGTTCAAACTAACGAATGTGCCGCATTCGACATTATGCATTGTACTACTTGTGATATCTACAAATCAAATGAACGAATAAACCATTTTCGTAAGTTTACCACAGTCTCATAAGTATAACGATTAGGAGCAAACTAGCAAACGAACATATTCGATACATTGTCGAAGTAATATATTGAAAAATGATCATATTCGATACTTTACTTAAGACATCTCCGGCTATTCTAAAGAGGCCAGAGTTTCGGCAATTCGCCGCAAGCCGTAAGAGTTAAGTATCAAATCTTAAAAACAAGATTTTTCATATTCGATAGTTTGACATGGTAGGGACGATATACACTCCATAAAACACTATTTGAAACCCACCAACATGTATTATACAATTGAAATATTAAGAAAAAGTATTAAAACTGTTACACCAATTCATACAGTTTTTTATTATAATATTGTAATTTAAAGCTTTAAATGGTATATTGATCTCAACGCTTATCCTGGAAACATTTGATTTTTTTTTGATTTTTTACCTATAAGGGTTTTACACGGGAGCGTTTCTTGAAAAATGAAAGAGCTGATTACCTTTATTGAGGTGCTCCATGAAATAAGCAAATAAATAAAACGTGATTTTCATCTTCCAATCGAATGGCTGCTATTGAATATAATGTTTTGTTTCCTTGCAATGGTCACGTGCCATTATTATTCTAAAGACATTGCAGGCTTATTCAAAAGAATAAACACACGTGATGAGCTATTCTCTATATTCCCATATCTATCTCTCCGTTTCCATTTTTCTGCTTCAAAACATGTTTTCCGGTCATTTTCTAAGATTAGATAAGATTATAAATCAAAGAAATATATATTGGGTCATCTTTCAGAAACGTTTTTATACATATATATGTGTGTGTGTGTGTGTGTGTGTGCGTGTATAATAGGAACTATAATAATGAAATTTGAATAAATAATAGTAAGTATATTAATAACACTTTAATGCAGTCGAAGCACAATAAGAAAAAAAATAACACTTTATTATTAAGAAAGCAATATGAATTAGTAACTATTGCATAGTTTAATTAGCATATGATTAAAGCAATGTACAAATTGCTGAGAGTTTGGGAAATTATTATTCATGAAATATTTCACTATATATTTTAATAATCAATCTTTAGGAATTGTTTCAGGTAAAAAAGACTTAATATCAAGACATGAATGTCATTTATCAGATTAAAAAAAAACCCTTAGTACAAATGTGAAAAATTCGTTTTGAGCCTTCTGCTCAAATTCAGGGACATAAATATACTTTAGGTCCGCCCGACAAACATATGTAATCACATAGGTGCATGCGCGGTGGCTATGTTCGTACATGGCCACCGCGCTTGCGCGAACGCCAGCGGGCACTTTTATGCAAAGCTTTTTATCAGTTTAGTCATCGCTAAAGCATATTTATGTTAAAAAAAACTTGTTCAACTAACTAAGGTACCTAGTATTATTCATTTTTCTTTTCAAAAGCTCATCAAAACCAACTTAAACATATTTACTTAAAATTCTTTTTTAATAATTCATATCTCTACTATAGGAATAGTTAAAGAATAATATTTATTTATTTATTTTAAGTGCTTCGTATTGTGGACGATAAGCACACCGAAGGAAGTCTTCTAAGAAATCAGGATGTTATTGTAAATATTCATATTTTAATACAGAATTCATTTATTTCAAATAAAGTTGTTACTATAAGAATTCAAATTAGTAAAAGAAATTTTAACTGTAAACTATTCTGAGTATGAACTTATTCATGGGATAAGAATGCAGTTAAATTATTCTGTCTTTGGGACCTTCATATGAGATCATATAATCCAGTACTTTGTAGATATGTTAAGATACTGTCTATGTACTGGCTGCCTTCAGCGAGAAGTTCACACATGTTGTGAGGTATGGTTAAGTCATGTCGTCTAATGCAGTCTGTTAGAATATGTTTTATTGTTAAGTCTGAATTACAAATTTCACACGATGGTCTCTCTTGTCTTGTCATTAAGTATTTGTGAGTAAGTCTTGAATGGCCAATC
This sequence comes from Gonocerus acuteangulatus, assembly GCA_946811695.1. Lineage (NCBI taxonomy): Eukaryota > Metazoa > Arthropoda > Insecta > Hemiptera > Coreidae > Gonocerus > Gonocerus acuteangulatus. The sequence continues at coordinate 96,945,697 of OX328125.1, read as the reverse complement.
CTAAGTCGAGCCAATACAACCTCCTCCCTTCTATTGGCTCGATAACTGGATGGCCAGTCTTCGACCGTATGTTTTATAGTCCGTAATTTGTTGTCCGTAAATATCGTCCAAGAGTGTTCCCAGTTTTCCAAAATAAATGTCTTCACAGATCTGTTCATGTCTTCATGTGGAATTGGTCCGTTATCTATGTCTGTCCGTTCTGCAGCTATTTTTGCGTGGGTGTCAGCAATCGGATTTTTCCCTAGTCCTTCATGACCAGGTAGCCAGTACAATGTTACATGTTTGTGTAGAGAGTGTATTGTCTTAAGTATTTTTGAAAGTAAAGGATGATATGTGTATTTGTCCTGTAGTGCTTGAAGTGAACTCAGTGAGTCAGTATAAATAACAATGTCTCGTCGGTCGGAAGTCGGTATGTTCTCCAAGCCAATAAGTATGCCGTAGAGCTCAGCTGTAAACCAACTCCAGTCATCATTTAATTTTTTAGTTATTATTTGTTCTTCTATAACAGCTGCTGCTCCCACACCTTTATCGGACTTCGACCCATCAGTGAAGATAGAGAGTTTCTGGCTGTTTTGGATAGTGAAAGTCTTAAACATATCCTTATAAATTAATTTTGATGTTGGGCTTAATTTATTAAATTTCGAAAGGGTAATGTCCACATTATAACTGTTTAATAACCAAGGAAGGCAAGGGGTTGTGCCAAATGTCAGTATCTCCTTTTCGTCGAATTGTGAAATATTATCCAGTTCTCTATATCTTACACTGAAAGGTCTCTGGGCTTGGAGTTTGGTTCTGTAAAAGTCGTAGTAAGGATTATCGATACTCATATGAAGGCATTCGGAGTCACACATGGCTCTGGATTTATGCATTTGAGTTATAAGGAGAATTTTACGGCGGTACTCCAGAGGAGGTTCGCCGGACTCAGCATACAGGCTTACCACAGGGCTACTCCTGAAAGCTCCAAGAGAGAGGCGAAGGCCAGTGTTGTGGATAGTGTTTAACATTTTGAGTGCGCTTGGTCTGGCTGATGCGTAGGCAACACTTCCATAATCGATAATGGATCTTGTGAAAGTTCGATAAAATTGGAGCATTGTTTTCCGATCTGCTCCCCACTTTGTGCAACTGATGACCCTCAACAAATTTAGGATTTTTTTACATTTCAGAACAGTATTTTTTAAATGTGGGATCCATGTCAACCGATTATCGAATATCAGACCAAGAAATTTGAGTGTAGTGGTGTGTGTTATAAGTTGTGAATTGGGCGTCACTTGTGGAACAGGTTGGAGTTTTTTCCTTGTAAATAGGATACATTGGGATTTTTCTCTCGACAGAATGAGACCGTGTTTGTCGCTCCAATATTCCAGGTGATTTATGTAATTTTGTATGGACATTTCATCCTCCCTGAGTGCTTGTGATTTTTTAAAAATAAGGAGATCATCTACATAAAGACAGTAGGATATGTCTGGAGGCATCTCATCTCGGATAGAATCAATTCCTACTTTGAAGAGTGTCGTGCTCAGCACACATCCTTGAGGAACACCATTTTTTTGGGTAAAGGTGTCTGAAACATTATCATCTGTCCTAACCCGGAATCGTCGTTCAGAAAGAAATTCTGATATAACTTTAAGAATTTTCCCTTGCAATCCCCATTTCACCATTTCAGAGATTATAGACCATCGCCAAACGCAGTCGAATGCTTTCTGAATGTCAAACGAAACGGCCAGTACACATTCTCTATTTATAAATACATTTAATATTTCACTCTCCAGTCTTAAGATGTGATCCATTGTAGAATGATTTTTTTTGAAGCCACATTGAAAACCGGATAGAAAATTATTTCTTTCGATAAACCGGAATAATATAAAATACTGAATATTTTTTGGAGGAATAAATACAGTTTTGAAAAATAATGTTTATTATTACTTTTTCTAAACCGATGAGAAATTAAGTACAATCATGTATAAAGTAACAATTTGAAATCTTATTGGTTACATTACATCTTACATTGATTGTAATTTATTAGAATTTCCAGAGAATGATTTAACAAGGAGCCGATGGTTGAGTTATTAATTGGGTCAAAGGTCCGTTTCGTTTTCTAATTTGCTTACTTGCGAATTTCGGTGATTACCTTGAAAATAGCAAGTAGGTCAGGCAGTAATTGTGCAGACTATTGGAATTTCTTGTTATATTATCATCTTATAAAGGTGTGTAGCTATATATATATATCTATATATATATATATATATATATATATATATATATGTGTGTGTGTGTGTGTGTGTGTGTGTGTATATGCGTGTGTGTTATAACGATGGCGGCTACATGTTTTGTCATTTCAGTGAGAAACTGTTTGTTATGGATGAGCTAGTTAATCAGAAAAATTATTTAGGGTATTTACTCAGGGCCTAAATTATTAAGTAACACCAGATTGTAATAGTTTTTTGTATTACTATGAAAGTCACAATGCACCACCAGTATGTAATGATAGAACTGTCTCTCACCACACAATAAAAATTTTGATCCAAAAATCCCTATACAACATGTCAGATTATTGACAGGTCAACATTTCATCTTAAAAAAAAACAGTAGGAGCGGTATGGTCCTTATAGGGTTTATGGGGTCCCTTATACGGCGAGCGGGTTGGTTAACCTTTATCACATTTAATTCAAGGTCATTTGATGGTCAAATAGAGAAATAAACGTAGAAAAAAATTGAAAAAATTAATGCGTATGTTTTTGAGACCCCTGAGTCCTAATACGTGGTTTGTTGACTCCCACTGCCTCCCAGAAAATCAATTTTTGAAGGCATTTTTTTCAGATTTTTTCTGTCTTATTTACCTTCAAATGACCTCTAGGAAAAGGCCTAAGGTCGAACAAACTACGGATTTGGACTCAGGGGCCTCAAAAACATACGAATGAATTTGTTCAGGTTTTTCCAACGGTTTTGTCTCTATTTAAACCTCATATGACCTTGAATCTGACGTGATGAAGGTTAACCAACCCGCTCATCGTAATCAGTGATCCCCAAAACCCCGTAAGGACCAAACCACTCTAAGTGTTTCTTTTTAGATCAAATGTTGAACTATGTAATTGGTTCATTGGTGGTGGGGGGGGGGGGGGGGGGTACAAGGAGAAAATGTTTCGTTATTTTCATATGAAGCTCTTAAAAAACACCTGAAAGTAATTAAAAACATTCCCCATGACCTACCGCGGTTGAATGCACCCTTCAAATCAATTAAAAACAGGTATTTTCGAAAGCGGCTATTTTGGCTAAATTACAGGTGTTTATTTTTATTATTCCAATAATTTATTTAGCAGATATATTAAAACTTTTATTGTTTACATGTATTTTAGTAGTTGCTCTGCTAAGGAATGATCTCAGTTTACTCTGCTTCTATAGGATTTTTTTTTTAAATTTTTCTCTGCTCCCTGTTGTGACATTGTAAGCAGCTAATTTCAAAAAGTAATTTATAGAATGGGATTGACGTGATCAAAGAGGTCGGTAGCATAAAGAGCGCCTTCAACAGCAGAGATTAGAGCTTGTCAGCTTTTTTATTCCTTTGATAAGATAAATCTTTTATCGTACCGGCGTAAAGTCCTCTTCAAAAGAGAGGAAAAAATTTAGGCCTGCTCTTGATTTTTTTTTTCAATCTATAGACTTGATAATGTGGAAGGTTAAAATGTCAGCTATGTAGGAAATTATGGCAAAAAGTGCGCGATGAAATGTTATTAGGGAAAAGATGGGTGGATCCCAAGGATGGTTTAAATTTTAATTTACTTATGTGAATTTTAGCTAGGTTCCCTTTAGTGAGATTGTATCCAGAAATCCATGAGCCCACCGGGGAGATGGTGTGGTTGTACATGAATTGTATAAAAAACAACGTTTGCGGGCCAACGGCCATAGCCACGTTGAATACACCAGTCCTCTCGGATCACCGAAGTTAAGCAACGTCAGGTGTGGCCTACCGTTAAGGAAAAACCACATTATTAAAGAGTGCGTCAACATATAGCCCGGCGCTATAACCCCAGGCATTGATATATATATATATATATATATATATATATATATATATATATATATATTTATAATATTCAACATAATCCAATAAAAAAAAATTCCGACTCGCAGGAACTGTGTCATCTTAGCGCTGTTCCGTTCTTATTCCTAAGAATGCTATTAGCAAAGGAATATTTGTTTTATTTTTATTTATTGTCGCATCATTTAGCGATTTACTTTATAACAATAAATGTTAATATTACAAAATTACTTTTGCACATTGTGTGTATAAATACATTATTATTGTGTCATATATTAATACATTCCTCTTCATGGCGATGTATACCTTACATTTGGTATGTATTGAGTACATTGTGTATATTATTCCATTACACTATGTCTTCATATATAAACAAATACACAACATACATCAAAGGAATAGAAGCAGTTATTGGTAGTGTTTGATCTTTCGTTAAAAATATAAATTAAATCTTAAAGAGAAGGAAGCTTAAGGCGCCACAACAGGAAACTGACAGTATCCTAAGCGGAAATGACTAGCCCGCCATCTCAACGCTCGCTCTAGAAAACCACTCTTGCCAGTAAGTTTCTCATTTTCTTGCCTTATTTTACTAAAATACTAATTTCACTCATAAATGCAATACACACACAACAACAGAACAAATCAAACACTTTTAAGCGGTTATTTCTTCTATTGACATTGCCCCATCGAAAGTTGCTTCTGAACCATTTTTGTAGAGAATTTAGTAAACATTCGAATGGTCACTTTCCACTTAACACGATTTCCAAACCGTTTTCGAGATATTTACGAAAATATACAAAGATCCGAAAACTTTTCATATCTACTTATAAAATAATTTTTATTAGAGTACTTCCGTAACTCCAAATGTAACCAAAATTTAAACATCTTAGTTTAGATGAATTTCAGAGATGTAGAAAATATTTCAATTTAATCCCACAACTCTACGTGCCCACTAAAAAAAAAAAAAAGGGGGAAAAAAAAAAGTCCGATTCGCAGGAACTGCGTCATCTTAGCGCGGTTCCGTTCTTATCTCTAGTGTTTATGAAGGTATAGAATAGAAACAGTTATTACTTTGTTTAGATCAATAGCGAAACAGCTATCCAAATGAAATCTCAAACAAACCAGTCTTGAAAGGTCTTGACTTACAATCTTACCTGTATGGGTCAGCTATACCATAAGTCGGGCAGAAAGGCCTCCGCTCAGAGGCATTTGGAAAGCCTTGGGATCTCTCTCTTTGAACGCTACATTTCTAACAATAAATTGATCTTCTTATTTTACTTAATCTGTTTTATTGTCAAATACATTATCTGACTATAAGCAATTTAAAAATAGCAAGGAATAAAAAACAGACAAAAAGAACAGTTCGAATAAGCGAAATCAATTACTTTAAAGTTTTAAGCACTTATTTCTCCGATTGACATCGCCTAATCAAAACTTTCATCAGAATCATTTTTGTAGAGCATTTAGTGAGCTTTCTAATGGTTATCTTCCGTTTCCCAAGATTCTCAACCTTTCTCGAGATATTAAGGAAAGTATACAAAGTTACCAAAACTTTTCATGTCTGTTCATAAAATATTTTATTCTAACCCTTCCTTAACTCCAAACGTAACATAACTTTCAACATATTAGTTTTAATGAAATTAGAACATGCAGATAATGTTTCAACTGAATCCCGTGATTCTAAGTACCCAAACCAAAAACGGAATTCAAAAACTATTTCTCCAATTTTCTCGACAACGGTTAAAGCTATCGCCTTGAAAATGGTTTCATTCGTTTTTTTAGCCCAAGAAGCCTATAAAAAGAGTACTTACAAGCTTATGAACTCAAAAACGTAAGCGTTACGATTTTTTCTGCGCGAATTTCGCCCCAAACGCCATATTCCAGTGGGCGGATTTTGCTGGTTAACGAACTTGACCTTTCAAATTGGACAACAGATTTTTGTACCAAATTTCATCAAAATCGGACCATCAGGGAAGCCAGAAATGACCGAACAGACAAATATATATATATATATATATATATATATATATATATATATATATATATATATATATATATATATATATATATAAATAAATATATACATATATATATATATACAAATTTGAACCACCGTTATTTTCGGTCTCTAGGGGTTCTGAAACGCGAAATTTTCTAGTCGGCACTTCCGGATTGTTTCATTGTATCAACCCTATAAGCGGGGTTCCTCCCTATGGGGGAGGGAGGAACCGCGCTAAAAGAGAGAAAAAAAAAATGATTCGTGAGAACAGAAATAGCCAGAAATTGGAGGTGTTTGGCTAGGACTGTATAAGGTGAATGTTTAATGAATTCAATTTCCCGAACTAGTTTTTAACTCAATGAAATGCAGAGCTTGTAGCAAATGTTTTGCATTTTTAACAGAAAAGTTTTTATGGGTAACATGTTCTTGTGATCGATATTTAAATTGCTACCTTTCAGTAAAAGATTATCATTAATAATTTTAAACTGTATTTTAAAGATCTAGAAGATCAACTGTTTTTATGAATTATTTTACACCATTGAGAATTACTTATGAATTATAATATGCTTGAAGGCAATTGAGACGTCCATAAAAATTGAGTCGCTTTTGTAATAGAACTTTTTAATATTCGAAATTAACTATAAATATATAATCATTTTGTATAACCGGAAATACGTGTTTCTGTTTATGAAAATACCAAATGTTAAACAAACTAATTTAAATAAAATAAAGTTTATTTATTTATTGAGAGCTCAGAGCGTGGTATTAGCTCTTTAAGTCAACTTGTGAGTTACCATCTAACCTATTATATAGAACCATATACACATACAAATATAAAATAAAAAGAATGCATAATTTGGAAAATAATTTATAGAAATTGAAGAGAATTTATAAGTTTTGTAAAAAAAATAAATAAATTGAAATAAAGAAATATATAAACGTTTTAATTTTTAAATTACAACATATTAAAAAAGTTGGAATTTATTTCTATGTGCAACATTTCTGTAAATCATTCGGTAAGTCAATGTTTTCTGTTTCTCTGTAGTCTGTAAGTAGGTGTTTGTCAGTCTACAGTTCGGTTTGTCCTGTTTTGTCATCAAATATGAATGTGTCAAGTGTGAATGTCCAATACTGGAACTCCAGGCTCCTATTGTCAGCTTAATCTGTCGTAACTTGTTGTCTTGTCTGTTTGTCCAGTCAGGTTTCCACTTGTTCATTATGTGTTGTTTTACAACATTATGTACGTCTTATCTAGTCATGATGCTATAGGACAAATATCTAGCTGTAGGATGCTCTCCGTGTCTTCAAATCAACACCAATAACCCATACATAGACGAGTACAGAAACAAACCTCAGGTCCAGAGACCCTTCAGTGTTAGATGCAAGGAGATCCAATATATTCTAAAAAATCCTGACTTAGAAGTACTTACTCAACGCCTTCTTCCTTTCCTTCCTTGGAAATTAAACAGTTTCAATATTAATATTTCATTATCAACATTTCATAAAAACCATCCTAATTCAAAATTAATTTATCAAAATCATTTTAATGAATTTCACCTCAGTAACTCTAATAAACTGTTTATCTTCACTGATGGGTCAAAGTCAGATAATGTTGTGGGAGCCGCAGCTGTCATGATGACAAAATCATTACCAAGAGACTTAATGATAATTGTAGCATATTTACAGCTGAACTCTACAACATTCCCAGGACAGACAGACGAGAGGTGATTCTACGCACTGACTCATTGAGCACACTACAGGCACTTGCAAACAGATACTGTACGCATCCAGTAATAATAGACATTTTCAAAACTATTTACTCACATAACAAGCACATTACAATGTACTGGCTGCCAAGGCATGAAGGTTTAGGAAGAACCTCCCTAGCAGATTCACATGCAAAACTTGCCACAAGATAACTTGAGCTCGACCTATCAATCAATTTATATTTTCCATTTTTTTTTCTTGAAAATGTTTATAGATATGGCCTTAATAATGGTTTCATTTGATTTACAACGTCACATTTCCTAAAAAAAAGTGCACTTGAAAGCCTATAAAGGCAATGCCGTAAAATCTATTATTTTTTTCGCGAGAAGTTTGCCGAAAAAAATGGATTTCCGGCTGGTGAACAAACAGTACCTTTTGTTTGAGGAAAAACAAATATTTATTAATACAATATTTTTCAGGCGGAAGGTCAATAAAAGAGAATCAACCGAGTTAATTCATTTTATTTGTACTTGCTCTACATGTTTCACACCACAGGTGCCTCTTCAGGGCCCAAAAAAATCTATAAATGGCCACGACCAATATTGGACGTGGCCATTGTACGGGAAGGTTCGCCTTAATACAATTAGGCTGTAAGTTTTAGTTTAAAAGAAGTGAAAGTTGTAAGTTCGAGTTATTTAGCTCCTGAAGAGGCACCTGAGGTGTGAAACATGTATGTATTAATAAATATTTGTTTTTCCTTGATTGAAGAAGATTGGGTCAGTATAAAATATTAATATTTATTAGTATTTTCTTTTCTGAAGGTGATTCACAGCAAAAAAACGCACACTCGCTCACATAAGCGCGCGTATGAAAAGAAGAAATATTCAAGCTCACATTTACACTTGTATACATACCTAAAGTTGTGTCATATTTTGTGAAACGTTTTACTTTCAAGAGATACTTTTGGATGGTGCGCATAGTTCATACATGTCAAGTGACTTCCTACTCTGTTTTTCTACTCTGTTAGTAAGTGTTTAATTGTTAATTATTTTGTCACGGGTGGTAGTGTTCCATTATTGCGGCAAAAATTGTTCGACATTGCACCCTACAATCGTAGAGTGCAATATTGTTATGAGGTTTGACGAGATGTTGAAAATTACACTGCGGCTAGATTCAAGGCTATATAGCAAGCTATTCGTCACAGTGTCCAGCTTCGGGGCCATCTCATAGACGGAGAGATAGAACAGGTACACAATCTGTACCTGTGTAACTAGGTGTTCCACGATAAGTCTACCCAACACATATTTACCTTCTTATCAACCCAAGAGGTGCATTATAGCTTCGGGGCCATCTCATAGACGGAGAGATAGAACAGCTATACAATCTGTACCTGTGTAACTAGGTGTTCCACGATAAGTCTACCCAACACATATTTACCTTCTTATCAACCCAAGAGGTGCATTATAGCTTCGGGGCCATCTCATAGACGGAGAGATAGAACAGGTACACAATCTCTACCTGTGTAACTAGGTGTTCCACGATAAGTCTACCCAACACATATTTACCTTCTTATCAACCCAAGAGGTGCATTATAGCTTCGGGGCCATCTCATAGACGGAGAGATAGAACAGCTATACAATCTGTACCTGTGTAACTAGGTGTTCCACGATAAGTCTATCCAACACACATAGACCTTCTTATCAACCCAAGAGGTGTATTATAGTAAAATTTCAAGGTGCATAAAACACTTCATGAAACATGCGATTACTGGCTCTCAGACTATATTTAAATACAATAATACAAACGTTGAAAACGTAAATATTTCTCACATACTCTTCGGAATTGCGATGTGTGTTGGTAAAAATCGCCTTAACATATCAATTATTTATGCTGTCCTCAGTCAGGTGAGAAATTGTTTACAATAACATCAGTTTCGCTGACATCCAACCATTCCACGTTCTTATTGACAAGGTCAAAAAAAAAAAGGTTTAATATGGTGTCTTTGTTACTCGTATGATTCTCGATTGTCGAGTCTTTATTAATTATTCGTCATACCGAAAGTGGGTATATACTTGTGTTAACCTTTTAACAGTGAACCTATGGGGAGAAGGCGTAGATAGACTTTCAGTGAAGAGTCTGATTATAATTCAGGTTCGTTTTTTGTAACTACTGATAATGGGGAAAGATTTTTGTTAATACAAACACACACACATACAAACATATATATAAGTATACAGGGTGTCCCCAAAGTAGTGTTTAAACTTCAAGGTAATTATCAACATGGGTATTGAAATGCTTCCTAGAGGCGCTAGAACTAAAACAACCTGCTAAAACCAGCTGCTTTTTCAAGATTTAAATGGCCATAACTTATCAACTATTTTTATTAGAGACAAAAGCTTCAAATTAATGTTGTACACCACTAATTTCGTACCAAGGAATCTAATTTTGCATCACGGGATATGGAGATTCGTTGGGTCTACCTGTTTTGTTTTATTTATTTTTTACGGCGTTTCAACAACTAGGCGACATCCAAGGTGCAGCTAGCAATTTTCCCAACGAGCCGTGGGATGAGAAAACTCCTGCCCCCGGTGGGGATCGAACCCACTATCTCCCGCTCATGAATCTAAGGCGCTAGCCATTAGACCACGGGAGACCCCTCGGTGGGTCTATCTTTAATTAAATAACGTCGGAAAAACGTGGCGTTTATATTCCAGCAGCTCCAGGAAGCATTTACAGAGTCTTGTGGATTAAGAAATTGTTTAAGATGCATGAGTGAATTAGAATGATGGCGGACATTAGAATGATGGAATCGCCAAATGCTGGACTATGACTAATTTTTAACGATAGACCAAACAAATCACGAGATCCCTCGATGAGACATCGCACTAGTATTTCTAAAGTGACACTACGCAAAATAAAACTCATGAAAATGTGTCACTCTTGCCTATGTAGGGGGTATTTCATTGGAGCAGGAAGGGTGACACAAGTGTCTTCTGGTGTACAAGCTCTTTAGCAAGGTAAATACAGTTTTGATGGTTGATAAAGCGATATTTACCATGCCTTTCATAGCCATAACTGAAAAACACCAATTTTTGAGTTGTGTCACTAGTACAATAATATATTCTTTTGCATCACATTGGGCAGAATTTAGTGGCCAACAACATCCATTTATTTTTCTGTATGACCACATCTTAAGAAATACCGGGATTAGGAGTCTGAAAACGAGGTTTTAGTATTTTTCTTTACCTCCAGCGACTCCAGAAAGACTTTCCGGACCCATTCTGATAGGAACGTTTATGCTCAGAATCGAATTTCCTATATGGACCTTGAAGCTTTAACACTACTTTGGGCCACCCTGTATACACACACACGCATATATATATATATATATATATATATATATATATATATATATATATATATATATCCAGCGAGATAGATATAACTATGTGTCTAAAATGTTTTTCCTCCTCTGAACGATCCATAAATCCATATAGCATATCCTCTGTGAATCTAATTTCGGACGAATTCATTACTCCTTTTTGTCGATAAGCAGAACAAATAGTCGGCCATAATCGAAAAGATAATAATGCCTTTTGAATAAAATGTTTGAGCTTTCAGCACTCTTGAAATATTGCTTCTCATTAATCGAATGATTGTAATTTCCGATGAAGTAGAAAACGGTATTTACTCAAGGCCAATATTTATATTTACTTCCAACGCCAATGTCAGGACAAAATCCTTGAGCCCAGCTGGAAAACAATCAATCGAAGCAAAAGTAAAAATAGAGAAAAATACACTTTTTAGACTTAGAAAGAATTGGATAACTATGTCTAGAATATTCAAGGGTTTTTATAAATTATACTTGGGTTATGTGGCTATTTTCTAATAGTATCCTTCATTTTTTATGGGTTACTAAAGTAGCCGTATCCTTTAAATTCATTTAAAATAGGCGTGTATTTGTGAAATATTAGCAATATACATAAGTCTAATATTAACCTTAGTGTTCAGGCAGCTTAGAACTATTTTCATTTATACAAATAATTTTAGCTTGTTGTGCAATGTTTCATTCAAATCGAAGCCGATCCTTTTATACAGTTTACTAAATCGATTAACTTTTTTTTTTAGTTGGGTTTAAGGCGTGACGATATTTCTCGATTAACTGTTTATCTATTATATTATATATGAATATTAACTTTTTAAAATCATACTTAATATTTATCATTTTACAACTGTAAATATTATTTTAGACTTTTTTGTAGTGTAAGAACAGAAAAATTTAAATGTTTGTTACTATATTAAAATTGAAATATATTACAATTAAAAACGGAGCCCTGGTGGCCGTGAGTGTTAAGGCGTCAGCACATAACACTCCGTGCCAAGGGTCGTGGGATCCCTTCCCACTAGGTGGTGGCTTTTCTTTAGAAAAAAGAAAAGGCATCAGCCCTATCCTGGATAGAAACGGGTGGTTATAGATAACCCGTCCTAAAATTCTTAGGTTATTATAATAGACGTTAAAATTTAAATAAATTAAATAAATAAAAACGTCTCACATCTTATGCAATGTACTTATCTATATATATAAAAATCACGTGTCTGTCTGTTTGGCCGTTTGTCTGTTTGTTCCTTATACAAATCTACACCGTTTGATCGATTTTGACCAAACATGGCACACAGGTACGTCTTGATACGGGAAATCTCCTAGGCTAGGTCAAAATAGTCAAATTTTAAAAATTTGGTCAAAAGTTTTGTTAAAAAAAATTGGCTACACTGAACCATTCAGATTTTGACAACCATTTTCAATAATGTCTCAAATTTATTTGTTGATGTTCTTCATAATTAGAATAACTCGAACTCATTGATGACTTTACATCATTATATAATCATGTAATGCAGTTTATTTCAATATTATATCAACAGTCACTGTCTAACTATGGAGCGCTGGCCTGTCTTTGATAAGAGCTATCTATTAGAAGGCTGTGGTTCTGGCCTCTGTCGGCTGTTTTATGAATTGCTGTGGTACTGGCCTCTGTTGGCTGATTCACGAATTACTAGACAGATACAAACAAATTCACACCGTTTGACCGATTTTGACGTACCTGGATATACAGGTAGATACGGGGAGAGTCATACGTAGAAAGTTGGTGTAGCATGGCACACTGGGCTACAGCTAGTAAATTATAAATATCAGGGTTCGGTTAAAAAGATAAAAATGAGTTAAAATCACCAACGTTTCGGCCTTAGTTTTTAGCCTTCATCTGCAAAAAATGTATCCGTATGGAAATGTCTACATCCAGGAGGTGGAACCAGTTATATTTGATATGGAACAGTCAGCTGCTCATTTCAAATTTAATAAGCGGCAAATTTATTCAGGTTTAATTTGTAAATATACAGGTTATTTGAAGAATTCCTTCAAGAATGTGGCGTAAAGTAACCGCATCGAAGCTAGTGAGTGACGGACATTTTTTTACTTTGAATTTTATAGTTTTTTTGGGGTTAATTCCATTTTTCAAGTTTTATAGAATTTATTTATAATTAATGTATATGTTAATTTTTTAATTATATCAGGCTGTACCGTATGAAATGTCAGTTTTGTTTACTTTGCGATTTAATCCTTTCCCTTTTTTATTTCATTATTTACAACCATCATTGTTATTCATATAGAATTAAAGCTCTTTTATTCCTATTATTTAATCAGTAACTTGTGTACTGTGTTGTGAGAACTATCCTCTGAGAAATAAATAAAACTTAAATTATGACTTCAACGGAAATTCGTACTATTTTTCTTTATAAATTTAAGCTCGGTCATAGCGCTGCTGAGGCATGTATTAACATTAACACGTCGTTCGGGGAGGGAACGGTGAATGAACGAACTGTTTACCGGTGGTTTTCCAGGTTTCGAAGTGGAAATTTTGACCTCGACAACGAGGAGCGAGGAAGGCCAGAAACCAAGCTTGACAATGACCACCTGAAAGAAAGGGTTGAAGCTTGTCCCTCAAAAAGCACTAGGGAATATGCCAAAGAACTCGGAGTAGGATCCACGACAGTTTCAAGACATTTGAAGGAAATCAGCAAGTCCAAAACTGACATTTCATACGGGACAGCCCGATACTACAACATTTTAAGTTTCTTATTTTTAAAAATCGAAAAATGCATTCAAAATCAAATAAATAAATAAAAAAAAACAAACTATTTTTCCTCTAAATAAAATTTATATTTATCGTAAAAATCGAATTTAAGAATTTAAAAACAGTTATTCATTTATTGTGATAAATTGCAAATTTATTTCATACAGCTATTAATTTACTTTACTGTTTGATATAAGTATTTTTTATTTTTTTTATGAGCATCTGCGACCAACCAACATTTGGAGACCACAAGCGATATGATATTTTCGTGTAAAATAAACGACAGCTTTTTTAATGATCGCCATGTGTTGTCAGCATACGCTATATTGTACTGATTTATTAAATTAATGCCGTAGCAGATTGGCATTCTTGTATGGTGCCAACGGTGGTCTTCTCAGGCGGTCACCCATCCACTGCACTAGCTGCAACAGATTTTCCTTAACTTCCATGTTTGAACGAGAACCAGAATATTCGACGTGACGAAGCTTATTGAAATCAGGTTTAGAATTTGGATCGAAGTGCTCAAGAGGGGGGGGGGGGTCGTTAGAAAGCCGCCCCTCCGATTGGTCCTAATTTGCCCTTCAAGCCTCTCAGATAGGGAAATGGATTTATCGCAGGAAGGGTTGGCAGCACTGCGGTCCTAATTCAGGCGTGCCAACCCTTCTGTTTACAATTACTAATTGAATTTTATTCGAATTGTCCTGTACCGGCTAAGGATAGGCCATTCTGTGACTGACTCACTCTCACCTTATTTAGAAGAATGGGCAGATAACTAGTCAGTACTTCAATACAACCCTTATCCTTAACACCCTGACACAAACTGAGACTAAACGCGAACCTCCCCAAACATGTACGAACACATGTATATCGGGCAGCTATTTAAACGCATCAAAAATTACAACTTCTATAATTGAATCTAAAGTTCTATAAAGGAAATGAAACTTAAGTACAACTGCGTATGTTTCCTCAATACCAACAATAAAAAACTTTTTTTCTTAGTTTGGAAGAATAACAAAAGTCTAATAAACTTTTCATTCCCTCCGCCATTTTGAAGAATTATTGGATACAAATTTTTATTGAATGAAAGTTTTTTTTTTTTTTTATTCGAATAAAACAAATTGATTTATTTGACTGCAATTTTTCATTAAATACAAGTGATTTATTTTAACAATCTTTTGTAATAAAAATGACTATGTTCATTAAAATGTTTCTTACTTTTAATGAAAATTATTTATTTAAGTAATATTGTTTACTGAACTTAAAGAATCTGAGTTTGTTGTTCTACGTAACACATTATTTTAAATGTATAAAAATAATGAATGAAAAATAATTATTTATTCATTGAATAAAAAAAAATCAGTCAATGAGTAACTGAATAAATGAATGAATTATTATCCAATAAAAAATGATTGAATAATGAGCCAACCCTGTTATTCATTGAATAAAAATCAATCAGTGGATGAATAAATTAATCAATGAATAAATTCTAATTCAATAACACTTTATTTGAATGATTATTGAATAAAACATTTATTCAATAATGCCCTACTCTGGTGGACAATAAACACACTGAGGTAAGTTTTTCTAAGAAACCAGAAGTATATTGTGAATTACCTTATTTGAATAAGGGATTCATTCATTTAAAATAAAGGTATTTTAAGAATTAAAATGATTAAACAAATTTTAACTTTAAACTATTATAAATATGAAATTATTTTATGGGATAAAAATTTAATTTGATTAACCTGTCTTCGAGACCTTCATATGAGAACATATGATCCTGTACTTGAAGATATATTAAGGTACTATCTATATCTGTATCAGCCACTAGGAACGCTGAACATCCGGTTACTAGGCTGAGATATTCTCTTTATACAAGTGGATTATTCCGGTAAGCCGATAAACAAAATTGTGAAGTTTCTTTGTATTTATTAGCTATCATACTCTACACACTTGAAAGAAAAATGAATTAATTAATGAATTTTTAAGTCAGATGTTCATTAAAAATATACAAGAATAAAATCTCTAAATATCTCAAAATCTCTCTTGAAGCTCTAAATAAATAAAATCATTCATATTTTAGTTTTGGAGGCCTGGTGGCCGTGAGTGTTAAGGCGTAAGCACTTAACACTCCGTGCCAAAGGGTCGTGGGTTCGATTACCACTAGGGGTGGTGGCTTTCCTTTAGAAAAAAGAAAAGGCACCAGCCCTATCCTGGCTAGGAATAAATAATAAATGGACGTTAAAATTTAATAAAATCACTCATACTTTTGTTTTATTTAGTCATTTTAAGCCGATTTTTCAGTAAGGCTTTGTGCACTATCCGCCTTCTGAGTAATGTGTTTAGTTATGCAGCTCCTGCGTGATGTATATTTTTTTTATTTTCGAACAATTGTTGCTTCTTAAACCGCAGCCAATAATAGAGATATTTATTAGTGTCTAAATCCTTCTAGCACTATTTACTGGATTAGCTCGGCCGCCTGCCTTCCTAGATTGCTCGAATCATGTCGGTCCAGATTAATGGCTTCTTCTTGATAAATAGCTAGGCAAACCCCAGTCCGAGGAACGGGATCTGCTTTTATTCCCATTAACTCCCTCGTGTCTTTCTCAGCTGGCAGATCACCAGGGGAACTGATTTTCTAGTGATCCCTCAAATATTTCTATTTGAAGGTCCTAAAATCCTTTCTTACCAAACGATAATTTCATGATCAGAATGATTTACCTAAAGGAAAAATAAATTTGCTTTACTTTAAAATCCGTCCGAAGATCAGGAAAAGGTTTTGGCTGTTTCTTAGAAGCCCGAGTTAACTCGAGAAATTATAAGAATCATATAATATCTTGTGTTTCCTCCGAAAAAATGTGCATTTCTTTTTGCGCGCGGCATACAAAACCTCTGTAAATATTAAAAAAGTTCAGTTCGCAGAACTGCGTTTCCATTCATCCCCCAGGGCCATTTAAAAAACTTACAACAGGAACAGTTAATGTTTTTATGTGTTGAACATTCGTGAAAAATGTTAACGAATGTAAAATATAATCTCAAAGAGAATGAAGATCATAGAAATGAAATGAAAATTTTTTATTCTTACTCCGGGACACAACTCCCATAGGAATAATTTTGAAATTACAATATAATAAACAATTTAATATATAAACTTATAAATACTACCAGTATACATATAATATACAGCTTCTATATAAATTAGGGATTGGGTAAAACTTGCAGGGGTAGAAGGTGGTGGAAGAGTCGGGATTTAAAGGTTTCTAGGTTGCGGACAAAAAGAGATAAGGAATCCATAGCGAGGCGGCACGGGTGACGAATGATTTTTCGAATATTGCTGTTCGGTGGGAAGGAATATAAAGATCGGGAAGGAAGGACGAGATCGGGTGTTACGGGAGTGAACAGAGGATTTAAATTTAAGGAGTTTGGGATTGAATTACTTGGTAAAGGACTGAGCCGAGGATGTACTGTCGACAATAAAGGGGAATAGCCAATTTAGCTCCTGGTGGAAATGTGATACGTGGGTGTATCTGGGGACCCCGAGGATAAAACCAACGAAACAGTTCATGAGGCGTTTGAGTTTTGCCTCGAGATCGCCAGAAAGTCCATTGTACACCAAACAACCATAGTCAAACTGGGGGAATAATAGGGAGGTTACAGAGAGTTGACGGGTCTTTGTTGGCAGGAGATGGCGGGAGAGGTTGAGCTGTCTCAGGATAAATATGGATCGATGGAAAATTTGGGAAATATGATTTTTCCAGGAAAGGTTTTGATAAAATATGATTCCAAGGTTTTTAACTGATTTAGAATATATTATAGGTATGCTGTCGAGGTAAAGGGCTGGAAAAGGGGAGGTGGAACTTATGAGGGATTGGGAGCCTATAAAAATGGCTTTGGATTTATCTGGATTCAGGGAAAGCTTATTAGCTGCGGCCCAAGCATTGATATTATTAAGATCTACTTGAAGCTTGTCTACAGCATCTCGTAGGAAAGAGGGCTTAAAGGGTAGGTAGATCTGGGTAACGTCAGGGTAATGATGGAACTAGGAATAACTATGGAAAGAGGAAGATTATTAATGTAAACAGAAAATAGAGTTGGGAATAACGAGGAGCCCTGGGGTACACCACAGGAAAGAGGAAGAGGGCTAGAGGGATTGCTGTCGGGGATGACCACGTATTGGGATCGATTGGATAGAAAGGATTGGAACCAGCTAATAGCACTAATGGAAAAGGAAAGGGATTGGAGTTTGGTGAAGAGGATTTGATGGTCAACTGTATCAAATGCTTTTGAAAAATCTAGGAGAACTAGGATAGTGAGTTGATGGTTATCTATGGTAGTTTGAATGTCATGGGTGATTTTTATTGAGTGGAGTATGGTGGAGAGGGTTAAGGAGATTATTTTGTTCAAGGAGGTTGGATCTTAGGTGCCACATAAGGAAAATGACAGTAACCTATGCGGAAAATAATCAATTTAAAAACTGATTTCTCTAAATCAGATCGCACTATCGAAAATCGCATTAGAATCATATTTGTACTAAATTTAATAAGCTTTCAAATAAATTCTTTAAATTTACTACGATTTCTCAACCGGTTTCGAGATATATGTCCCCTCCCCTATTTTCCTAGACAACGATTATAAATATGGCTTTAGAAATGGTTTCATTGGATTCCCCACGTATAATTATTTATCAAAGGTGTATCTTGAAGCCTAGAATCGCAAAACCGTAAGCTTTGTGATTTGTTTTGCCCAAAATTCGCCCGCTTCCGGTGTGGGGATTCTGCTGCTTAACGAACTCCACTCACACAAAGTATTTTTGTAGCCATGTCATTAAAATGAGCCCATTTTTTTTTTTTTTTTGGTTGAATTTAAGGCGTGTCAAAGAGCCTATTTTTGAGCCAACTAAAGAGTAATCGGATAAATAAACATATGTTTCTGCGTATGTACTTATATAGGCGGCACCATTAGATTTCCTCAAGAGGGTAACCTCATAAGCGAGTTTCCTTCCTATGGAGGGAGGAAGAAACGTGCCACAATGTAACAAAAAAAGGAGGGATTCTTGGTATAATTTTAAATATAAATTAGGTCATTTAGATTTAGCAGCCTTAAACTATATTTGTTTTCTGTCTTATTTAGCTACATTTATTTCCTTCCCGTATAGACTAAAGAATTTGCTAATCGCCTCTGTTGCGGTCCAGCAATAAATAAATAAATATTTTCTGTCAGAACTTCATTTTATACCCCTTTTCGGTCTCCCCTGAAAAGCTGATAAGTAAGAAGTCTTTCAGCCAGAACTTGAGACTGTGAACCTTCCAACCGTAGGGCCAGGTCGAAATTCTCTTTAGTGAGGCTAGACAGTCCCTGACCTATCTCCAGTTAGACTATATTGTGCTAGGATCAAATGCACAGCTGCTAGCTTGAGAACTAGTCTAGCGGGAGTCAGCTTGTTCAATATGCAGCCAACACATCAGGATCGATCAACAAGCTTGTCTCCAGCCAGGAGGCACTGGGAAACCAATATACAGCAAACCCTACAATAACATGACAGACGTAGGGTCTCCCGTGGTCTAGTGGCTAGCGCGCTAGATTCATTAGCGGGAGATGGTGGGTTCGATCCCCACCGGCGCCAAGAATTTTCTCATCTCAAGGCTCGCTGAGAAAATTCCTGGCGGCACCCTGGATGTCGGCGCGAATGGCCAAGAATTGTCGATGTGCCGTAAAAAAAACACAAAAAAACAAAAAAAAAACATGACATATTTCTGCCATGATTTCGCTCATGAATGAATTTAGAACCAATTTTGAACCTTTTATTCCCTATAATTTTTTTTTTCAAATATTGGATCTTAAACATTGGACATTTAATACCACAGATATCTTACTAAATATGTAATAGTCTTTTTACTTTTACTTTTAAAAAGAAAAAAATTTCCTTTTTCCAAATCATATTTTTCAAATTGTTAGTGGTCATCGACGTAACTCACAACATTTATCAGACGAATCAACGTCACTTCCTCCTGAAGAAATTTCGGTGTCAGTATCAGAATCTGAACTGTCAGAATAATTTTCTTTTTATTTGCCACTTTTTTTTTTTGGAAGGGGTTTATTTGTATGTGGTGTCTTACATTTAGGGTGGTGCTTTCGTTTTTTTTTTTTCACCTTCAATAATTAGCTTTTCATGAATATCTGTCAGGATACGAGGCCGTTCCCTATTTGACATTTTCCTTGCATGAGCTTTTCGATGAGGCCTTACAACTTCAGGAGGAACGATAAGGGGCGATAAGTTTGATCTGCTACACCGAGGATTGATAAATTCAGTTTGAAATTATTAATTTATTATTTTTTAAATTCTTTGGATAATTGAAGCAACCAATATTAAGTATTTTTTTAAAAAAATATGTGGCAGAAGAACATAAAAATTGAATTATGAAAAAATTACTCAGGTGTTTGACCTGGTCAAAGGAACAACACCTAGTCATTGTCAGAGGTACAACACCCTGATAGTGAAAATTAAAAAGCATGCTAAAAATTTTAGGGTTAAGAAATCAATTTCGGAAGCTACGCCATGTTTCTTATTGTAATAGCTACTTTATCAAATGATTTCCATCTAAAAAGACATAATACAAAAAATATTATGAGGCAAAACGTCATGAATAAATAACTTACATTTTTATGATAAAAATGGATAAGTATTTTTTGCAAGAATCCTCTTTGACTTGAACTATCCAAAGTAGGTTACTCAAGCCCTCTAGGGAAGGAGCTAAATACTGATTAAAGCTAAATTTATGAAATGTTGCTACATGCCCCCACAGCCTCGGTGGTCAAAGGTACAATGTGGTCAGAGGTACAACACCTCCCCTATATATATATATGCGCGCGCGTGTGTGTATGTGTCTGTACACGATAGCCGGCAGGGTATTTGTTTTTCGTCTCGAATCTTGGTATTGAACAAATTCGTTAACCACCAAAATCGGTCCACCGGAAGGCGGGGGGTTTACCCCGAACCCAAAACACTAATTTGACCATGCCAGCCGTAGTTTTTGTTATATTTCATCGTTTTTTTGTTGTTGTTTTTTGTGGTCACCTAAAGAAAAAAATACGTTGTAAAAATAAACTAAATCCGTTTATAGGGGGGGGGGGTTACTCCAGACCCACATTACCAATTAGCCACTACCAGCCGTAATTTTTGTTATATTTCGACGAAACTCTGTATTCGTAGTGGTAACCTACAGAGGTAAATGGGTTGTAAAAGTAAACTAAATCGGTTCATTAGGTGGGGGGTTACTCCGGACCCACATTACTAATATACACATACCGAAACGCGAAATACGTCGTGGGTATCTCATGAGAAAGAAGTGTGGTAAAAAAGAACTGAATTGGTCTATTGGAAAGTGGGGGGGGGGGGGGTTACTTTGTACGATGTTTCAATAGAAATTGCCCGCCAGACGAAGATTCGCAAAGCTACCGCTAGGAGCTTTTAAAAAAGGCTTGCAAATTTGTCCTGCTAAAACAGCAGAAAAAATTCTCGTTTGATTTAAAAAAAAAAACAACCACCATGTGACCTTTTCGTTATAAATTGATTGTTTATTATTATAAAATTATGTAATAGCATCTGATTCCAACAAATTGTCACAATCCAATCAAATTCTTCATATACAATATTCCTCAATTTACTTTAATAATATTTCCCTGTGCCATGAGATTGAATGAATTAATTTATTTATTTTCCTTTAAAATTTTAACCGTCTGAGCTTAAAAAAATATTAAATTACAAAAATATACCATAAGCATTGAACCTTTTTTATTTTAAGCTGTACAAATGATACAATGGACAAGAGCGTTAAGGAAATACGCTATAATAACATAGTTCCTGCAAATATGTATTTATATTAAACTGCCTCCATTGGTTACCTGCTGAGAAATTAATATATACATATATTTTTTTGCTTTCCCTTAGCGAAGGAGTTCGGCTTATATATTTATTTAGTTAGTCCTAATGTTAGTAAATTTTAAATGTTAACGATTATAGCAATATGTACAATATTTCGCTATTATTAACACATTAAAATATGTAGAGTTACAAAATAACAATATTCGCACATGAGAATTAAATAGTATAACTAATAATATATAATTAAATATCCTTCAATAAAAATAAATTTACTGAATAGTAAATTATTAAAATAAAAAATCGAAAGAATTTTCGATGATCATTTTTCGTACCTATAAATTCGTTTCGACTTTATATAATTTTCAAAAATGGTCTATAAAATGTGACTAGGAAGCGTCGTAACTATTTTTTCATATCGTAGTAACTTGCTAATAACGTGTCGACGAATAGGAAACATACTCGTTGGTTTTAACTCTCTTTGCATGAGGAGTATATCCTACATTGATTGGTTTTAGGAAGCCGTGAAGGTATACTATTCTTCAATACAATTTAGTAATGCAGGTTAGCATGTAGTTCAATTCAAGGCGCTCTCGGAATCCAAGATGACTTAGCATCAGAAGTCCCAAGACTTGGGCTGAAATATGAAATGAAACAAGTATTGGTCTGTCTCAAGTAAGCCATTTTATCTCGTTTAAAGGCATTCTGTAATAATTTGTTTTGCTGTGTATTGACTTTTATGATCATTAGTCTCAGAGAATATTCTCGTTGCCGCCATCTCATAGATCCTGCTGTGTTAAGGGATAACCTTGTTTTTACAGTGTTTTTCATAAGCTAAAATGCTATCTTAAGTAATATGACGAGAGAACATGATGCTGATTTAGCATCTGATTCCAACAAATTGTCACAATTCCTATTAATCCAATCAAATTGACTTCATATACAATATTCCTCAATTTACTTTAATAATATTTCTGTAATAATTTGTTTTGCTGTGTATTGACTTTTATGATCATAAGTCTCAGAGAATATTCTCGTTGCCGCCATCTCATAGATCCTGCTGTTTTAAGGGGTAACCTTGTTTTTACAGTGTTTTTCATAAGCTAAAATGCTATCTTAAGTAATATGACGAGAGAACATGATGCTGATTTAGCATCTGATTCCAACAAATTGTCACAATTCCTATTAATCCAATCAAATTGACTTCATATACAATATTCCTCAATTTACTTTAATAATATTTCTGTAATAATTTGTTTTGCTGTGTATTGACTTTTATGATCATTAGTCTCAGAGAATATTCTCGTTGCCGCCATCTCATAGATCCTGCTGTGTTAAGGGATAACCTTGTTTTTACAGTGTTTTTCATAAGCTAAAATGCTATCTTAAGTAATATGACGAGAGAACATGATGCTGATTTAGCATCTGATTCCAACAAATTGTCACAATTCCTATTAATCCAATCAAATTGACTTCATATACAATATTCCTCAATTTACTTTAATAATATTTCTGTAATAATTTGTTTTGCTGTGTATTGACTTTTATGATCATAAGTCTCAGAGAATATTCTCGTTGCCGCCATCTCATAGATCCTGCTGTTTTAAGGGGTAACCTTGTTTTTACAGTGTTTTTCATAAGCTAAAATGCTATCTTAAGTAATATGACGAGAGAACATGATGCTGATTTAGCATCTGATTCCAACAAATTGTCACAATTCCTATTAATCCAATCAAATTGACTTCATATACAATATTCCTCAATTTACTTTAATAATATTTCTGTAATAATTTGTTTTGCTGTGTATTGACTTTTATGATCATTAGTCTCAGAGAATATTCTCGTTGCCGCCATCTCATAGATCCTGCTGTGTTAAGGGATAACCTTGTTTTTACAGTGTTTTTCATAAGCTAAAATGCTATCTTAAGTAATATGACGAGAGAACATGATGCTGATTTAGCATCTGATTCCAACAAATTGTCACAATTCCTATTAATCCAATCAAATTGACTTCATATACAATATTCCTCAATTTACTTTAATAATATTTCTGTAATAATTTGTTTTGCTGTGTATTGACTTTTATGATCATTAGTCTCAGAGAATATTCTCGTTGCCGCCATCTCATAGATCCTGCTGTGTTAAGGGATAACCTTGTTTTTACAGTGTTTTTCATAAGCTAAAATGCTATCTTAAGTAATATGACGAGAGAACATGATGCTGATTTAGCATCTGATTCCAACAAATTGTCACAATTCCTATTAATCCAATCAAATTGACTTCATATACAATATTCCTCAATTTACTTTAATAATATTTCTGTAATAATTTGTTTTGCTGTGTATTGACTTTTATGATCATTAAGTCTCAGAGAATATTCTCGTTGCCGCCATCTCATAGATCCTGCTGTGTTAAGGGATAACCTTGTTTTTACAGTGTTTTTCATAAGCTAAAATGCTATCTTAAGTAATATGACGAGAGAACATGATGCTGATTTAGCATCTGATTCCAACAAATTGTCACAATTCCTATTAATCCAATCAAATTGACTTCATATACAATATTCCTCAATTTACTTTAATAATATTTCTGTAATAATTTGTTTTGCTGTGTATTGACTTTTATGATCATTAGTCTCAGAGAATATTCTCGTTGCCGCCATCTCATAGATCCTGCTGTGTTAAGGGATAACCTTGTTTTTACAGTGTTTTTCATAAGCTAAAATGCTATCTTAAGTAATATGACGAGAGAACATGATGCTGATTTAGCATCTGATTCCAACAAATTGTCACAATTCCTATTAATCCAATCAAATTGACTTCATATACAATATTCCTCAATTTACTTTAATAATATTTCTGTAATAATTTGTTTTGCTGTGTATTGACTTTTATGATCATTAAGTCTCAGAGAATATTCTCGTTGCCGCCATCTCATAGATCCTGCTGTGTTAAGGGATAACCTTGTTTTTACAGTGTTTTTCATAAGCTAAAATGCTATCTTAAGTAATATGACGAGAGAACATGATGCTGATTTAGCATCTGATTCCAACAAATTGTCACAATTCCTATTAATCCAATCAAATTGACTTCATATACAATATTCCTCAATTTACTTTAATAATATTTCTGTAATAATTTGTTTTGCTGTGTATTGACTTTTATGATCATTAGTCTCAGAGAATATTCTCGTTGCCGCCATCTCATAGATCCTGCTGTGTTAAGGGATAACCTTGTTTTTACAGTGTTTTTCATAAGCTAAAATGCTATCTTAAGTAATATGACGAGAGAACATGATGCTGATTTAGCATCTGATTCCAACAAATTGTCACAATTCCTATTAATCCAATCAAATTGACTTCATATACAATATTCCTCAATTTACTTTAATAATATTTCTGTAATAATTTGTTTTGCTGTGTATTGACTTTTATGATCATTAGTCTCAGAGAATATTCTCGTTGCCGCCATCTCATAGATCCTGCTGTGTTAAGGGATAACCTTGTTTTTACAGTGTTTTTCATAAGCTAAAATGCTATCTTAAGTAATATGACGAGAGAACATGATGCTGATTTAGCATCTGATTCCAACAAATTGTCACAATTCCTATTAATCCAATCAAATTGACTTCATATACAATATTCCTCAATTTACTTTAATAATATTTCTGTAATAATTTGTTTTGCTGTGTATTGACTTTTATGATCATTAAGTCTCAGAGAATATTCTCGTTGCCATTTCATAGATCCTGCTGTGTTAAGGGATAACCTTGTTTTTCATAAGCTAAAATGCTATCTTAAGTAATATGACGAGAGAACATGATGCTGATTTGAAGATAAGTTTTTGAGAGAGCTTCGATTGGTCCCTTTTTAATTCTTAAGATGGACCTTCTTTAATACATTTCAAAATTAAAACCCTTTTTTTTAATCTTTATTAGAAAAAATTATGAAAAAAATTAAATAGGAAAAAAAATTAACATTTCAGAACATTAAACATTAAAGTCGTTTTTTCATAATTACACTTTTCAAATCGGGCGATGCCCTGGTGTCTTCAATTTATGACCGATCAAC
Organism: Gonocerus acuteangulatus; assembly: GCA_946811695.1. Lineage (NCBI taxonomy): Eukaryota > Metazoa > Arthropoda > Insecta > Hemiptera > Coreidae > Gonocerus > Gonocerus acuteangulatus. The sequence goes on along the minus strand of OX328125.1, from coordinate 96,919,879 downwards.
TTCAAATTTTAAATCAAGATTCCTAATGAAATTTGCTAGTGAAGCACGTAGGTTTTGTCGATTCATTGAATTATAACGATTTTATGAGCGATTTTCGACGGATGTTTTCATAGAAAATGAATAATTGTTCACAATTTTCGAAAAAATTAATATTTCTTAAAAATCCTACGTACTTCACTAGATTCAACCTTTTTCCGTGAAAAAAGATGTTTGCCAGACAGAGCGCTGCCATTTTTTTCCCCAATAATTTAAACTTATTTTTTTGGATACTTTTACATCCCTTTTAAAACATTTGACATAAATAATTGAAAAATATTGATTTGTTTGTTATTTATAAATTCAATAAAAGGATTTACCCCTTAGTATTACCCCATAAGGGAAGAACTTCTCTGGTGAGCCCATGAATAAAGAAAGTACATTGTTTTTGACCAAACTAGCATTTTTCCGATCTTCGCATTATCACACTAGGTGTGCTGTGAGCATTGTAAAGATTCTTTTTTTTTACTTCTTCGTCCGGCTGGAGGTAAGCAGTTCTATACCCTGACCTACCTCCAGCTAATATATGTGGTCCTAGGAATCTATATTTAGCTGCTAGCGCGAGAACTAGTCTAGTTGGAGGTGGATTGTTCAATATCCCAACATTACCTCAGCTATTAACCGACTTTGCGGTTATCAGAACCATCAGTATCGATCATCGAGCTAGTATGCACCGTCCAGGGGCTCTGTAAAACAAATATGTCCTAGATTCTAATTTATCACGGCAACCTCACAAAAACGTATCGTCCCTACCTTGTCAAACTGTCGAATATGCAAACTCGTTTTTCAGATACCAGAATTTTCTCTTGGATTGTAGACGATACGGCTTGTCATAAATTGTCGCAACTCTAACCCCTTTAGAATAGCATCTAATGCCTTAAACTAGTGTTACAAAATGTAACACACTACTGAATATAAAGCACATACTGACTGACTGTTTACAGCAACAAAACTATGACTTGCCTTACAATGTGACTGAATTACTCGGCGATGGAAGCAAATATATAGATGAGATATTGAACTACCTAGGCAAGACCAATCTACTAAACAAATTATAACAGAACCATCAAAAATAAAACCTAAATTGAATAAAACGTTTATATGTATGCATGCTTTTAAATAAATGTAAATAAACAAATATGTGGATGTGTGTGTGTTTGCGTGTGTGTGTGTGTGTTTGCGTGTGTGTGTGTGTGTTGTGTGCGTGTGTGTAGGTTTATATGTGGTTATATACATAAAATAAATAAATAAAATAAAAATATATCCTTATAAGTGTGTCTAACAAAAGAGACTTTTTTATTTCTAAAAAACATCTAAGTCTTAAAATGTTAAAACTATACATCCGTACTATACTAAAATCTTACATTTGACAATATAAAACTAAAGGAGTGTGAAATCCCTTAACTTTTTACCTTGTAAAATTCTGTAAACATAATTGATTATTTGTATAAACTTTATGCATTATTGTAATATTGTATTTTCATATATTCAGATATATTGTAATATTGTATTTTCATATATTCAGATATATTGTAATATTGTATTTTCATATATTCAGATATATTGTAATATTGTATTTTCTTATAAATAGATGTATAATGAATTGCTAACTGATGTGTATATAAATTTCCATTTGTACATTTGGATAAAAATGTGTAAAATGTGATTAGATGTATGTATGTAATATTTTGTTCTGAGCGAGTTGCCTTAGTTACGGTCGCTCATAAATAAATAATGCCTTAAATAAAGTATCGAATACGACAATTTTTCAATATATTACTTCGTCAATGGATAGAATATGTTAGTTCCCTAGTTTGCTCCGATTTGCATATTCGATAGTTTGACATGGTAGAGACGATATACTCCTGTCAATAATTAAGCCGATTAATAGTCTAACGAATAATTAATTAATGTGATTTTTATGATTTCGCTATTCAAGAATTTTAAACGAATAAGAAACATTTTTTATAGATCGTACGTGATAATAATTACTAGGCAGGAACAATCTAAAACTGAAATATAAAAAACAATCTTTACTGAAAAACGTTTATGTTAAAATTTAGATACTTGACAGAATAGAATGTTACTAGTAGGAATTATTTTATTTTTTAATAATTTTGCACAGTAACAAAATTTAATTACTGTAGGAATAGGGCATTTCCAAAATTGAGAACACTACCAAAATACAACTATTACCGCAATACGTAGTTCGCAAATTTCTGAACACTAAGAGAAGTACAACTCTTGTACTAAAAATCTTTTTATTTTATATTAAACACTAGCAAAAGACTATCAATCCAGTAAAAAGTCATTAGCAAAATGTTAACTCTATCAATATAAAGGTACTTCAATGTATAGTGAATTGTAAAACTATGAACAATAAGGTAATGCAAAGATTGAAGTAAAATTCTTTCCACAAATTTGTGATTGAACCTTACTTATATATATATATATATATATATATATATATATATATATATATATATATATATATAAAATCGCACAGGTATTTTCGTGACCTGTAAGGACTGAAAGGTGGATGTTTCTTATCAGCACCTCCGGAGAGCGTGATAAGTTTGACGTCATAATCTGTGCTTCTCCCTATAGAGGGAGGGAGGAAATGCGCTAAAAATGAAGGACGATTTCGTAGACGATTTTCCGCTCCCAGAACACATTAAAGAATAAAGGGGACCGATGAATCCTAAATCTGAAATTCAAATTTATCTATTTCAATCAAATTTGTTTAATTAAGAGATTTATTTTTAATTTTTTTAATGAAAAAGAGAAACAACGAACCAGCTAAAACGTTAAATCTATATATATAAAAGTCACGTGTCTGTCGTTTTTCTGTTTATCTGTTTGTTTGTTCCTTATACAAATCTACACCGTTTGACCGATTTTGACCAAACTTGGAATAATGGTAGATCTTGATACGAGAAATCTCCTAGGCTAGGTCAAAAAAATCTACCAGCTATCTGTCTGTATGTTTGTCCCTTATACAAATCCACACCATTCGTCCGATTTTGACTAAACTCGGTACAGATGTAGATCTTAATCTGGGGAGTGTCGTAGGCTAAGTCAAAAACGTCTACCAGCTGTCTTTCTGTATGTTTGTCCCTTATACAAATCCACACCGTTCGTCCGATTTCGACTAAACTCGGTACACATGTAGATCTTAATCTGGGGAGTGCCGTAGGCTAGGTCAAAAAAATCTACCAGCTGTCTGTCTGTATGTTTGTCCCTTATACAAATCCACACCGTTAGACAAATTTTTACGAAACTTGGTATACATGCATGTCTTGATACGGGGGGGTGTTATAGGTTAGGTCAAAGTCGTGTAGGACTCACAGTTGGGAGGCCACGGGTTCATAACAGTTACAGATTCGTGTTATTAGGTTTTAATAATACTTATTTGGTTTCTAATTCATTTAGGCTTTTCTATATGCAGAAAGTAGGTGTAGCATGGCACGCCGGGTAACGGCTAGTATTTTATAAATTCTTGAATATAAGTATACAAGACATTCCTAAACCTGTCCAGTGAACCGTCCAAGTTAGTTTCAGGATGTTTGATAGCTGGAGTTAGTTAGGATTAAAGCAATTTTTCTCTAAGAGCGTAATTGAGTTAGGTAATGTAATTAATGTCTTTAATAATGCAAGATTCGCGGAAATTAGTCTAACCTTCGTTACTTTAGAGAGCGGACTTAAAAACTCCTCGCTCCCTGCCAAGGACGATATGGAACATTACTGTCGTAGTCTAGAATATTTACGGGAGCCTTGAGAAATTCTAGGAATATATCTTGGATAAGTAAGGGCTTTTAGCTTATTAACTCTCTCTCTAGCTGAGGAGATTATGCAGACTGGATTGTCGGATATTTGTATTTTTATGAAAAAACGTGACGATGGCGCTGTTTCTGATAGTTGGACATTTTAGCGCGTTTCCTTGCACCTTCAATAGGGAGAAAATATGCTTATCGCATGCATTTTACACCGCAATCCTGAGTTATTGATGAAAAATGTGAAAAAAGGTCAGGATATCACTAACGAGGATCGAAATCTATTTAACTTGTCGGCTTCCACGTTTCGGGGCATTACAAACATTATGGTCTTCGGGTTTTGCCCGATTTTTTAATTCTCTTCACCAAAGTTTCGCCAGTCATACTGCTGGCTTCCTCAGGGTTACTTCTGAGAAATAAGATGTCGCCTGGCTGACTTTAGCGTGGGCGTAATCTTCTCTTCCATGATTCCGATTAGTCCGTTTCTTCCTTGCTTCATCCTGATTGGTCGGCTACTAGGTGAACTTTTAAAAATAGTTAGCGTTTGGAAACGAATGAAACTATTTTTAAATCAAAATATATTATTTTTTATGAGAAAAAAATGTTCTTGAATCATCGCGTATATAAATACACACACACAAATTTTGACCAACGCTATTTTCTTAATATATGAGTTCTAGAAAGTAAAATGTTTTAGTTGCCCCATTCGGATTGCATCTTCAGATTGGCTTTAAGAAAACCTTTCCTCCCTTTGGAGGAAGGAAGGGAACGCGGTAAAACAGGCATATGTAATAACAGGCATAAGTAATAATAGGCATATGCATAGTTTAAAAAGACAAAGTTAAAAACTATTTATTGCTATAATAAAATATAAATAACACTCCATATAGATTGTATTAAAGAAACGAGTGAAATAATCTCAGTGATAAGGTTATATCGGTTTTCCCGCGAATTCTATTGCATCAGGAATATAGGCAGCGCCCTGTTTTCTCACAATATGCCTTATAGTCCAGTTAATAGGCATGGACAAAAGGGCTTACCTTGCAAAAGGTGAGGTTGAAGATTTTTTTGGTTTTTTTGTTCTCAAAAATGAATGTATCTTAAGGTTACGAATATATCGAAAGTAGAAGGAAGCTGTTGTATTCAAGTTGTACCTCTCCAGGTTGCTGCAGTTCCAAAAGGTCTTCTACAGAATCATCCAAAGATGAAACATTTTCTCAAGCCATACCCTTGCGATTTCTGCACATGTTGGGCATTTCAAAACCAGCCTTGCGACAAGAACAGGCTCGTATACCATTTCGAGCAGGAACAAAATACGTTTCTCTTAAGAGTCTGAGGAGCTGAAGGGAAAGACCTCCATAAGATTTAACGTGTTTGCTATTTATCCTAAGCATCAGTTATAAGAATGAATTATCTCTAAATTCAACCGATTTTGAGGTATTTCGAAAAATAACCTTTTCCTTTCTCCCTCCCTCGCTCTTTCTCCCTTCTTTCTCTCTCTCCCTCTTCCTCTCTTTCTCACCCCTCTCTCTCTCTCTCCCTCTCAACCCCCCCCATCTCTCTCTCTCGCTCTCTCACTCTCTCTCTCTCTCTCTCTCTCTCTCTCTCTATATATATATATATATATATATATATATATCTTCCCCTTTCTCCCTCTCTCAAATTAAAAAAAAAAAAATTATCTTCTACCCCACCTTTTGCTAGCGACAGTGTTTTATTTGACTGGACTAATATATTTGAACAGGCTTTAGTGTTACGCTTTATTTTACTCCCTGATAACTCACTTGATTAAAAAAAAAAATATATATTAATTTGAGTGTATATACTAAGGGCTTGTGTGAATATTCGATTATTTCATGTATATAAATAAGTGAGTAAAGTTTAATAAATGTGAGTAAGTCCATAGTTAGACAAGGCTAAGACTCGGAGTAAAGCAGAATGAATTAATACCCTATTAGATCATAACTTGAGGTAGAGATGGAGGGGTTGTGTGAATATTCGATTATTTCATTTATATAAATAAGTGAGTAAAGTTTAATAAATGTGAGTAAGTCCATAGTTAGACAAGGCTAAGACTCGGAGTAAAGCAGAATGAATTAATACCCTATTAGATCATAACTTGAGGTAGAGATGGAGGGCTTGTGTGAATATTCGATTATTTCATGTATATAAATAAGTGAGTAAAGTTTAATAAATGTGAGTAAGTCCATAGTTAGACAAGGCTAAGACTCGGAGTAAAGCAGAATGAATTAATACCCTATTAGATCATAACTTGAGGTAGAGATGGAGGGCTTGTGTGAATATTCGATTATTTCATGTATATAAATAAGTGAGTAAAGTTTAATAAATGTGAGTAAGTCCATAGTTAGACAAGGCTAAGACTCGGAGTAAAGCAGAATGAAATACCCTATTAGATCATAACTTTCAATGCAAACTTGATGTAGAGATGGAGTTTCGAACTTGTGTGAATATTCGATTATTTCATTTATATAAATAAGTGAGTAAAGTTTAATAAATCTGAGTAACTCCATAGTTAGACAAGGCTAAGACTCGGAGTAAAGCAGAATGAATTAATACCCTATTAGATCATAACTTTCAATGCAAACTTGAGGTAGAGATGGAGTTTCGAACTTGTGTTTTCCAAGTAGTTCCATCACTATTCCGAATTGAGAACTTTTGAAGTTTTCAAGCAAAACTTGGTCCAACAACAAGGTCTACTTTGAGAAATAGGGGAACTTTTCAATTGGCTGATGGTTTCTCATTGTTTATTCCACTTAGGGTGGTTCTTTCAGCAGTCTAAGGGGGGATATTTCTCCGTAATTTGGTGACAATGGCTGTGGTGCTGCCGAGGTTGTGATATTAGCACTTTCCTCCGAAGGAAAGTAGCTATTGAGGTTGCACTCATGACGGAATTTTTGAAAAATGTCTTCGAATCTTTAGCGATCCTACCTATTAGACACCGAAATTGACCCCAGTTAAAATTTATATATGTATATGCATATATAGTTATATATGTGTCCGTTAACACGATACAGGCCAGAGTTTTTATTTTTTCGCCACGAAATTTGGTGTATAGAATTCCCCCATCAAACGATTGAACGAGTACGTTAACCAAAAAAATCTGTTCCGACGGAGGGGGGGGGGTTACTCTGGGGCCAAACTAGTTATTTGTCAATACCAGCCATAATTTTTGTTATATTTCAACGAAACTCGGTATTTGTTGTGGTCAACCGAAGAGAAAAATTTGTTGCAAAAATAAACTAAATCGGTTGACTTGAAGGGGGGGGGGGGGCGTTTACTCCGGACAGAAATTACTCATTTCCTTGTACCGGTCGTATTTTGTGCTGTATTTTTACGAAACTCTTTATACGTCCTGGCTATCTTAATAAGAAAGATGTGTTATGTAAATGAGCTAAATCGGTCTCTTGGAAGGGGGGGGGGGTCTTACTTTGTACTATGTTTGAATTGAATTCTCCCGCCAAACGTAGGTTCGCGAAACTCATCAAGATCAATAGATGAATATGTAAAGCTTTGTGTATTTATTACGTAGTGTAGTACCACGCATACACAAAACTCTGGAAGGAAATTAATTACAAAATTAATAATTGAAACAGCTGCTCATAAAAGCAAAAGAGCAGAACAATTTATGTTTTTATTTTATTTATCTATATAGGTTATTTTAAGGAAATTATTCAGAAATGCACTCGACACAACCCAATTCTGAAAAAAGTGCTTAGTTATGCAGCTCCTGCGTGACGGACTTTTACCCATAGAAGATAGTATAAATTTAAGTTGGGGGAGGGAGTACTTATTATTTATCAAAACATTATTTTTGTGTACCTATTAGTCCAGAGCACATCTGAATTCAGCTAGATGGTATGAGTGAGCAGGCTAATTTTTCTAATTTTTGCTAATAACAATAATTAAGGTACGCGAAAAAGGAATAAAAAAATTCAAAATTTTTTATTTATACATGAAATAAAAATTAAGTTTTTGCTATTTCAAATTTCATTCTCTTTTTTTTTTTTTTTTTAATGGTAACTATTTTTGGGAGTAGTCTGTAACCCTGGAGTGGTCGCGTGGATTACAAAAATCATCCACGCCTTTTTGATCTGCTCCTGTGTATGTGTTTCGGAAGTCACAAGGGTGCGGAGCCCCCCAAAAGATAAGTCTTTACCTTCTGAGAAGGGAGATGTTTTTTTTTTCCTGGATGACAGTTGTCCGCCACGCGACTATTCAAGTACTATAAGTTTTTAGTATTTTTATTATAATTTACAAATTGTTGTCTAATTTTTATATGTAATGACACAAAATTTACTTTTTCAGTACTAATTTTTTATTTGTCATCCACGCGACCTTCTATGTAAATATTTTCATATATTTTTTTTTTTTATTCACGTATTTTACCCCAAGTTATTGCAAAGATAATTTCTTTACCTATGATTTGTTGCGGGCAGTGAGAATTACAACAAACATTGCATATAAAAAAAAAAAAAAAAAAAAAAAAAAAAAAAAAAATACTAATAAATATATGAGCGACCTCTCGTGTTACGAAACTCTATGAGAGACAAAATCACAGTTTATTTCTAGTAATTCACAGTCTGCCATTATAGTTGAAATTAACCGAAAATAAAAATATTATGAAATAGATACAGTAAGGTAACGGCTCACCTGTTATCGTCCTAGCAACTCATGCTGCCTTGGCTTGCCTGCTGTAACCAACTAAAAATTCAAACCCCTCTCAAAATTCTTAAAAATTTGAATATCAAAAAATCGTTGCTTAGCGAGTGTTTATGTTCTAAAGGGAGCGTCCATGCAAAAATTCAAAATTTTCTGTCAAGTGGTGTGCGCTGGGCGAAGATAGGTCAGTGACACTGAGTGGTATTTGACAAATATATGCCTAGTAGACTAGTAATTATTAATTATTATACTCATCTCAGCAAAGCTCTGTTCTTATTTTATTTGTTCTTTTATCTTACAGGTAAAGTACTCTTTCGGTTAAGGATGAAGCAAGAAATTCTCTCGTATTCTTCCTTTTGACGTAGGAAGCAGCCTCCATCAATCAGTGCTACCAACCGAGAGGTAAACTTTTTAATTTGTAAAAGACAGGAAGGATTTATGTTTGACAAATATTTCCTTTTACTCCGGAATATAAACCTCCATCATTTCCACAAACCGTTCTCGGAGTTCCTGTCCGTTTAAAACCACTTCTCTTTGAGTAATTTAAAAAGTTTTATTCCAAGATTTATGTGGAATGTGGATTTCGGTTTCCAAGGACATTCTCACACTGTATACTTCTTAGTTTCTAAATGACAAAGGAAACAACAAATATGTAACCACATTTTAGAATGTGAACACGGTACCAAAATTTTGTTTACAATAATGTAACAATAACTTAATGTATATAAAGAACATTTCTGTTATATTTCTGAGCTCTGCAGTATGTGGTGTAATTAATTTAACACGAAAATTGAGGGGCTGGGGACGAAAGGGAACGTCTGTTTGAACTAAACTATCAGGTTTTACATTTTATAATACCAGACAATATTTTACTGACCACCACGCTTTTAAAATAATCCAAAATTACAAATAAGATGCAAATACATTTTTCCAGAAATCTGAATGTTTTTTCTTTGCTGAAACTCAACTTGTCCTTTACTTCAGTCAAAAATTACTGTTACAAAGATATAAACTCAGACATTCTCAAAGTGGCCGAGTTTATGGATGGTTTTATACCTTATACACTTATGAGGCATTGGATAAATTGCAAAATAAATACGATTTGTAGGTGTAAAATTAATTTCTGTTGCCTATTTGATTATTCCTAAATTTCAGCAGAGGATCATTTGATTATTATATAATTTACCATATATAATTGAACAAATTAATAATTATTGTATTATTATAACAAGGTAAACAATTAGAAAAGTAACAACTCATTATACCTGTATGAATTTAGTATAATAAGAAGGCAGAGAAATGTCAATCGCAAATTCAGATTAATTACAAAACACTTCAGACGATTTTGAATTATTTTTGCGACAAAAATCACATATTTTCGGTAGCTTATAGTGCAGCAAATACTTAAAAAAATGTTTATACTTAAAATGACGTTTTAAATTGAAATATCTGTACATAATTCAAACGTTAAGGGTTTCTATACTGTTGATCATACCCAAAACAAGGGTGAAGACGTAGGAGACGTTTTGCTGGGCCAAACTATTCACATTGATGAAAGTGAAGATTATTATTTGGAACAAAATGGAGGAGATGATATCTCAATGACTTGGGTAGAATTAAAAATAAAAGTTTCCAAATTTTATATCCATTTATATTGTAATGATTCGGACTTTATACTGTCATAAATATGGTTGTACCATTAGGAAGGTTTTACCTATATTTTTAATTTTATCTATGCCATCTGATTTTACTCTTCCACCATCTTCATAAATTTTATTTATAAATATTTACATTTTTACACATAAACTATTTTTATTTTATTTTAGTTTGTTTATTTATTAATGTTTTCGCAATATAGGCGACAAAACATATAGAGATCAATGATAGATATGTATCTTTGAGCTAATAAGTCCAGTAGAGTTATTATGTATATAGATATGTATTTATTAATGTTTTCGCAATATAGGCGACAAAACATATAGAGATCAATGATAGATATGTATCTTTGAGCTAATAAGTCCAGTAGAGTTATTATGTATATAGATATGTATTTATTAATGTTTTCGCAATATAGGCGACAAAACATATAGAGATCAATGATAGATATGTATCTTTGAGCTAATAAGTCCAGTAGAGTTATTATGTATATAGATTATTTACAGTTGAAGGATCCACTAGGAAAGAAGTTATGAAGCACTAAAGTTCACTGTTGTGCGGGTTGTGAAAGGTAATGTAACTTACTATGTTTGTAAACATGCGCATGCGCGGGTATGAAAAGTCCGTAATAAGCTTTTTTCTTAACGGATTCGTGTTTAGTCCATCAAAATACGTTATAGTGCAACATTTCAAAACGATCGGTATGGAGACCCCGCGTCTTGACATTTACCAAGGATTCTTATGCCAAGCTGGTTTCATTGTTGTATGTTTCAGTTCAAATAGTCAGATGTCAAGTATATATAACTCTTATTCATTTTGGTAGTCAGTTCATACAGTCGTCCGTCCAGTACTTATCATTCTTTTAACGTCATTTGGTCATTACGTTTTTGTTTCCTTGAATAAGCTATAAAAATAAAGTCATTAAATTGAACGCTCACTTAAAGGTATACATATCGGTTTTGTAAAGTCTTACAGAATTAAATTATGATTTTGGTTAATTTTAAGTTTTAATATTTATTTAAATGTTGTCATAGTGTTTAATTTGTTTTAAGTATTGGAGTGTTCTTTCTATATATTGGCTCCCGTCACAGAGTAAGGTAGGTCAAGCTGTCCGGTAGGTCAAAGATTTGTCTAAGTCTGCATTCAATTAGTAAGTGTTTTATAGTTAATGTCGTGTTTTATTTTATTTTTTAATTGATCTGTTTTTGTATTGACGTCCGTAAATAATACTCTTCTTAACTACTTCTAAAGAAGTAGTTCTTGTTGTTGCGAAAATTCTACTCCGTCCCATCTACCGAAGTGGAATACCATGATTCATAAAATTACACAAATGAGTAAATTTGATTCCTGGTCGTCCTGAATAATTCCGTTTTTATATTTTATATATATTTCTGTTCAGCATTGCGAATAGTAAAAAAGAGCTGGAATATAAAAAGGTGCAGAGTAAGGAAAGCATAGAAGTGCAAAGCCGAGCTGTTCGTGAGAGCCTTTTACCGAATGTCAGCGAATGATGAATGACAAGGGTTAGGGGCCCTCCTTTCCCATTCAACAAGAATACCACAATTCGAGGACGTGGGGAAGAATGATACGAAGGAATATTGACAATTCTATCATTAGATATAATGTATATCATAGTTTTCCGTAAGTAATTCATAGGTTATATCATTAAAAATTGGCGAAGGATATTAACTGATAATATAATTTAACCTTCCAGTGGTCGCGCCTTGGAACTCGGGCGGTCGCGCGGTGCACTAAGTGCGCCATCGTGTTTATTTTCGTGTTATTGTGTTGTAAACGCCTATTTATTTACGTTTTTCTTTATTATTATATTATTTATTGTATTTATGCCATTATTATGGACAGACATACAAATGGTAATGTAACTAAGCTCAATTTAGCTTTTAAAACTTTATTGCATATCATTTCTTTATTTAAAAAACAAATTAGTTTACAATAAGACTGAAAATTGTAATGTGTATAAACATTAGTGTCTGGAACACACTTTAAGAAAAATTAACATTACAAGAGATTTAAATAAAAGTAGAAATATACATGGTAATTAAATGCTAAGAATGTAATTCAGACAAATCTGTGTCCTGTCCCGTTTTACTGGATTTAATGCAAATTGATTCAACCTTTACATGTTTTTACACGTAAATTTATTTCATGTATTACGCCTTATTTTGGTGTTTATATTTTTTTGTCGTCCACAAACATGACATCGCCCTTTCTTTTTCTTCGGAAGTGGTTTTTCCATTTTTACTTCTTGACACCTTGGTAATTTTCTTAACAAAAATTGTTTTTTTTATCTGAATGAAGTGATAAAAGCAATTTGCTCATTCATGAGCTGAAATGAAGGATTCTTGCATTGGTCGTGCGGAGCACTCCGTGCGCCAGCAAGCTGTTCCAACGTTTGACAAGCTAGAACTGAGGAATGTGTGAAAGGTGGTACATGGTAGGGTTTTTCCTTGGTACGCCTGTGTTCTGTGGGCTGTAGGGTTTCCCTGCAATTTCTTAAAAGACGAAATACTGGCTTTGGCGCACTCCGTTTGCCAGCGCGACTGCTGGACGGTTAAGATGAGGAATAAACCTTCAGAATTTTCAATATATCTTTATTACACGAAATGAACGTTTCGGACTACTAGGAATGCATGTCCTGTCAATAAATACTGTTACGTTTAACATAAATTTTAAAAAAATAGCAATCCTGAATTTAACCAAATAAATGAAGAAAAGAATCTGCAAGATTCACCAAACCCTCACCCCAACTCTCTAACCTCAAAGGCTCTTGGAGGTTTTAGCGTTAAACCGAAGAGAAGGCTTCCAACAAAACCTCCTATCATATTTTAAGGAAATACCAAGTTTCCGGAAAGTTAGATAGTGAGAGGTTTAGGAGTATTTATCGATTAATTCCATTTACTGACAACTCAATTTGAAGGAAAACCACTGCCAAATTTCTGGTTAAAACTTTTCAAGGCGAAGACTCACATTCTTTTCAAGAATCTCTCATTTTCTTCGTTTTTCTCGAATATTTGTTTTTCTTAGCATATTCAAAAGGATGATATTGGTTTGTACTAATGAAAGAAGTTTTAAAGTATTTGTTTAAATATTCATCTATTTATTTACCAAACGTTTGAAAAATAGAACGGCTAATAATCATTTAATCCACTTCTGAATACACTAGGAATTTAACAAGAGAAAAGAATGAACGAAAATAGAATCATAATATACTGTCGAAAACTCGATTTAGTGTTATACAGCTATAGTGATCTAAGAAAAGATATTTTTGTGAAGAAATGTATCTCAGAATAGGATATTAAAATAAATATAGTTATTTCAATTTCGGATTTATTTTCTATAGATAAAAAATATATCCGAAATTGATCGTGATTTAATACGTATTAATCCAAGATATTATTTCAGTGATACATGGTTTTACGAAACTGGGTCATTTCAGTGCTAGATGTTTTATGATATTAGGTTATTTTAGTGCTAGATATTTTATGATATTAGGTTATTTCAGTGCTAGATGTTTTATGATATTAGGTTATTTAAGTGCTAGATATTTTATGATATTAGGTTATTTCAGTGCTAGATGTTTTATGATATTAGGTTATTTTAGTGCTAGATATTTTACAGTATTGTATTATTTAATTATTTGATGTTTTCATACAACAGATTATTTCAGTGTTAGATATTTCACAACTGTGTATCATTTCAGAGCTATATGTTTAGACTATATTAGATTATTTTTGTGCTCAATATTTTACAATATTGGATTAACTATGTATTTTACATTTTAATCCTAGATATTATCTTAGTTCCAGATAATTCACAATATTATTTGATATTTTAATACATCAGATTATTTCAGTGATACAGTAAAATCTCACGTATATAAACGGATTTTTAATATCATCAATTATTTTATTGCAGATATTTTACGGCAGTGGTTCTTTTCAGTACTGGATGTTTAATCACTATAGGCTATTTTAGTGCTAGGTATTATTAGAGTATTATTATTAGGATTATTTTAGTATTTGATATTTTGATCTAAGCTGATATCTTGAAATAGCTGATTCTTTTAGTGCTAGAAATTTCGCAATACTGGAATTAATTTAATATTGCATATTTTAATCTCTTAAATTGTTTCAGTGAGAGATATTTCACTATCATTAATTTTTTTATCTATATATTTCACGACACCAGATCATTTCCATGCTAGATGTTATATCAGATTAGACCATTTTAGTGGTAGATATTACTTAATATTGGATTATTCTAAAATTTTAACTTAAAATTAATCAATCAGATTGTTTCAGTGCTTTCACATTATCGATTTATTTACTGCTAGATATTTCTTAATATAGTAGAATTTTATTATTTAATATTTAAACCAACAATGTTAGATATTTCACGACACTGCTTCATTTCTATGCTAAAAGTTTTGTCATATTAGATTATTTTTGTGCTCGATATTTCATAATACTGGATTAACTGCATAGTTGACATTTTCATCCACCATATTATTTTAGTGGTTGTTGTTGCGCAATACTGGATTTACTTAGCATTCAATATTTTAGTCAAAATATTGTTTTAGTTCTGAGATATTTCCCAATATTTAAATAATGAGATAACTTTATTTGTTCTCTCAACCCATTCATCAATTTCTATGGCGACACGCTTAAGAATGTATTTATAACAATTGCTGTCTGTTTTATCTCATAATTTAATTTAATTTAATGGCAGGGCTAAAATAGATTATACATTGCCTATCAATTTCATTATCTTCCCTGTTCACTGATTCATAAAGATGTGATTTCGGTTATGGTGTTCTAATATTTAAAATGAATTTCCACTTTTTAAATTAAATGTGTAAATATTATTCAATTAATTGAGCATTTCAAAAGAAGCTATAGCAGAGAAACATTTTACTGCGGAATTATTATTTCCCATTGTATTTTATTAAACGGGAAGGAGAGAGCCCGGTAAAGGGAAAAGGCAAAATCATAATTTATTTATCAAACCTGATTCAATTTTCTATTGTGATTTCTAACAAAGGTGAACAATTCTTTGAGATTTTTATTGAACCTCCGTCACACAGAGGGAAATACCGACAAGATAGCGGCGTTTTTATCAGTAGTTTAATTATTTTTAATGTTATCATATCATTAATTTAATGTAAATAATAATTATAGTAATAATTAAATATCTATTACTAAAATAACCCGAAAAAGTTCAATATTGTGAAATGCTGGCAGTAAAATAATCCCATTTTGTGAAATATCTAGAACAATAATAATCCAGTGCTGTGAAATATCTAAGTCTACAATAATCTAGTGCTGTGAAATATATAGCACTACAATAATCTAGTGCTGTGAAATATATAGCACTACAATAATCTAGTGCTGTGAAATATATAGCACTACAATAATCTAGTGCTGTGAAATGTGAGGAACTACAATAATATAGTGCTGCAAATATCTAGCACTATATTAATCCAGAACTGTGCAATATCTAGCATGACAATAAGCCAGTGCTGTGAAATATCTTCTATTTTAGCGCGGTTACTCCCTATCTCCATAGGGAGAACCCGCTTATGAGGTTGACCTGATGAAGCAATCCGGAAGTGCCGACTAGACACTTTCACGTTTCAGACCCTATAGATCACGAAAATATAGGTGGCTAAAATTTGTATATATATATATATATATATATATATATATGCTTGTCTGTTCGCTCTCTAGCAAGCTCAAAAATAGTCCGATTTTGACAAAAGTTGGTACAAAAATCTGTCGTCTAATTTGAAAGGTCAAGTTCGTTAACCAGCAGAATTCGCCCACTAGAAGATAGTGTTTGGGGCGAAATTCGCGAAAAAAAATCGTAACGCTTACGTTTTTGAGTTTATATACCTGCAGGTACTTTTTTTATAGGTTTCTTAACATAAGAAAACGAATGAAACCATTTTGAAGGCGATATCTTTAACCGTTTCTGACATAAGTGGAATCAATGTTTTTGTAAGTCATTATTTTTTTGTGAGTACTTAGAATCGCGGGATTCAATTGAAATATTTTCTACATCTTGGAAATTAATCCCAACTAAGATGTTTAAATTTTGGTTATATTTGGATTTAAGAAAGTACGCGGGAGAAAAATTGTATTAATAGACATGAAAAGTTTTCGTATCTCCATAAATTTTTCGTAAATATCTCGATAACAGTTGGGAAATCGCGGTAAGTAGAAAGTGACCATTCGAATACTTACTGAAGCAATATTCAATGGGGCAACGTCAATCAGCGCTTAAAACTTAAAAAATGTTTGTTTTGAAAGGGGTTTTCTCTTTTTTTGTCTCACTTTTTAATTGATTTTTTCTTGTTTTAAATTGCATTTATCAGCAAAATTAGTATAGTAGTATAATAAGCTAAGAAACGGTGAAAGGTATTGGTAATAATCAGTTTGGAGTGGCTCTAGTAATCAAGATGGCTGTGGCTAATCACCATGACGTAGATTGTTTTGAATTCTGCTGTCTATATAACCTTCCTCATAGCCTCCAACTAAAGTTATCATTATTTCTTATTTTATAGAAAGATTAAACCCACAAAAGAGTGAAATTTTATTCGCCATGAAGCACATATTTACAGTTGATTATAACAGTAAGACGAATTTGCTAGTAAAACAAGATACTTAAAATGACAACGAATTTTTGGTTCTTTAGAATAGAGCCTTCTCAGCAGTAGTCAAAGAGTAAGTACGTTTTCAGTACATAATTGTATTGACTTATACAGATTAAGAATTATCCGCTTCTGTGTAAGTTGGCTACTGTCAGTTTCCTGTCGGTTTCCTGTGATTTGTGATGCTAATCTATTCCATTTCTTCGAGATGTACGTAACCGCGCTAAGATGACGCAGTTCCTGCGAGTCGGACTTTTTTATAATAGAAATAACACTAAGGTGAAATATCTAGTTCTGAAGAAAATCCAGTTTTGTAAAAAATGTAAACTACATGTAGACTACTTGATATTGGGTTATTGTAGTACTACATGATGTAGTGCTACAATAACCCAATATTGTGAGGTAACCAGTTCTAAAAATATCCAATGCAGTAAAGTGGAATTTAAGTATAATTGGTAAAATTATTTATTTTATTACATATATTTACGGAATTCTTCTGTTATGGCCATTAGCACCAAACTAGCACTAAAATATTCTACATTCGCCTCTTTTTTTAGAACCTATTGGTTTGTTTGTGATTTGATACAAATAGAATATTTTTATATATCCACGTAGACTACCACGGTCCAAGTCACCACAAACAGTACGGTCTTCAGGTATTGGGTGTCACCATATTCTTCACCGACGCTTTGCGGTCATCTTCTTTAGGGTTAAGTTTGAGAATGGCAAGAAGTTTTAGTAGCGTTCCTCATCACTTATTCTTGATGATCGGATTGTAATATATTTATAAATGCTTCAAATTACACCTTAATTCTATCAACTCTACATATTCTTATAATTACAAAAAAAAATTAAATCAATTAACCTCTTCTACATAATCATATATTTTCTTGTTTGCATCTAAGGTCTTGCAACCGACTTAGCACTTGACGCTTTGAGCAAATGGTTTTCGAATGTCTCTTTGATGGTTGATAAAAATCATATTAGGTAGATATTTTTTATTGTAAACTGTTGACAAACGATAAAAAATATCGCTCTCTTTTCGCGAATTTTATTTTCTAGAATCCCCCCCCCCCATTACATCTGCCTAACACCTTGATAAAACATTCATAACTCCTAGATATTTCAGTTCGATGGTTGGTTGATAGAGTGAGTGACCCTAAAAGGGGGCGAAAATACAGCGGTTTGATTAACATTTCAAGAAAGCTTCTGCACGCCAATATTCCCTTATCTGCGGGAATATGATAAGATCAGTGACGTCACGATTAGTGGGTCAACTACCTCGTAGTTAGGGCTGCACTCAGATTAGAATCTCCATGGATCGATGCTCAATTTATTGAAAGTTTTATAAAGTAATATCTTCGTCTAAGCTTTTATTAATATTATATGTCCATAGATAATTGGGGATATTTATTAATAATTAATTTGTTAATTTAGGACACTACGATGTTGACCCGGAGCTCTGTGGCGTTTGCTGCTCAATCTCGTTTCCATGCATACTCATGTGGCTTTGTTTAAATAATGATGCAGTGTCTAACGCAGTTGTCCCTAGTAGTAAATGGGTAATTTTTCATTTTTTTTTCTTTTCCATGACGTATCAATATCTACGATATTAGCTCCAGAGCTATGAACATTAGTGCTCTTAGATACGTAAAAAATGGCAATGGTGGGTGTTTTTTTCGAGGCTAAAACTCATCAAAGTATTGACCTAAATTGGTTGCTTGGTTTCAGTTAGTTAGTTAGAGGCACTTTCTCGAGCCTTAAGATGAGGAAATTCCTGCCGCCGGTGGGTCTCGAACCCACCACCTCCCGGATGAGAAGGCGTTAGCCACTTGACGACGGGGAGACCCAGTTAATCTAATTGCAAGTGTGGTCGTCTCTATTTTTTTCTTTTTTTCTTGCTTGCCTGGACAGAGAACATGTTACTGAGTATTTCACGGGCTAATTGCTAAAATTGCGAAGCTCACAAGAAAAAAAATAATAAATAATTCAGTAATTTCAGTAAGGGTCAACAACAAACGCATGCATTTTGCAAAGGCTTTAGGAAATTGTAATAACTGTTACAATTAAGGAAAGCGATTGTTTAATGACAAATAAGACACTCTGTGTGACAAAATGAAAAAAAAACAGCAAACAGTTTTAGTTGATTTACAGGGATAATGGAGTATTCCTTGTCCTTTGAAATTTAATGAAACAAAGAGGAGTAAAATTTCAGCCCTCGGGTAAAGCATGCGGGTAATTCCCTTGGTCTACTTGTAAAGAGTTCTTTCTACTAGGGATGGTAATATCATCAACTCAAGTGCCAACAGACATTCCAAGGGCTGGAAGAACTTAGAGAAAAAAAAGAAAGAACCAATAAAAGAAGTAGTAATCACCATTGTTCTCCAAGTACTCTACTAGTGAATAGCAGCTACTTTGGAAAGGCTTTCAGAAGCTTCACTTTAACTCAGAGAAATTTCTGTCTTTTAGGTTATAGTTTGAGTTGATAAGAGCTATAGTTCCTCACCATAGTAGCCCAAGAGCCGGTAACCGCACGTTTCACGAAGTGTTTTATGCACCTTGAAATGTTGCTATAATGTACCTCTTAGGTAGGTAAGTATGTGTTGGGTAGACTTACCGTGGAACACCAGGTACAGGGGAAAGGTGCAAACAATACTGCCCAAAAATAGAGTGTTATTCAGAAGCCAACTATCTTTAATGTAAAATTAAGACACTTTTAAAATAAGGCAGACACTTTTAAGGGGGATAACATGTAAAGAACTAATTAGTTTTTATTCTAATAATAAATGAGTGTTTTATTCATGCTGCCACAAGATGATGTGAGCAAGAACCAATGAGAGCGCAGAGAACAACCACAACTGCGCGGTGCTCTCACTCACTCTTACGCAGTGTATTGCAGTCTATCATAGGCAACATTTATTTTCATGTTTCCTGATAATTAAACCCCATAAAAGCGTCTGCCCTTTTGTAATTATTTTCAATTATGTTTATTGAAGACGCGGTTTAAATCGCAGTGTGAATAAAACACTTCATTTAATATTTTTTTAAAAACTAGGTGCCTTTTTTTTTTTTTTTATTTACAATGTAACCCCCTTAAAAGTGTCTGTCTTATTTATTATTTATTGTAAAATTGCCTTAATTTGCAATTTTTCTACGATAATGATTGTTGGCTTCTGAATAAAACACTATTTTTGGGCAATATTTTGTTGCACCTTTCCCTTATGCGCAGTACCTGGTGTTCCACGGTAAGTCTAGCCAACACATATATACCTTCTTATATACCCAAGAGGTACATCATAGCAATATTTCAAGGTGCATAAAACACTTCATGAAAAGTGAAAGGACTGTTACATAACCTTCTTGCAAGATTTCTACACCTTGTAGAAATGTTGGTCTAATTTTGACATGCAAATGTCATATGACTGAGCGTCTAAAAATTTTGCGTCACGGCTAAAGTGTTAAGGAAGTGAGGTCATCGTCAAGTGACCGAAAATGAATTTTGACAGGATATTTTGGCAGTAAATAAAATTCTAAAATGCCGAATTTATTTTTAACCATTACGTATATTGCAAACTAGCTGTTACCCGGCGTGCCATGCTGCACCTAGTTTCTGCATATAGAAAATCCTAAATAAATTAGAAACCAAATAAGTTTTATTAAAATCTATTAACACGAATCTGTAACAGTTTCGAACCCGTGACCTCCCAACTGTGAGTCCTAGACGACTTTGACCTAATCTATAACACCCCCCGTATCAAGACATACATGTATGCCAAGTTTGGTAAAAATAGGTCTAACAGTGTGGATTTGTATAAAGAACAAACATACAAACCGACAGATGGTAGCCGTTTTGACCTAGCCTATGGCAATTTCCTTATTAAGATCTACCTGTGTTCCAACTTAAGTCAAAATCGGTCGAACGGTGTGGATTTTTATAGGAAACAAACATACAGACATATAGCTGGTAGAGATTTATGACCTAGCCTACGACACTCTCCAGATTAGGATCTATCTGTGTACCGAGTTTAGTCAAAATCGGACGAACGGTGTGGATTTATATAAGGGACAAACTGACAGACAGCTGGTAGACGTTTTTGACTTAGCCTACGACACTCCCCAGATTAAGATCTACATGTTTACCGAGTTTAGTCAAAATCGGACGAACGGTGTGGATTTGTATAAGGGACAAACATACAGACAAACAGCTGGTAGACGTTTTTGACTTAGCCTACGACATTCCTCAGATTAAGATCTACATGTGTAGCGAGTTTAGTCAAAATCGGACGAACGGTGTGGATTTGTATAAGGGACAAACTTACTGACAGACAGCTGGTAGACGTTTTTGACTTAGCCTACGACACTCCCCAGATTAAGATCTACATGTTTACGGTGCGGAGACGGTACCGAGTTTATTCAAAATCGGACGAACGGCGTGGATATGTATAAGGGACAAACTTACAGACAGGCAGCTGGTAGATTTTTTTGACCTAGCCTAGGAGATTTCCCGTATCAAGACCTACCTGTGTGCCAAGTTTGGTCAAAATCGGTCAAACGGTGTGGATTTGTATAAGGAACAAACAAACAGACAGACAAACCCACAGAAACGTGATTTTTATATATATAGATAAACGCACCACATTGAAGAGAAGGAAACAAGGAACCACAGATCATACTTTTCACATCATAGATTACAAATGAATGCAGGAACTGGCTTTCTTTCTTCTTTTTTTTTTCTAAAAAATGAGGATTTTAAAATGAGGTAACTGCCGATGCATGTCATCGCTGGTGAAATGTACAATGCTCCAGAAAATAAATCACAGACTTTCACGTTACCGGTTTTCTTGACGCTCAATTCAATTTTAGAAGGTATCTTTTCGAACGAATATTTCTAAATGTAACACCCTTTAGGCTTATCCATAGAACTCTTATACAACTTCAGACTATCATATTATAATTAATCTTAAAGCCATGAACACTTAGGCCATAATCCTGACACCAAGTTCTAAGCGAGCTCACTCAAACTTAGTGATAATATTATCGTAAGATTGAGGCCGGCTTAAGAAGGATTACACTTAGGAATAAATTTACACCATTGTAAGATATTGTTAATAGAGATTCATTGTAATAATTATAATATAATATTGGCGTTTTGTAATCTTCAAAAAGAATGCAACTATTAAAGTTGCACACCCAAGATAATTTTCAAAAAAATTCTCCAAATATACATCTTCCCTAACTAGAAGATACAAAACTCGTTAAAAAGTAAAATATTTATGTATAAATGTATGTATAAGTATTCATATTCTCTTTAGTCTATTTAGAGGCTAGTGTCCATTATAAGAGAGTCCATCACGTGAGAGTTGCATAACTAACAACAACATCCATCAGATACATGAATAAAGTAATTAGCATTCATTAAGAATTTGCTTAAAATAACCTATATAAATACACAATTAACATGAAAACTTGTTTCTTTATATTTTTAATGAACGGCTGAATAAATTCTGCGTGAACTTAATTATTCATTCTGTGTGAACTTCAAATTCTACTGAGCCATTTAAGTTATGTAATGTTTTTATTTTGCTTTATTTAAGAACCGTTATTTTTACTTAAATGGGCACAAAGTTTACAACGTTTTGTTTTAATAATGAAATATTTCGACTGTTAGGAGCTTAGAAGTTTGTATCTGCAGTAACCCCCTCGCCATTCCCAGGCAGAGCATATATATTATTTATTCTTATAGATGACCCAAAATATCCAAATTCTTTTTTATCCTAGGAGGCATGGGGTCATTAAAGCAGTCTTCCCTTTTTTTATACTACTTTATTTATCGGCCCGACATGTTTCGTGCGTCTTTTCTTCGACCTCTTCAGGGGCACTTCTACAACAAAATATCATTTTTTTGAACATCACAGAAACCTTTTTTTTATTATATTAAAACTATCAATGTTCCACAAAATGCATTAAAAAATTATCATGCTCCCTTAAATATTACCCCTACCTTTAATATTGCAATAATTATAACTAAATTACATATTTTTTATAAAAAGTGTTAAGTCCTACCTCGCAAGGAAGTCCTTGTGTTGTTTTGTTTACATTTTTGTAAGTAAAAATAAGAAATAATAATTTTATTATATCATTAAATAATAAGGTTGGTGAAACTTATTTATTTTGTGCTAAAATTTCATTTGAAATGGACAAGGCACCGCATGCGCCATGCTAAGCTTTCAGAAATCCATAAAGAAGAAAATACTGCTTCAACTTATCGAAAACTCGTTGAAATAAATGGCGAAAATGGCATTAATTTTTTGAGCGTCAAGTGGAGCGGTGGTTTGAACGATTTCGAGCGGGAAGATGAGCCTCTTACACATCGGCCAACATAGCTTGACGACCAACTCCCACAGGCTACTGTCGAAGAAAGTCCTGTTGTAACAGTCGAAGAGCTGGCAGAAATACTTGGATCGACACTACAGTCTACCGACATTATTTATATTTTCGGAATTATATTATAAAACGTCAGAATGGCGTGAACATACTCCACATTTTTCGTTTATTTAAATGAATATTTACAAATTTCAGTAGCGGATTATGAGCGCGGAAGTATAAAAAAAAAATATTCCTTTATAGAAATAAGGAGATTTCAGTTTTCACAACATGAAAATATATCATTATTAAATAATTATTTTCTTTATGTTAATAATTTTTATATTATGGCGGTTAGTAAAAAGAATGCATTAATAAATAAAGCCCAAAGATATACTTTACTAAAATGATATAATAAAATATTTCTTTCTATAATAAGTGCTAAATTTGAAGATACAATAGCTATTGTTGTGGTGTCCATTACAGCATGAATGGTAGTCCACTCCACAGCTTTTCACTTCCAGCACTTATTTCTCCTGAAGAGCATTCTTTATTTTCAGGGATTCTAGATATATTCAACAAAATATTAGTTCTTTTTCAGGGTATTTATTCAAACAATATAAAAATATTATTTATTATATATGTAGATCCAAAGTTGAAAAGTAATATGTTCTAGGTAGTTGGTAGCGGCTTATTCAGTCTTCAATTATTTTGTATTTTATATTACATTTTTTTTGTGGAAGCGTTTCGGCTATAAGCCATTTTCAATCCAATTGTCTGTTTGGGAAGCGTTTCGGCTATAAGCCATTTTCAATCCAATAGTCTGTTTGGGAAACGTTTCGGCTATAAGCCATTTTCAATCTAATTATCTGTATGATTTTGCGTTATTTTTTTATAAATTATAATCTTCAGATTATGTGCTTGTAAATTTGACTTTATTTAGTTTGAGGAGGAAATTTCATTTTTTTAAATTGTATGGTTCGTGTCTCTATTATTACATGGACGATATTATTATTTTTTTAGGGCGCATCGACATAATTCTTGGCCATTAGCGCCAAATATATATATATATATATATATATATATATATATATATATATATATATATTTTTTTTTTTTTTTTTCGGCGCATCTACATCTAGGTCATTAGCGCCGACATCCAGGGTGCAGCGAGGAATTTTACCAGCGAGCCGTGTGATGATAAAATTCCCAACATCTCCCGCTTATGAATCCAAGGCGCTAGCCATTAGACCACGGGAGACCCCAGCGCCGAATATTATCTCAATATTATTATTATCTCAATTATTACATATTATTTCCACAATATTTTACTTTTGATCTTCACCTTAGCCTATTTTATTAATGAGCTAATTACATTTCCTCATTCGACGTTTCGGCTTCAGGGCCATCCTCATTAAACTTCCTTCATATGTCCACATATATTCACCCTATTTCAATAAGGGTTTGTCATCACTTTAAATCATCCCACTGCTAATCTTATATCTTAGTTACATTTAACTTGAACACTTAACTTCGTTTGTTCCTTCTTCTATAACTATTTTTTTTACATTTTTCAAACACTTTAGTTACATCAGACCATGTGGCCACCATTTTCTATTTATGAGGATGGCCCTGAAGCCGAAACGTCAAACGAGGAAATGTAATTAGCTCATTAATAAAATAAGCTGAGGTGAAGATCAAAAGTAAAGTATAGTGGATATATATGTGGACATATGAAGGAAGTTTAATGAGGATGGCCCTGAGGCCGAAACGTCTAACGAGGAAATGTAATTAGCTCATTAATAAAATTGGCTGAGGTGAAGATCAAAAGTAAAGTATAGTGGATATATATGTGGACATATGAAGGAAGTTTAATGAGGATGGCCCTGAGGCCGAAACCTCAAACGAGGAAATGTAATTAGCTCATTAATAAAATAGGCTGAGGTGAAGATCAAAAGTAAAGTATAGTGGATATATATGTGGACATATGAAGGAAGTTTAATGAGGATGGCCCTGAGGCCGAAACGTCAAACGAGGAAATGTAATTAGCTCATTAATAAAATAGGCTGAGGTGAAGATCAAAAGTAAAATATAGTGGATATATATGTGGACATATGAAGGAAGTTTAATGAGGATGGCCCTGAAGCCGAAACGTCGAATGAGGAAATGTAATTAGCTCATTAATAAAATAAGCTGAGGTGAAGATCAAAAGTAAAGTATAGTGGATATATATGTGGACATATGAAGGAAGTTTAATGAGGATGGCCCTGAAGCCGAAACGTCAAACGAGGAAATGTAATTAGCTCATTAATAAAATAAGCTGAGGTGAAGATCAAAAGTAAAGTATAGTGGATATATATGTGGACATATGAAGGAAGTTTAATGAGGATGGCCCTGAAGCCGAAACGTCAAATGAGGAAATGTAATTAGCTCATTAATAAAATAAGCTGAGGTGAAGATCAAAAGTAAAGTATAGTGGATATATATGTGGACATATGAAGGAAGTTTAATGAGGATGGCCCTGAAGCCGAAACGTCAAATGAGGAAATGTAATTAGCTCATTAATAAAATAGGCTGAGGTGAAGATCAAAAGTAAAGTATAGTGGATATATATGTGGACATATGAAGGAAGTTTAATGAGGATGGCCCTGAAGCCGAAACCTCAAACGAGGAAATGTAATTAGCTCATTAATAAAATAGGCTGAGGTGAAGATCAAAAGTAAAGTATAGTGGATATATATGTGGACATATGAAGGAAGTTTAATGAGGATGGCCCTGAAGCCGAAACGTCAAATGAGGAAATGTAATTAGCTCATTAATAAAATTGGCTGAGGTGAAGATCAAAAGTAAAGTATAGTGGATATATATGTGGACATATGAAGGAAGTTTAATGAGGATGGCCCTGAGGCCGAAACGTCAAACGAGGAAATGTAATTAGCTCATTAATAAAATTGGCTGAGGTGAAGATCAAAAGTAAAGTATAGTGGATATATATGTGGACATATGAAGGAAGTTTAATGAGGATGGCCCTGAAGCCGAAACGTCAAATGAGGAAATGTAATTAGCTCATTAATAAAATAAGCTGAGGTGAAGATCAAAAGTAAAGTATAGTGGATATATATGTGGACATATGAAGGAAGTTTAATGAGGATGGCCCTGAAGCCGAAACCTCAAACGAGGAAATGTAATTAGCTCATTAATAAAATAGGCTGAGGTGAAGATCAAAAGTAAAGTATAGTGGATATATATGTGGACATATGAAGGAAGTTTAATGAGGATGGCCCTGAAGCCGAAACGTCAAATGAGGAAATGTAATTAGCTCATTAATAAAATAAGCTGAGGTGAAGATCAAAAGTAAAGTATAGTGGATATATATGTGGACATATGAAGGAAGTTTAATGAGGATGGCCCTGAGGCCGAAACGTCGAATGAGGAAATGTAATTAGCTCATTAATAAAATAGGCTGAGGTGAAGATCAAAAGTAAAGTATAGTGGATATATATGTGGACATATGAAGGAAGTTTAATGAGGATGGCCCTGAAGCCGAAACGTCAAATGAGGAAATGTAATTAGCTCATTAATAAAATAAGCTGAGGTGAAGATCAAAAGTAAAGTATAGTGGATATATATGTGGACATATGAAGGAAGTTTAATGAGGATGGCCCTGAAGCCGAAACGTCAAATGAGGAAATGTAATTAGCTCATTAATAAAATAAGCTGAGGTGAAGATCAAAAGTAAAGTATAGTGGATATATATGTGGACATATGAAGGAAGTTTAATGAGGATGGCCCTGAAGCCGAAACGTCAAATGAGGAAATGTAATTAGCTCATTAATAAAATAAGCTGAGGTGAAGATCAAAAGTAAAGTATAGTGGATATATATGTGGACATATGAAGGAAGTTTAATGAGGATGGCCCTGAGGCCGAAACGTCTAACGAGGAAATGTAATTAGCTCATTAATAAAATTGGCTGAGGTGAAGATCAAAAGTAAAGTATAGTGGATATATATGTGGACATATGAAGGAAGTTTAATGAGGATGGCCCTGAAGCCGAAACGTCTAACGAGGAAATGTAATTAGCTCATTAATAAAATTGGCTGAGGTGAAGATCAAAAGTAAAGTATAGTGGATATATATGTGGACATATGAAGGAAGTTTAATGAGGATGGCCCTGAAGCCGAAACGTCAAATGAGGAAATGTAATTAGCTCATTAATAAAATAAGCTGAGGTGAAGATCAAAAGTAAAGTATAGTGGATATATATGTGGACATATGAAGGAAGTTTAATGAGGATGGCCCTGAGGCCGAAACGTCTAACGAGGAAATGTAATTAGCTCATTAATAAAATTGGCTGAGGTGAAGATCAAAAGTAAAGTATAGTGGATATATATGTGGACATATGAAGGAAGTTTAATGAGGATGGCCCTGAAGCCGAAACGTCTAACGAGGAAATGTAATTAGCTCATTAATAAAATTGGCTGAGGTGAAGATCAAAAGTAAAGTATAGTGGATATATATGTGGACATATGAAGGAAGTTTAATGAGGATGGCCCTGAAGCCGAAACGTCTAACGAGGAAATGTAATTAGCTCATTAATAAAATTGGCTGAGGTGAAGATCAAAAGTAAAGTATAGTGGATATATATGTGGACATATGAAGGAAGTTTAATGAGGATGGCCCTGAAGCCGAAACGTCTAACGAGGAAATGTAATTAGCTCATTAATAAAATTGGCTGAGGTGAAGATCAAAAGTAAAGTATAGTGGATATATATGTGGACATATGAAGGAAGTTTAATGAGGATGGCCCTGAAGCCGAAACCTCAAACGAGGAAATGTAATTAGCTCATTAATAAAATAGGCTGAGGTGAAGATCAAAAGTAAAGTATAGTGGATATATATGTGGACATATGAAGGAAGTTTAATGAGGATGGCCCTGAAGCCGAAACGTCAAATGAGGAAATGTAATTAGCTCATTAATAAAATAAGCTGAGGTGAAGATCAAAAGTAAAGTATAGTGGATATATATGTGGACATATGAAGGAAGTTTAATGAGGATGGCCCTGAAGCCGAAACGTCAAATGACGAAATGTAATTAGCTCATTAATAAAATAAGCTGAGGTGAAGATCAAAAGTAAAGTATAGTGGATATATATGTGGACATATGAAGGAAGTTTAATGAGGATGGCCCTGAAGCCGAAACGTCAAATGAGGAAATGTAATTAGCTCATTAATAAAATAAGCTGAGGTGAAGATCAAAAGTAAAGTATAGTGGATATATATGTGGACATATGAAGGAAGTTTAATGAGGATGGCCCTGAGGCCGAAACGTCTAACGAGGAAATGTAATTAGCTCATTAATAAAATTGGCTGAGGTGAAGATCAAAAGTAAAGTATAGTGGATATATATGTGGACATATGAAGGAAGTTTAATGAGGATGGCCCTGAAGCCGAAACGTCTAACGAGGAAATGTAATTAGCTCATTAATAAAATTGGCTGAGGTGAAGATCAAAAGTAAAGTATAGTGGATATATATGTGGACATATGAAGGAAGTTTAATGAGGATGGCCCTGAAGCCGAAACGTCAAATGAGGAAATGTAATTAGCTCATTAATAAAATAAGCTGAGGTGAAGATCAAAAGTAAAGTATAGTGGATATATATGTGGACATATGAAGGAAGTTTAATGAGGATGGCCCTGAAGCCGAAACGTCAAACGAGGAAATGTAATTAGCTCATTAATAAAATAGGCTGAGGTGAAGATCAAAAGTAAAGTATAGTGGATATATATGTGGACATATGAAGGAAGTTTAATGAGGATGGCCCTGAAGCCGAAACGTCAAACGAGGAAATGTAATTAGCTCATTAATAAAATAGGCTGAGGTGAAGATCAAAAATAAAGTATAGTGGAAATAACTTATACCTCGGAAAATCCTTGTGGATAATCCTTAACATGTCAATTACATATTATTTTATATATTAGAATCTGCTTCTGTAAAGGAGGACTAGATGTGCAAGACGTGCTTAAGTAGAAGAATATGTGAATGTTATCTTAGTATACAACTATTTTTTTTTTTTTTTGAGAAAAAACATAACATTGAATAATGCAGGTAATACATTTTAAAACAATAAGGGTAATTATAAAAATAATCTAAATAAATCTACATTCTTGGCAGCATTCTTTCCTAATGTTCTTTAATTTATCTTGGCAAAGGTTCATGCCGGTATGTAATGGAGGGCAAGGAGTAGTCCTTCATATTGGGGGCATGGCCAAATTGTTTTAGGTCTAATAAACAAAAATTAATATATTCGCAATTATTATAATTTTAATTAGTGCGCATTAACCACCAGGTCATTAAAGCCGGGGTAGCTAAAGGTACAACGGCTTTTTAATGGCGACAAATAATTTTTCTGGTGAATCCATTGATGAAAACAATTATTCTGCTTCATATGGGCCTAGAGCTCACATCTCCTAACCAATTTGAACGGATTGAATAATAGTAGAATTTACAGCTGTTGGAAAAAAAACTTTAAAAAAAAGTACCAACATTTGAATAAAATCTGTCTGTGAATAAAATATTTTATTCTAACCCTTCCTTAACTCCAAACGTAACAAAAATTTCTACATATTAGTTTTAATGAAAGTAGAACATGCAGATAATGTTTCAACTGAATCCCATGATTCTAAGTACCCAAACCAAAAACGGTATTCAAAAACTATTTTTCCAATTTTCTCGAAAACGGTTAAAGCTATCGCCTTGAAATGGTTTCATTCGTTTTCCTAGCCCAAGAAGCCTATGCGTACTTACAAGCTTATGAACTCAAAAACGTAAGCGTTACGATTTTTTTTGCGCGAATTTCGCCCCAAACGCCATCTTCCAGTGGGCGGATTCTGCTGGTTAACGAACTTGACCTTTCAAATTAGAAGACGGATTTTTGTACCAAATTTCATCACAATCGGACCATTAGGGAAGCCAGAAATGAGCGAACAGACAAATATATATATATATATATAAATAAATATATACACATATATATATATATATATATATATATATATACAAATTTGAACCACCGTTATTTTCGGTCTCTAGGGGTTCTGAAACGCGAAATTTTTTAGTCGGCACTTCCGGATTGTTTCATTGTATCAACCCTATAAGCGGGGTTCCTCCCTATGGGGGAGGGAGGAACCGCGCTAAAAATATAAACTATGTACATGGAAGCCAAAAAAAAAATCATCCATTAATCATTGAATTAAAAACATAATCAGTTGCTTTGTATACATTAAGCTTATCAATACAATATATAATTAGATATTGCAAATTGAACAAGAGCTTACTTTCTCTAGAACGGCGAACAGGTTGTTTTCGTGCAGAACACGACATGTAATAACCCTACCTGTAACATCATATTGCTAATATGCCATGGCTAATGACCTAGGTCCTAGCCGTCTAAAAAAAAAAGACAAATAAATGTAAACATATACCACCAGGATTATAAAATTATGAGTTTATCGTTTTTGCACCCTAGATCATTGGCGAACATGAGTCGTTAACCACAATATGAAAGCAAACTGCTTTATAATAAACTGCTTTTATAAATAGTTCAGAATTATTATAAATTAATTATTTATTGAGGTTTATCAAAATTATTGAAATAAAAAACTATTCCTCATAAAGAAAATGAATATTTTGTGCTTATTGTCAGAGTAATTAATTAGGTATTACATTCCCACAAATTCGTTTTGATGGGAATTTTTTTCATTATTTAAGGCGTGTTATTTACTAATAATTCCGTACTGATGATTAAAAATGTAATAAAATCCAAATATGGCCATTTATATTTGTAATTCTGAGAAAATCGCGATTTACAGGAATTTAATCTGTCTATGTTTACGGTTGAAGGACTTCTACGCACTGCACAGAAGGACGAGAAGTCACCGCCCTCTCTATTTTCCACCAAACTCCGAAAGGCCCTGCACTAAAAGTTTATTACGAATCCTGGCTTCTATCCAAGGACCTTGTCCTTCGTCCTTTCTTTCTCCTTCATAAAATGGAATTACTTGCCTTCAGATAGACGTCCTTTCTTAACAGAGGATTTTCAAGAAAATCCCATAATTTGTTCAAAAAGAGCCTCATCGGCGCTAATGGCCTAGATTTGTCGATGCGCCGGAAAAAAAATAAGAGCCTCATATGCAATGAATTGTATTGAAACTTTTTTTTCGATCTGCGAGAAAATGCTGGAATCTCTTCTGGATTTACTCCAGCCTGTGGATATCCTGAGCTGTATATGGCCACCAGTATTCCAGTTGGGATCACACGACGCTGGCATAGAGATCAGGAAATGCCTGAACATCCAATTTGTCACGAACCTTTCTCCACAAGAAGCCCAAAGCTCGTAGTGAGTTCTTCAAAAAGCTGTCTCCATAATGATAGAACGCTACTGCAGAATCCATGTGAATGTTCAAACCCGTCTAACTTTTTTGTAAGCCTTTACTAACAAAATAAGAGTAAATAATACGACTTTTATTACAAGTAGTGGTAACACCGTATTTGCTGACATTGGTCTCAATGAAACTAGATAGCAACATTGCAGTCTAAAAATCTCGAGCGCAAGAATCCCTGCAATACCTGCATTTGCGCAAAATATTTTTAGAAGAATTAACATTAAAAGGGATTTTCAATGACAAACATTGTCGACTTAATATGACTCCCAAAGTTTCGTCAATAATCACCTTATTACCCACCTTTTGCAAGGACTACTTTCATTTAATGTAGATGATTTTCCAACCATGATCTCTCCAACCCACTCTTCGGACGATCTTCGAATGTGATACCAGAAGGTCATGGAGCTCCGATTCCATAGAGTCCATCATATTGTAGAATGTATGCTTATGTATAGAAAGTAAATTTCAATAAATAAATTGTGAAGAAGATATCAAGCTGGACCTCAAGCAGAGAAATTATTTAACACTAGCTGTTACCCGGCGTTCCATGCTACACCTACTTTCTGCATATAGAAGAGCCTAAAAAAATTAGAAACCAAAAGAGTATTATTAAAATCTAATAACACGAACCTGTAACTGTTTCGAACCCGTGACCTCCCAACTTTGAGTCCTAGACGACTTTGACCTAACCTATAACACCCCCCGTATCAAGACATACATGTATGCCAAGTTTGGTGAAAATCGGTCTAACGGAGTATATTTTTATAATAAACAAAAAAACAAAAAAAAAAAAAAAAAGACATACAGACTGCAGCTGGTAGACGTTTTTGACTTTGCCTACGACACTCCTCAGATTAAGATCTACATGTGTACCGAGTTTAGTCAAAATCGAACGAACGGTGTGGATTTTTATAAGGGACAAACATACATACAGACAGTTATAAGACGTTTTTGACTTAGTCTACGACACTCCCCAGATTATGATGTACATGTGTACCGAGTTTAGTCAAAATCGGACGAACGGTGTGGAGACGGTATCGAGTTTATTCAAAATCGGACGAACGGTGCGGATTTGTATAAGGCACAAACATACAGACAGACAGCTGGTAGATTTTTTTGACCTAGCCTAGGAGATTTCCCATATCAAGACCTACCTGTCTGCCAAGTTTGGTCCAAATCGGTCAAACGGTGTGGATTTGTATAAGGAACAAACAAACAGAAAAACAGACAGACACGTGATTTTTATATATATAGATTTATTATCATTATGTTTTGTTTACATTCCTCTTCATGGCGATGTACACCTTATATTATGTGTATATTAAGCAAAGAATGTATATATTACAGTAAACTTCCTTTAATCCGGCACGTTCGAGACTTGAAGCATACCGGATTATCGGATACATATAGAAAAAAATAGATAGGGGTGAAAATTAAAGGAAATGTAGACTATAAGACTAGTGCATATTTAATGTAAAATGACTATAATAAAATTGCACACTGTTATAATTATACTGCCTCAGTTGGAAGCTATAAACTGAACTGGCAACAAGTAGGTATGTGATCACAGACAGGGTTTCCGGGAATTTTTTACGATACCGCAGAGCTCCACTGGGTTGTTGGGGTGGGGATTTGATGCTTAAGAACTGAAAAGGCGCATTTTGCACGTTTGTCCTTGACACCTCTGCCCTGCCGGATTACCAAGCGTGCCGGACCATAGGATGGCCGAATTGAGGACGTTTACTGTATTACATTATATTGGTACCTACGTTATTGTATTTACATTATGTGTATATTGTTTTGCACCTGCATTCTAGGTACCTTGTGTATTGCCATTATGAATCTCGGTTTCAGAAGGTTATCAGAAGGTACCCATGAGTTATAATCAGCAATCGGTGGAATATTCAAGCCTCCAGAGAAGACTATCTTAATATAAAATATATACTGGTTTTGAGATGACATAGTACGATCCATTATTGTGTAACTCATGGGGTATTATGACTCTATGTGTTGGTTTCCTTCACCCAGGGTCGTGGCATATGCGTCCGAGAGATGTGTTCTCAGGGCCCCATGTCGTGGCTTGTGCGTCAGCAAATAGCTTGCCGTTCTTTCTATCTCCAATACTCCAGGCCTTGTCCTTTACTCTCGGTATTTGATTTGGGATCTCATTACGTTATTCCCGGTTTGGTTTGCGGGTCTGGTATCGTGTAATACTTAATCCACCAGAACAATTCCTTCAGCGGGCCCACTGCCGTGGAATATTTGGCACTTAACTACATTGTAATTAATCCACTAAACTTTCTTCACTTATTTATTTTATTTTTATATGTTTGCCGAAATAACTATACAAAAGGAAGATTTGGGCCCTGATGGAAATTTCGGTCCTGAAAGTGTTAAGAAACCTTAAGGTAAGTTCAGGTGGCGTTGTCTTATACAGTCTCTGTTTAATTATTTTTTGAGCGTATTTCACATTAAGGCCGTTCTTGTTTGGTCATTAAGTAACTGTGTGTAAGTCGAGAATTAACGGGTCAAAATCAATTAATTTCTTCTGCTCCCACTGGAACTGGATGTCCATTCTTTTATTGTATGTTTGATAAGTCTCAGTTTTTCTTTATTGCTAATTGTTTCTACTTTCAGAGTCATACCAAAGATCAGTTCTACTTAACTAATTCGTTCTCTTCGTGTTGAACAAGCGATTAATTATTTCGGTTCCAGCTGGAACTGGATGTCCATTCTTTTATTGTATGTTTGATAAGTCGGAGTTTTTCGTTATTGCTAATTGTTTCTACTTTCAGAGTCATACCAAAGATCAGTTCTACTTCACTAATTCGTTCTCTTCGTGTTGAACAAGCGATTAATTATTTCGGTTCCAGCTGGAACTGGATGTCCATTCTTTTATTGTATGTTTGATAAGTCGGAGTTTTTCGTTATTGCTAATTGTTTCTACTTTCAGAGTCACACCAAAGATCAGTTCTACTTCACTAATTCGTTCTCTTCGTGTTGAACAAGCGATTAATTATTTCTGGAAATGTCACATGAATGTGGACGGAGAGGAATCTCTCTGGGCGAAAAGACTAATTTAAAAGACATTACAACTCGTTAAGACTCATCAGGCCGGGGAAGAAATGAGATGAATTAGAGCAGCTGTTTGAATGATTAATTAAAAAGGGTAGTTTACGATGCCTTACGTGCTGGTGGAATGGCAAAAATTTCTCTGATTGCCTCATTTAACTCCCTAAGGTTACGGCGTAAACCTTCGCGAGACCAAAGAGAAAAATCAAAGGACGTAGCTAAGAAATCAAACACTTGAGGATTTAGTGAAGTAGTCACAGTGGACCAGCTGACAAAGCAGTGAGGAACGGTTTCATCTCACAAGGTGAATATACAGTGGTGATGTCACTGATTGCCGCATTCAACTCCCTAAGGTTACGGCGTGAAGCTTAGAGAGACCAAAGAGGAAAATCAAAGAACGTAGCTAAGAAATCAAACACTTGAGGTTTTAGTGAAGTACACACAGTGGACCAGCTGACAAAGCAGTGAGGAACGGTTTCAACTCACAAGGTGAATATACAGTGGTGATGTCACCGATCGGGACCATTTTTGTTTTGCTGATGATTTTGCATCGAAAAATTGTCTACACGTGTGCGAGCGTTCCGTCCCATGGGTCTCAGGAACTAAGAAATAAAATAAAATAAGTTGAAAATGCTTTATTTTATATCTTAAGTTTAGAAAATGGTACCGACAAGATTTTTTTTAATTTCTTTTAGAGAGTAAATAAAAGGAAAAGTCCGACTCGCAGGAACTGCACCATCTTAGCGCGGTTCCTTTCTTATCCCTAGTCTAATTTGGAAAGATTAAAATATTTATTTATTGATAAGGCTTCGCAACTTTGGAGAATCGCCTTAAGATTAAAATAGAAGCAGTTATTATTTTGGTTCCACCAGTCTTGAAAGGTCTTGATTTACGATCTTACCTGGAAGGGTCGGTCAACACTTGAAAGAGTCCCGCTAGTTACAAGGTCTTGGAATCCAGGAAATCTATATTTCTAACAATAAATTGTTTTGTTATTTTACTTACCTAGTTTTATTGTAAAATACATTATCCAACTATAAGCAATTAAGAAATAACAAGGACTAAAAACAGACAAAAAAACCGTTCGAATAAACGAAATCAATTACTTTAATGGTTTAAGCACTTATTTCTCCGATTGACATCGCCTAATTAAAACTTTCGTCAGAACATTTTTTGTAGACCATTTAGTAAGCTTTCGAATGGTAACCTTTCGCTTCCCAAGATTTTCAACCGTTTTCGAGATATTAAGAAATTATACGAAGTTCCCAAAACTTTTCATTATTTCTAGCAATAGAAAATTGGTCTCATTTTACCTATCCTGTTTTACACACAAATACATTTTCTTAACATAAGAAATTACAAAAATAAAAATCAATAAAAAACTAAGGGAAAGAGACAAAAATTACAAAAAGAACGACAAACACCCGTTCATAAGAACTAAACAGACGTATTTGAAGTTTTAAGCACTTATTTCTCCGATTGACATAACCTAATCAAAAATAGTTTTAGAATCATTTTTGTAGAGAATTTAGTAAACTTTCAAATATTTTCTATCCACTTACCACGATTTCCCAACCGTGTTCGAGATATTAATGAAAGTATACGAAGTTCCCAAAACTTTTCATGTCTGTTCATAAAATATTTTATTCTAACCCTTCCATAACTCCAAACGTAACATAACTTTCAACATATTAGTTTTAATGAAAGTAGAACATGCAGATAATGTTTCAACTGAATCCCGTGATTCTAAGTACCCAAACCAAAAACGTTATTCAGCAACTATGTTCCCAATTTTCTCGAAAACGGTTATAGCTATCGCCTTAAAAATGGTTTCATTCGTTTTCCTAGGCCAAGAAGCCTACAAAACGAGTACTTACAAGCATATGAACTCAAAAATGTAAGCGTTGCGATTTTATTTGCGCGAATTTCGCCCCAAACGCCATCTTCCAGTGGGCGGATTTTGCTGGTTAACGAACTTGACCTTTCAAATAACAGACAAATATATATATATATATATATATATATATATATATATATATATATATATATATATGTATACAAATTTGAACCACTGTTATTTTCGGTCTCTAGGGGTTCTGAAACGCGAAATTTTCTAGTCGGCACTTCCGGATTCTTTCATGAGATCAATTTTATAAGCGGGGTTCCTCCCTATGAAGGGAGGGAGGAACCGCGCTAACAATATAAACAGATCTAAGGTGTTACACGGGAGCTGGTGAAAGAAAGAATGAGGTCTCGTATTGTAATTCTCTGTATGCAGGGTCTGCTTCCAGGTAAAGTCATATACTTTTACTGCCCTTTACCGTTACTCAGAAGGCTCTTTGTGTTTACAAACAAAGGACTCGGTATAGACCACCCGTATTAACCCAAAAGTGATTATATCAAGCTTGATAAACTTCCTCAATTAAATTAAGGAATTTAAGAGTGCTTAAATTAGGTTCTTGATCTAGTCAAAAAATTCAAGGAGAATTAGATCATGAATAGAAAATCTCGGCCAAACAGAAGGAAAATAACAATAACAAGGATAGTCAAACTTCGTTTTCAAAGATTGTTAGTTGTAACACAAAAACGGTCACTCATGATTCTAATAAATTAACTGTGAAGGGTGATTACACAAATATTCCTGTTGAGGCTTTAAAGCTTCAATTTAAAAAACATATTAACCCAAAGGAATTATAAATTGGCCTAAAAACAAAAAACGATATAGAGGTTATATCAACAGAGTTTTTAAATATATGCAAAGACCTGTTGATCAATAAAATAAAAATAAAAAATAGAGTTCTCTGTAAAAGGTTTAATGAGTTCTATTAAATACATATTTTCGAATTTAGTTATAATTTTAACTATTGGAATTATTATCCAAAGATTCATATAATTACTCAACAATAGATTCTAATTTGAAGCACAGCTTTTTTCGATATCTACCTGTTCGAATTGTTTTTCTTATTTTAATTAATCTATTTTATTGTCAAATACATTATCCAACTATAAGCAATGAAAAAATAGGAATAAAAACAGACAAAAAACCGTTCGAATAAACGAAATCAATTACTTTAATGGTTTAAGCACTTATTTCTCCGATTGACATCGCCTAATTAAAACTTTCGTCAGAACATTTTTTGTAGACCATTTAGTAAGCTTTCGAATGGTAACCTTTCGCTTCCCAAGATTTTCAACCGTTTTCGAGATATTAATGAAAGTATACGAAGTTCCCAAAATTTTCATTATTTCTAGCAACAGAAAATTGGTCTCATTTTTCCTATCCTGTTTTACAAACAAATACATTTTCCTAACATAATAAATTACAAAAATAAAAAGCAATAAAAAACCAAGGGAAAGAGACATAAATTACAAAAAGAACGACAAAAACCCGTTCATAAGAACAAAACAGACGTATTTGAAGTTTTAAGCACTTATTTCTCCGATTGACATAACCTAATCAAAAATAGTTTTAGAATCATTTTTGTAGAGAATTTAGTAAACTTTCAAATATTTTCTATCCACTTACCACGATTTCCCAACCGTGTTCGAGATATTAATGAAAGTATACGAAGTTCCCAAAACTTTTCATGTCTGTTCATAAAATATTTTATTCTAACCCTTCCATAACTCCAAACGTAACATAACTTTCAACATATTAGTTTTAATGAAAGTAGAACATGCAGATAATGTTTCAACTGAATCCCGTGATTCTAAGTACCCAAACCAAAAACGGTATTCAAAAACTATTTTTCCAATTTTCTCGAAAACGGTTAAAGCTATCGCCTTGAAAATGGTTTCATTCGTTTTCCTAGCCCAAGAAGCCTATAAAAAGAGTACTTACAAGCTTATGAACTCAAAAACGTAAGCGTTACGATTTTTTCTGCGCGAATTTCGCTCCAACCGCCATCTTCCAGTAGGCGGATTTTGCTGGTTAACGAACTTGACCTTTCAAATTGGACGACGGATTTTTGTACCAAATTTCATCAAAATCGGACCATCAGGGAAGCCAGAAATGAGCGAACAGACAAATATATATATATATATATATATATATATATATATATATATATATATAAATAAATAAATATATACATATATATATATACAAATTTGAACCACCGTTATTTTCGGTCTCTAGGGGTTCTGAAACGCGAAATTTTCTTGTCGGCACGTCCGGATTGTTTCATTGTATCAACCTTATAAGCGGGGTTCCTCCCTATGGGGGAGGGAGGAACCGCGCTAAAAATACAATTATTAAACAATAACTTATATTTCATCAAGTAACTTTAGTAAAATGTTTACGTTTTCAAATAAATTAGCATTATGCATTTTTTTCAGATAAAAAATCATAGCAGATTTAAAGCCAGCATCCCATGAATCCCTAATGTGGTAAATATCATCGAAAACGAGATAATTATTGAGATAATCCAATTTTTACGTCCTTTGGCTCTCTAAAAACAAAATTGTTTCCTTTTTCTAACCATATAAATAACAATCGTATTATCTTAGAAGTTACTTGTAAGAAATTATTCTCAAAATATAAATATAAGAACACGTAGAAACACCTCGTTTGGAAGAGAATGTGTAACTTTGGAGCCTTTATCGACCCTCCAAATTGATTTGAATCGATTACATTTTCTTGAAATATGGTCAGATGTTTGAATATTTAACAAACTTTTAAGGGTTAGCCTCAGTGAAATTTAAAATACATTTATTTTTGGAATGTTCCCAAAATGAGAATATAGGGATTTTTGTATATGTGCTAAAAACAAATCTGAAGTAATTTTTTTCTTTATATATATATATATATATATATATATATATATATATATATATATATATATATATATATACGAATATAAATACAAATTTAATCGCTCCGTTTTTAATGATGAGTTCTGAAAGGTCAACTTTTTTCATCTAAATTTCGAGATTCTTCATTGTATGGTAAACATAAGCGTGGTATATGTAAATGAAACAAAAGAAAAACACCAAAACAATGTATTTGTATTCCAAATATTTGCATATAATCAATGTAATAATGAAACGTTACATTCTAGATCACACAGAAGTTATAAATAGAAACTTGTGACAAATATCAGCGCCGTTGGAACATTTCCAGTTCCTCATTTCGATTGTCTGTTACAACAATAACAATATTGTGCAAGAAATAAAAACACGTTTTACAACGGAATAAGGTAGGTAAACATAACCTTGACCTGAGGCCAAAATCATTTCCGCTTCTTCAATTCGTGCAGAATAAGTCAAGGAAATTTCGAATGCAATATAAAAACTGGCAAGAGGAGTAAATATTTGATGTTCTAAATTAACTTCCGGAAGGAAACTTGCAAATATGTATTTAATCCCCGTATTTTCAGTTTCTGAAAAAACACTTTTAGCCATATTTCTTCAACCACTTGTAATATTCCCATCAAATTTTTTTTCGTTCAAATATACTTCATTGTGCTCAAAATCATCGGACTCTTGAATTTTTTTCACTATGTTTTGATGCCAAAAAACATTCGTCAAATTTACAAAAAACTCACATTTTTGGATAAAAAACTAGAATTTCTCAAGAAACTGTGCGTGATAGACAGAATCTGACTTCAAATTCGTGTTCAGCACATTTGAAAACAGTAAGAAAGCATGTTTTGGTTTGAAGGAGGATTTGCGTGCAGAACAGTGTAATTTTCAAATACAATTTTTCATTTTTTCCCAGTTTCTCCTCTTTTCTCTCAAAATCAGAGGGTGATAGAATTTTTCTGAGTTCAGATTCGGACTCAGCACACCTGAAAACATGGGAAACAGGCAAAATTGTTCAAGGGAGGGGAGAAAAGTTTTTTTTTGCAGAACAGTGTAGTTAGCCTTAGTGAAATTTAAAATACATTTATTTTTGGAATGCTCCCAAAATTATAATATAGGGTTTTTTTAATGTGCTAAAAACAAATCTCACGTAATTTAAATACAATTTTGTTCTTTATATATATATATATATATATATATATATATATATATATATATATATATACACGAATGTAAATACAAATTTAATCGCTCCGTTTTTAATGATAAGTTATGAAAGGTCAACTTTTTTTCATCTAAACTTCGAGATTCGTCATTGTATGGTAAACATAAGCGTGGTATATAAATGAAAAAAAAAGAAAAAGTCCAAAACAATGTATTTGTATCCCAAATATTTGCATATAATCAACGTAGTAATGAAACGTTACATTCTAGACCACTCAGAGCTTATAAATAGAAACTTGTGACAGATATCAGCGCCGTTGGAACATTTCCAGTTCCTCATTTCGATTGTCTGTTACAACAATAACAATATTGTGCAAGAAATAAAAACACGTTTTACAACGGAATAAGGTAGGTAAACATAACCTTGACCTGAGGCCAAAATCATTTCCACTTCTTCAATTCGTGCAGAATAAGTCAAGGAAATTTCGAATGCAATATAAAAACAAGAGGAGTAAATATTTGATGTTCTAAATTAACTTCCGGAAGGAAACTTGCAAATATGTATTTAATCCCCGTATTCTGATTTTCAGAAAAAAAAAAAAAATTCTCAATCATATATACTAAATGTTACATAGCGTGATTCGTGGTATAATGAAGAAGTACTGCTGCAAAAGGCACATTAATAAATTAAACTGATAAATAGGTTCTGCCTCATACTCCGAACGAAATTATTATAGATGAGTGTGAGTTCTGATGTCAATTATACAATATTATATATATAGGCAATTATACAAATAATAAAAATTGTAAAAAAAAAAATAAAATAAAAACAGTTCAAAAATAATGATAACAAAACAAATGTGTTTGTATAGATGAATGACAGAACTTTGTAAGTATTTAGTTCAGATATAGGTTTAAATGTAAAATTAGCTCTAATATATGTTTAAAATATTTAGGTTAGATGTAGAAAATAAGTAAGTTTAACTTTATCTCCGGCTTATGTTAAAACAAAACTAAAGTCAATATATAATTTAAGTTTAAGGTTACAGTTAACTAAAACATGTTAACAGTGTGCTAATATCCACGGCAGCCGACGCACAACAAAGAAATATTAAAAATAAATACGAAAATAGAATTTAGATTTTTAACTTATCGAAATTGTTATCATATATGAAATTTACAGAATATTTTGTTTAGGAG
This sequence comes from Gonocerus acuteangulatus, assembly GCA_946811695.1. Taxonomy (NCBI): domain Eukaryota; kingdom Metazoa; phylum Arthropoda; class Insecta; order Hemiptera; family Coreidae; genus Gonocerus; species Gonocerus acuteangulatus. The sequence continues at coordinate 96,878,018 of OX328125.1, read as the reverse complement.
AATATATACATGTACAGTGGCGGCTAAAGGGGAGGGCTTAGCCCCTTAGAATTAAAATTCACATTCTTTTTCTATTAAGTTAGAAAAATAAATTGTTTAGGAAAATTAATAGTAATGAGTTCTAATCAATGTATGTTCTTAGCTTATCAAATACTTCCTTAATGATTTCTAGGTGCCTGGTTATAAAAATTTGATTTTACACCCCAAGGCACGGCGGTAAGCCCATACTAAATTAGCCCCCCCCTCCCCAGAAATGTTTGTCTACAGCCGCCTATGTACATGTATTAAAACGGTTTTTTTTTCTGTAAGTTAAATAATTATTTGAATATATTTTTATTTAAACTTCTAAGATCATGTCCATGTTTTTATTACTTGAAAACTTGATTCTATTTCAAGGCCTCATTCATCTCTGTTCCCTTTGAGCCTTGGCCTTTGTCTCCGAGTTGCAGCAAAGGCTCTGTAGCTAGTGCCAAAGCCTTCATAATTGTGTTGTTTTTACATCGTAAATCTGTCAGGATGGATTAAAGCGCTCTGACTAAATATTCCTGACGGATTAATTTTAGCTTTTATAAAGCCTGCTAAGAGATTCATAGAGTATCAACAAGGTGGAGAAATAAATACTCAAGATAACTGTTCATATAGTTTTAAATCTAATTTTTAGCAACTGTGTCATCTCGTACATAGCGTGTTTCCTTATAATCCGAGGTGTGATTTGGAATAGAAAGTCATAATATATAAATAATTATACAAAATATATTGTCAACCTGAAATTTTCGAACCGTTTTCGCTATATCCCCCCTTATCCCCGAAACGGCCTATATATATATATATATATATATATATATATATATATATATATATACAATTCTAGTATTTTCGGGTTTACTCATGAAATGTTAAGGGTATAGCCTTAAGTGGTTACATTCGACTTACTAGTAATTCTATGTCGATTTCCTTTTAAACCGGACCATTTTTATAGTTGATACAGCAAAAACAGACAGATACACTTACTCGCCATGAAGAGGAATGAATTAATATATTACATAATAGTAATGTATCTATATACACTATGTGTAGAAGTGATTTTTTTAATACCATCATTTATTGTTATAGAGTAAATCGCTAAAATCTGCGAAACTCTTAATAAAAAATAAATAATATGATGAAAAGAACAATAGCCTATCTAGGAAGAAAACTGGAGTTATGTCTCCTTAATGGAGCAGGGATATATATTTAATTAAGAAGTTTTGGGTTGTCTAAAAAATAATTAATTAAAAGCAGGAAATAGGAAGGCATAGTTTCTAAACTTCTACGGTAAAACAATCAAAGTTAAAGCAGAAGTGGAAGCCTCAGAAGCAGGAGTTGGTAACTTTTGCTTCTCGTGTTATCAGAAGCATTTCCTAACCCGCAGTTCTTGCTGCTGGAGAAGGACTACAGCACTACCTATACCTTTTAGCATTAACTTAAATATAGCATACCTATCTTAAAACTGCTTTAGTCAACGAGTTGCTGTAATTTGGCCATATTCATTTTAGTTTGTAAATTTGTACACTATTTCCTAATATTTAGTCTATAATACAAATCATATTCTTGATCCGTATCACATTCAGGTCAAAGGTAAAAGAGAATCAAATTCATTCGAAATTATATCAAAATTTAAAGTAGAAATTGAATGAAAGAAAAAATATTTAAAATACGGTATTGGAAAATATTAAATGAATTATTCATTTTTATTGTTTTTTTTTTTTTAAATAAAATTGCAGCAATTACAGACTAATTCATTTAAATTTTTTTTTTAAATTTATTTATATGTTTTGTAAGAATTATTCAGTAAATGGTGCAATTTTTTTGTTGTATTCCTTTCGTATTACATATCAAATCACATAATACAAGACCATTGAAAACTGTAATACCATTGTTGTGTACTGTTTCTGTAAATAAAGTCTACTTACACACACGCACACAGAATACACTTAGAAAAAATATAATGATAGCAACAAGATTGTTCAATTATTTATCTGTCTTGATTTAAATGCAACAGCTTTGATTACCGAAAATTCACAATTTCTTAAATTTGTGAGTAGCAAAATTATTATTATCACTCAACCCTTTTGTATGTATTGGCTATTTTTTTCTTTTTAAATTCTTTTTTTTCGCCGCCCTGTAGTCTTTAGTTAGTTCGTAAATTAAGTGCATACACGTCAGTTCGGTATTCTTTTCACTAGTTCATGTCTGAAGTCAGTTAGTTTGTAATTGTTTAAGTAGCTGGTGATTATTCCACGTCCTGTGGGTTATGTATGTTAGAAATAGTTAGGTATGCTTTATTTCGCATAAAAAAAATATTTCAAGAAAATCACTTCGTTTGTACCCGTCTGTACTATTACTCAAACATAATGCCTAGTTAGGAAAAATCGCTATTTAACTTCACTGTTCAAGAGAAATAATAAATCTATTTTCCCGCTATTATTCTTGCCAAGAGAACTGTTGTTGACAGGCTGGCTATATAAAATGGCATTCATCCCAAATCTCTTTGTTTAAATACTTGAACATTTATCTGTGTCAGAACAGTTCGTTTCACGGTAAGATTGAATGATTAATGTTAGCTCATTATGGCAGTCGGTAATTGGACATCATTTTACCGTAAGAGACTGAATTTAGAAAATTTTTACCATGTACAGGGTCACTTCAGAATATCAGAGTCCCGAGAACTGCGTCCGGGACGTAAGAAACACTTAAAACTAAGCTAACCTGTTTTTGTAAATTCCACAATAGATGTTATATCTTAAGAAGAATAGATCTGAATAATTAAGATGGTTTGATCTATAAAGAATGATTGATACATGTTATATATATATATATATATATATATATATATATATATATATATATATATATATATATTTTTTTTTTTTTTTTTTTTTTTACGGCGCATCTACATCTAAGTCATTAGCGCCGACATCCAGGGTGCAGCGATGAATTTTACCAGCGAGCCGTGGGATGATAAAATTCCTGCCGGAGGAATCGAACCCACCATCTCCCGCTTATGAATCCAAGGCGCTAGCCATTAGACCACGGGAGACCCCTACATGTTATATTATTCAAAACAATAGACCAAATAACGTAATATAATAGTTCTAGGTAGTTGGTACCAGCTTATTCTGTCTTCTTTTATTTTATATTTTATATTACTTTTTTTTTTTTTTTTTGTAGAAACGTTTCGGCTAAAAGCCATTTTCAATCCAATTATCTGTATGGTTTTGCATTATTTTTTTATAAATTATAATCTCCTGATTATGTGCTTGTAAATTTTATGTTATTTAGTTTGAGGAAGAAATTTCATTTTTCTTAAATTGTATGGTTCGTGTCTCAATTATTACATATTATTTTATATATTTTAGTCTGCTTCTGTAAAGGAGGACTAAATGTGCAAGACTATTTTAGTCCTTAAAATTATTTTTATATTTAGTCCTCCTTTACAGAAGATGACTCAAATATAGAAACTAATATGTAATAATTGAGACACTAATTGGATTGAAAATTGCTTATAGCCGAAACGTTTCCACAACAAAAATGTAATATAAAATAAATGAAGACTGAATAAGCTGTTACCAAATACCTAGAACATCTTAGTTTTCAAATTAGGATCTACACATAGTAATATAAAATAAATGAAGACTGAATAAGCTGTTACCAAATACCTAGAACATCTTAGTTTTCAAATTAGGATCTACACATAGTAATATAAAATAAATGAAGACTGAATAAGCTGTTACCAAATACCTAGAACATCTTAGTTTTCAAATTAGGATCTACACATAGTAATATAAAATAAATGAAGACTGAATAAGCTGTTACCAAATACCTAGAACATCTTAGTTTTCAAATTAGGATCTACACATAGTAATATAAAATAAATGAAGACTGAATAAGCTGTTACCAAATACCTAGAACATCTTAGTTTTCAAATTAGGATCTACACATAGTAATATAAAATAAATGAAGACTGAATAAGCTGTTACCAAATACCTAGAACATCTTAGTTTTCAAATTAGGATCTACACATAGTAATATAAAATAAATGAAGACTGAATAAGCTGTTACCAAATACCTAGAACATCTTAGTTTTCAAATTAGGATCTACACATAGTAATATAAAATAAATGAAGACTGAATAAGCTGTTACCAAATACCTAGAACATCTTAGTTTTCAAATTAGGATCTACACATAGTAATATAAAATAAATGAAGACTGAATAAGCTGTTACCAAATACCTAGAACATCTTAGTTTTCAAATTAGGATCTACACATAGTAATATAAAATAAATGAAGACTGAATAAGCTGTTACCAAATACCTAGAACATCTTAGTTTTCAAATTAGGATCTACACATAGTAATATAAAATAAATGAAGACTGAATAAGCTGTTACCAAATACCTAGAACATCTTAGTTTTCAAATTAGGATCTACACATAGTAATATAAAATAAATGAAGACTGAATAAGCTGTTACCAAATACCTAGAACATCTTAGTTTTCAAATTAGGATCTACACATAGTAATATAAAATAAATGAAGACTGAATAAGCTGTTACCAAATACCTAGAACATCTTAGTTTTCAAATTAGGATCTACACATAGTAATATAAAATAAATGAAGACTGAATAAGCTGTTACCAAATACCTAGAACATCTTAGTTTTCAAATTAGGATCTACACATAGTAATATAAAATAAATGAAGACTGAATAAGCTGTTACCAAATACCTAGAACATCTTAGTTTTCAAATTAGGATCTACACATAGTAATATAAAATAAATGAAGACTGAATAAGCTGTTACCAAATACCTAGAACATCTTAGTTTTCAAATTAGGATCTACACATAGTAATATAAAATAAATGAAGACTGAATAAGCTGTTACCAAATACCTAGAACATCTTAGTTTTCAAATTAGGATCTACACATAGTAATATAAAATAAATGAAGACTGAATAAGCTGTTACCAAATACCTAGAACATCTTAGTTTTCAAATTAGGATCTACACATAGTAATATAAAATAAATGAAGACTGAATAAGCTGTTACCAAATACCTAGAACATCTTAGTTTTCAAATTAGGATCTACACATAGTAATATAAAATAAATGAAGACTGAATAAGCTGTTACCAAATACCTAGAACATCTTAGTTTTCAAATTAGGATCTACACATAGTAATATAAAATAAATGAAGACTGAATAAGCTGTTACCAAATACCTAGAACATCTTAGTTTTCAAATTAGGATCTACACATAGTAATATAAAATAAATGAAGACTGAATAAGCTGTTACCAAATACCTAGAACATCTTAGTTTTCAAATTAGGATCTACACATAGTAATATAAAATAAATGAAGACTGAATAAGCTGTTACCAAATACCTAGAACATCTTAGTTTTCAAATTAGGATCTACACATAGTAATATAAAATAAATGAAGACTGAATAAGCTGTTACCAAATACCTAGAACATCTTAGTTTTCAAATTAGGATCTACACATAGTAATATAAAATAAATGAAGACTGAATAAGCTGTTACCAAATACCTAGAACATCTTAGTTTTCAAATTAGGATCTACACATAGTAATATAAAATAAATGAAGACTGAATAAGCTGTTACCAAATACCTAGAACATCTTAGTTTTCAAATTAGGATCTACACATAGTAATATAAAATGTCAGAAATTCACCCTTTTATTAATTTCTTTTTATTTTGTGCTCTACACGTTTCGCGTCGCTAGAAGCCTCTTCAAGACCATCCTACCTTCATATGTACCTTTAATTTCTGTTACATCTTAAGAAGACTTTCCATATGGCTACCCCTAAAATAATAAGATAAATGACCTTTGCCAAACACTAGTTTAAAATCGATAGTGTTATTGTTTAAATCGATTTTCGAGATAATGCTAATGTTTTTTTGTTAGTTTGTTTTTTTACGGCGCATCGACATCTGGGCCATTAGCGCCGACATCCAAGGGGCAGGGAGAAATTTTCTCAACTAGCCGTGAGATAAGAAAATTCCTGCCGCCGCACAGTGAAACGTCCTATGGACAAAAACCCAAATTTTTGTTAGGAAATAAAATCGTATAAAACTAATAAATATTAGTTTTATTTTGATCAACAAACACATTAGCAGTATTATAAACAAGGAAAAGTCTTTAAATCCTGTTTCATACCAACAATCAGTTTGAGCCTCTCTCCTTGAAGATAGGACAGTGTTTTTATTGGGTGATCCGATGGAAATTACGTCAAAACTATTCCTTTTTTATCTGATATAATTGATTATGGGTAATTACTCCCTTATTATTTAATTTTTTTTAAGTATAAAATTTTGAAAGACCATAGCAAAAAACTTCATCTGAACACATCTCAAGTTTTTTAGAGCTTAAAGTATACCTCAAGTATAATGTACTGAGGGAATTTAGTTTGCCGAAATTTGCCGATTCCAAAGATTTTATTTTTAAATCCATCATCATTTTTTCTTCCAAATTTGAAAAAAAAAATGTGAATAAATCCAAGAAAACTGTATTAATCCTTGGGCAAATGATTCAATTTAATCTGCAGGACGATCCTAAAGAAATATTAAGCAATATTAAAAAGACTGCCAGTTTAGTCCTATATTATATGTAAAAAATGTACTGGTAAAAAATACTGGTGATTAAGAAATTATTTAATAATTTCATAGAAAATGGTAAAATATTATTATTCTATGGCAATATTACTATAAGTATAATTTACTACTATTCTATTACTACATTATATGTTACAGTTATAATATATTTTATAATATTGTTATTAATAATATTATTACCTGCTATATTATTTCTATTAATATTACAATTAATATTATTACAGCCGTATAGTATGGATTATTATACTATTGTTACCTCGTTTTGAGTTGATTTCAATTGATAAAAATGTTTATTTGAAAATAACTAGTGGTTAATGATTTTTGTCCTTAATCCTCACTACTTCGTTACGCTTTGCGCCGGTGGGAATCGAACCCACCATCTCCCGCTTGAGAATCTAATGCGTTAGTCACTAGACCACGAGGAGACCCTTCTAATGTTATTAAAGAAATTTTCTTTTTCCATGGTGCAGCAGGGAATTCATCCAAGAAGCTCTGAAATGAAAAAAAACTCAACCGCAGGTGGGACTTGAGCCAGTATCTCCCGCATGAGAATCCAATGCGTTAGCCCCTGGAAAACAAAGTGACACTTTAAATAACTATTCAAATAAAATACGAATGATATCATTATTTCTAAATATTTTTTAGCCATTTTTTAAAAAAATCTCCGGTGTGTTATTTACTTTGGTGAGGGGGAGAATGGAGAAAACAACCATATATATATATATATATATATATATATATTTATATATATATATATATATATATAGGGGCAGGGTAGCTCAGTGGTAGAGCACTCGACTAATGAACTGGAGGATCTAGGTTCAAAACCCGAGAGCACACAAAAGATTTTATCTTCTAGTGTCGTCGATCAGGGGTTGGACTTGGGAGCCCAGATCGTCCCTAGGTTCACCCAGCCTTTAATTAAATAATTAATAAATTAATGGATATCTACAAAGGGAAAACTGAAGCGGCAGGAGCATTCTGACCATACTATCTCCCTAGTGTTACTTATGGTCAAGAATCAGATACTAATTATATATATATATATATATATATATATATATATATATATATATATATATATATATATATATGAATGAATGAAAAAAAAGGTATATATATGTATTTTATTGATGTTTTCCGGCAGTGGGGTTGCTTAATTCCAGAGGGTGAAACAAAATTTAGTCTTCCCACAAATTTTCTTTATTTTGCACTAGGCCTTTCAACACAAATGTGCCATCATCAGGTGCTAACAACAAATAAAAGCATGCATTAATATTGTTTGACTGTTGTTGGACAGTAATTAGTCTAATTAATAGTTAGAATGTATAAAGCAAACGGTGATAGTATAAATTGGAACAGACCAACATGTGACATATGTAACTGTGAACTTACAGTCAAACATTTACTGACAGACTGCCGCAGAAGAAACGATATTAATCTACCGTATGATATGCAAGAACTCTTAGGCAATGATAGCCAGTATATAAACACTGTACCTACATACTTCAGGAACACAGTACTGTACGACCTTATTTGATGACCGAAAGCGTGTTGTCTTGAAGACATTAAGTTCCTATGAACTTTAAGTGATATTTTCATTTAAAACCCTATTATATTACCTTTACACATACATTTAAAAATATGCAATCAAACAAGCTGATTTCCTAGTGAGACTAAATTCAGAAGATGCTGCTCACTGTGTTATTGCCAAGAAGCGGAACACTGTTTAAATTAAATAAATAAATTGGAACATAATGTTATAATTAATAGTTAGAATTTATAAAGCAAACGGTGATAGTATAAATTGGAACATAATGTGGAATATATATATATATGGGGGCGAGGTTAGCTCAGTGATAGAGCACTCGACTAATGAACTGGAGGACCAGGTTCAAAACCCGAGCGCGCACTAAAGATTTTTTCTTCTAGTGCAGCCGTTCGAGGGTTGGATTTGGGGTCCCAGATCGTCCCTAGGCTCACCCAGCCTTTAATTAATTTAATTAATAATGGGTACCTTGGGTGCTAATGACTCTAGCAGTCGAAGCGGCCAAGGGGAAAATCAGGCGGCCGGAGCATAGTGTTGACCACACTATCTCCCTAGTGTGCCGTACGGTCAAGAATCAGATACCTCTACAGTATCTGCCCCTCTGGGCCCTTGTGGCCTGTTACGGGACTGATTTTTTTTTTTTTTTTTTTTTTTTTTTTTTTTTTATATATATATATATATATATATATATATATATATATATATATATATAATTGGTTTATCTTAAGTTCCAGGGCCAAGAATGTAATTAGAAATATTCTAAGTGGCAAGAAACACCTTAGAGCATATCATTAAGATGTTTTCCTTGTTCATTAAATACAAGTGATACTTGGTATTGGTAACTTTGGCAAAATTCCTAACTAGCCGCTGACAGCCATTTCCCACTTGCCAAGTGTATGCTTGCCATCCATCAAGCAGGAACTACATTATTTTGATAATTCCTTCGGATTAGTTTTCTTCAGCAGACTAAATTTTATCTTCTGATTATTTAGTTGTTTACCAAAGCATAGAATTTATCTTGGAACATCTTGTTTTAAAAGTGCGGTGCCTTCTTTTTTGGGGGGTTATCTAAATACCTTCTATCCCAGAAGAGCGCCGGTCGTCAACGGACAATTGGATGGATCCCAATGGAAAAGTCTGTCCGGAAAGGTACTCTTTTCAAAATGTCTAGTGGCTATCCTTCAGATGTATATTCCTCACTATATCATCGATACAAATGCAAAGTATCGAATGTGAAAAATGACTTGGTACGCTACAGATGACTTTATATATATATATATATATATATATATATATATATATATGTATATATATATATATATATATATATATATATATGTATATATATATATATATATATATATGTATATATATATATATATATATATATATGTATATAAATATATTAAATTATTATATATTTTAATTAGACTTAATGCACATTTTTTTGGTTTCATTTTCTGTAATTGATTTTTATTTTTCTTTAATTATCGAGAGTTTGCCACAACAAGGGTGTCAAAAAAATAATGGTCAACCGTTGGCCAGATGATTCTTCAATGAGAGATCGGAAAAAATAACCCCCATATTGACCCCCGCTAAATTAACCGTGAAATGTTATTCAAGGTCTAATTTTTTTATTGCATATTTCGAATCTACGAGTCATGAGGAATAAAAAAAGTCAGCGGCTCCATAGGTCAGAAATGACTCTTTATAGTCAAAACGACCATTAACAACAAAAAAAAAAAAAAAAAGCATCTTCTAGTATCAATAATTTTAATGATATTGAAAAACGAGCCAATACATTTTTTTATTGCGGGGGTCAATATGGGGGTTATTTTTTCCGATCTCGCCTTGGAGAATTATCTGGGCAACGGATGGCCATTATTTTTGTGACACTCTGTACATCAGTCCAACTGCACTCAGTATAGACTGAAAATGAAAAAAAAAATTTTTTTTTTTGACCTGCCGTCCACTATGAGCGACTCCATCCATTGAAGTCTCTCCTTCGAAGGATGCGTTCAGAGAACATTCTTTTCAATGGAAAGACACTTCTGGCTGTTATCGTTTATAATTTGGAGACCATTCCCGTGGTTATCTTCCTACTTTAGAATTACTATCACTAAGGACGTCCTTCACAATGAAAACATTGCACTAAAAGAAATTTAGAAAAAAACAATTAAATGTCTTCTACATAAATATTTTATAGGAAAAAATATTGCGTTGCTCGAACTGCGTTACAAATCATTACACAGTATTTATCTTGTAAACGGAGAATATGAATATTTGGCTCAAACGGAAATTAAATTTAGAAATTGAATGGTCCTTAGAAGTTTTCTAAATTAGAATTACGATCCATGCGGAACATTTTTAGTGTCAGTCGTGCGTCATTGGGCAAAAAACAAGCCCACGTCAGATTCCAACAAATATTTTCGTCAGGGCGTTTTGCAGACTTTTATTTTATGGGGTTTAGCGCATTTTCATTGTATATCTACTGCATATTTGTCAAATACCACGCACTCATTCACTCGCTGAACTATCATCGCCCTGCCCAAACAACTTGACAGAAAAATTTAAATTTTGCTTGGACACTCCCTTTAGAATGTAAACACTCGCTAAAAGGGTGTGTGGGAGCAGCAGCTGTTATAGAAGATCAGATAATAACTAAAAGACTAAATGATTTCTGCAGTACATTTACAGCTGAGCTCTACGGCATACTTAATGGCTTGGAGAACATACCGAGTTCAGACAGATGAGACGTTGTTATTTATACTGACTCACTGAGTTCACTTCAAGCACTACAGGACAAATACACCTCTCATCCTTTACTCTCAAAAATACTTAAGACAATTCACTCTCTACACAAACATGTAACATTGTACTGGCTACCTGGTCATGAAGGTCTAGGGAAAAATCCGATTGCAGACACGGACCAATTCCACATGAGGATATAAACAGATCTGTTAAGACATTTATTTTGGAATACTGGGAACACTCTTGGACGATACTTACGGACAACAAATTACGGACTATAAAACATACGGTCAAAGACTGGCCATCCAGTTATCGGGCCAATGGAAGGGAGGAGGTTGTATTGGCTCGACTTAGGATTGGCCATTCAAGACTTACTCACGAGTACCTCATGACAAGACAAGAGAGACCATTATGTGAAATTTGTAATTCTGAACTGACAATAAAACATATTCTAACTGACTGCATTAGACGACAAGACTCAACTATTCCATTCAACATGTGTGAACTTCTCGCTGAAGGTAGTCAGTACATAGACAGTATCTTGACATATTTACAAACTAAAGGATTATACGATCTCATATGAAGGCCCCGAAGACAGGTAACTGAACTATATTTTTATTCCATGAATAAGTTATTATTCATTATAGTTTAAAATTGAAATTTATTTTAATCATTTTATTTTTACTCTTATTTTAATTGTAAAATAATACAATTTTCACGTTCTCCCTGGTTTCTTGGAAGACTTACTTTAGTGTGCTTATTGTCCACGAAACGAAGCACTTAATAAATAAATAAATAACACTCGCTAAGAAAGGATTTTTTGATATTCGAATTTTTAAGTATTTTTAGAGGCCTGTGAATTTTTATTTGGTTAGAGAGCAGGCAAGCCAAGCCATCAAGAGTTGCTAGGACAACAGGTCAGCTGTTGGCATACTGTATTTATTTAATAATATTATTTCTATTTGAGCTTCATTTCAACTATGATGGCAGACCTTGAATACTAGAAATAAACTGTGATTTTGTCCTTCATAGAGTTTACACTATACCTGGTGATGGTCCATCCGAGGTAATAATATCCCGAACTAATTAATAAAAACCCAAATTAAATAATAATTACTGACACAATAGTGGTTGAATGGCCTTGAAACATCAAAGAAAAAAAAATATCCCGAACCCTTAAACTACTGGTAGCCTATAGATAATGGGTTATAACTGGGTTATCTGTATCTTGACACTGGTCCGAAGCGCCCAGATGTCCATTTAACAAATTGTCAAAAAACATTGAAGTAAGCAATTATATGAGTATGTCCAATAAATGTATGCACAAATAATATTAGTATAATATAATTTTAATTAAAGAAATTCGTAATTTATACCTCCTAATATAGAATTGGATTCTAGCAGAAAAATGAAAAACGAAATGGAATGTGTCTTCAATTGCATTATTCTACAGAGAGTACGAATTTCTTTTGATTTCATAAAAAAAAAAAAAAATAAATAAATAAATGGTTTTTCGGTAATAGGCCACAAGGACCCATAGGGGCAGACACCGTCTCTGAGTTTTGACCACACGACGCACTGGGGAGATAGTGTGGTCAGTACTATTCTCCGGCCGCCTGATTTTTCCCATTTGGAGGTAAAATTAATAAATTAATTAAAGGCATGCGAACACACTAGAAAATAAAATCTTCAGTACGCTCCCAGTTTTTAATTGAGGTCCTCCAGCATATTAGTCGAGAGCTCTACTACTCTAACCACGCCCCCCTTTTGGAGATATAGAGTAGGAAATTCTACAGTCTGTGCAGATATTTCATGTAAAGATCTATTTATTTATTTATTGTTAGTATCGTTGCTAGGCGATAAAACAGTCGAAACATTAGTTAAGGAACATAATAACTAATAAAGAAAAATCTGTCATGATAAATATAGATATTGTCTAGAGTATCTGTAAGTACTGTTTATGTTAAGAGTTACTTTTATATTTAGTCATGTGTTCTTCAGTGCGTTTGTTTAGTATTTGAATGTATATATCTTACTGGTATATATTACTTATTTTCTGATAAAATAATTATTCGTTATTATATGCTCGTCATATTCTGTCAAATAAGTTGTATTTTTTCAAGTAAGTGTAAATGTTGTCAATATATTGGCTGCCGTGGGAGAGTAGGTCTGTCATGTTGTCCGGTAAGTCATAGTTCTGTCTCCGTAGACATTCTGTCAATATGTGTTTTATTGTCAGTGGAGTGTTACATATTTCACATGTCGGACTGTCCTGTCTCGTCATGAGGTGTAAGTGTGTCAGCCGGGAATGGCCTATTCTTAAGCGGCATAAGACAACGTCTTCTCTTCTAGTTTGCCTTATGCTTGATGGCCATTCTTCGACTGCATATAAAGATCTTATAAGCATTGGAAATAATAAAGACTGATCTTCTTTGCGAAACATCAAAAGCGCAAACACACTTCCTAGAAAATGTTCTTCAAATAAAAAGAAGTTATTGATACTGTCTGTTTAGAATTACAAATTCAAAAACGAATAAGTTTAAACATTTTAAACTAGTGTTTGATCTCCTAAAAGTCTAATAGAATAGCTAGAATGATTAGCGTTGTAATTGACGATAGAGACAAGACACGAGTATTTTTTTTTTTGTCTAATAATAGCTCAGGGGCAAGTTGCCAAAAATTTGTTTTGTATTTTCGAATCGAATGTGCATAGCAAGACTGTATTTTTTCTAGGATCATTTTCACTACTAATTTTTGATTCAGGGAGTAATGATACAGATCTGTAAGTAAAATAATTTCAAATGTTATATTTTATTTAGTATGGCAAAATGAGAAGTTTGCCACATTGATAAAATTTCTAATAAAATAAGATTTCTAGCAGATTCATATAAAAATAAAATATTTAAAAAAAATTTAGTGATATTGAATTAACGTTTTATGTTCTGACAAAAAGAATTTTTTTTTGTTTAGCAAATAAATAAAATAAGTAAATTCAGAAACAAAACTTAATATTTGTATAGACCCAAAGGGTTAATCTACATTCATAGATATATTGCCATTTCATAACAAAAAGAGAAAAGTTCTAATATTGGATGAATGCAATGATCTCGACCGAGCTTCAAAAGTGGATAAAGAATAAAAGGCAACCTACGACAAATGCATTTCGTATCTAAAAGAGAAATTCTTAGAAACATACGGAGAAAGGGATTTCGAGGTAAGAAGTCCTTGTTTCGGTGCAAATGGGGCCGTTTCGCGTAGTAGAGTAGCATTCTTTAAAAAATTATCTCTATTTACCAGTCTCTCTTTTTTACGTCTACTCTTAAAAAATTCTTTTTTTCAAGAACATTAAATCTTAAACTAGGGGTGAATGGTATTCTATTTACTTTAGCAACATTCGAATTGTGTTTTATCAACCTCGCTTATTAACCCAGGCCAAGAAAGGCCATCAACCCAACTCGGAATCGAACCCACAACCTTAGGCACGGAGTGCTCACGTCTTAGCAATCACGACCATCAACCCTGTAACAATGAAACTAGGCAATAATGAATATAGAAATTAACGTAAGTGAAGTTAACCGGAAGTTCATAGGGTGTTTTGAGGAAGTAGGTCGCAAGTTCATCGTGTGAGATAAGGAAATGTATCGGAAGTGAGCTTAAATTGACCTAAGTAAACCGGAGGATCTGGAGGCTGACCGGAAGTTCATAGGATTGGATATGCAGAGGAGCGGAAGAAAACTTAAATGGACCCACTATGTGAACCGGAGGAGCTGGACGTTGACCGGAAGTTCATCGGATTGGACCTATAGTGGATCGGAAGTAAGCTTAAACGGACCTATTTGGTGACCCGGAGGAGCTGAGAGTTGACCAGAAGTTCATCGGATTGGACATGTAGAGGATCGGAAGTAAGCTTCAATTGACCTAAGTAAACCGGAGGAGCTGGATGTTGACCGCAAGTTCATTGGAGTAAGCTAAAATGGACCCATTATGTCAAGTTGACCGGAAGTTCGTTAAACTTAGACACAATGTGATTCGGAAGTAAGCTTAAATGGACCTATTATGTGAACCGGAGGTGCTGGAAGTTCATCGGATTGGACATGTAGTAGATCAGAAGTAAGCTTAAATGGATCCATTAAGCGAAGTTGACTGAAAGTTCATCGGACTTAGACACAATGTGAATCGGAAGTAAGCTTAAATGGGCCCAGTATGTTAACCGGAGGAGCTGGAAGTTGACCGGAAATTCATCGGATTGGACATGTAGTGGACCGGAACTAAGCTTAAATGGTCCCATTATGTGAACCGGAGGAGCTGGAAGTTGACCGGAAGTTCATCGGATTGGACATGTAGTGGATCGGAAGTAAGCTTAAATGGACCTTAAGTGAACCGGTGGAGCTGGAAGTTGACCGGAATTTCATCGGATTGGACATGTAGTGGATCGGAAGAAAGCTTAAATGGACCTTAAGTGAACCGGAGGAGCTGGAAGTTGACCGGAAATTCATCGGATTGGACATGTAGTGGACCGGAAGTAAGCTTAAATGGACCTTAAGTGAACCGGTGGAGCTGGAAGTTGACCAGAAATTCATCGGATTGGACATGAAGTGGATCGGAAGAAAGCTTCAATTGACCTAAGTAAACCGGAGGAGCTGGAGCTTGACCGTACGTTCATTGGACTTAGACACAAAGTGGATCGGAAGTAAGCTTAAATGGACCTTAAGTGAACCGGTGGAGCTGGAAGTTGACCGGAAGTTCATCGGATTGGACATGTAGTGGATCGGAAGAAAGCTTAAATGGACCTTAAGTGAACCGGAGGAGCTGGAAGTTGACCGGAAATTCATCGGATTGGACATGTAGTGGACCGGAAGTAAGCTTAAATGGACCTTAAGTGAACCGGTGGAGCTGGAAGTTGACCGGAAATTCATCGGATTGGACATGAAGTGGATCGGAAGAAACCTTCAATTGACCTACGTAAACCGGAGGAGCTGGAGCTTGACCGTACGTTCATTGGACTTAGACACAAAGTGGATCGGAAGTAAGCTTAAATGGACCCATTATGTGAAGTTGACCGGAGGTTCATCGGACTTAGATACAATGTGAATCGGAAGTAAGCTTAAATGGGTCCATTATGTGAACCGGAGGAGCTGAAAGTTGACCGGAAGTTCATCGGGCCGTGTTAGGAAGTGGATCGAAAGTAGGAGTATGAGGGTCTGAGTGAAGCGAAGGAGGCTGAAGGTGTACCGGAAGTCAGCACGATACTTTGTGTCGTATTTTCATTGGACTTTGGTACTACTTATTTGGAGACTAGAAAGCTTTTAAAGCAAGGAAAAGTTTGTTTCTTTACCTTTTTTAAGCCAATAAACATCTCTGCCGTTACCATCCTGCCACGTGGAGACCAAGCATTCTTCACTATTCTCAAATAAAGCTTACCCAAGAGTATGTTTTACTGTCAATGAAAACGCTTTCATCATAATAAATGTAGTTTCTTAAATGATATGTACGACCATTAAAAGACAAACATAGAGAATCTACTTTTTCCTTCTATGTAATCTTCATATATTGCCTGTCCTTGCGACACCGATTACGAAAAATTCCAATTTAGCGGCAATTTCTCTTTGAACAAATGGCGTTATTAGCCTTTCCTAGAATATACAGTGATGTATTGGAAGTCATTAGTTCTCTCTGAGGGTTTCGCATACTCCAAGAAAGCAGCAATTATCTCAAATATTTTAATTGCAGTATTCCCGAGGACGGCCCTTTTGTTACACCATTTGTCCATTTTTTATTCTCTTATAGTTTTTATTAGGTTTCCCTTAAATAAACAATAAAAGACCATCTCGTCATCGAAGCGTGTTTCCACCAGAGTTGGGCATTATTGGAATAAATTATTATTCGAATGATTATTCAAATGAGGAGGTTCATTTCGTTCAACTCGTTTGTTCCATTTTATTAAAAATTGAGATGTCATTAGATTCTAAAAGATATTTTAAGGCTATTTCAAAAGATGATGAAATATAATATTTATCACTAAACATAAATAAAAAAACCTATTTTTATCTGGCCGCTCTACAACACGTGGTTTTGAGTTTTAAGGGCTTCCTGAAAAATATGTTCCTGTGGAACGAACGAGTTTTGCATCTCACCTACTCAAATAAACTTTTAGTGAATGATGAATAGCTCACAATGATGAAATTGTTCGTTATTCATTATTCGTTATTCTTTATTTCCAGTTGGTCTACTGACTAAATCCACCTCCACACACACACAAACATATATATATATATATACAGGCAAGGTATAGTTGGGATTCGGCTAGGAGAAAAAAACGTCAGACTTTCAGGAAGAAATCTGTATTTGGACGTTTCGGCTGCACATTGGCAGCCTTCTTCAGCACTAGAGAATGCCTAGGGGGGAGGGAGGAAGACCTCGAAGACACTTAGGTAACCATGGCTGGATGTATGAGGGCCCCCCCCCAAGGCATTCTCTAGTGCTGAAGAAGGCTGCCAATGTGCATCCGAAACGTCCAAATACAGATTTCTTCCTGAAGGTCTGACGTTTTTTTCTCCTATCCGAATCCCAACCATACCTTGTCTTCGTATCTCTGCAACGGCTAACTTTCTCCATCTCCATATATATATATATATATATATATATATATATATATATATGTTTAAACGTCCTCTAATCCGGCATCCTATGGTCTGGCACGCTTGATGTTCCGGCACGTTAGGAGTGTCAAGGCCAAACATGAACAGTGCGCCTCTTTAGTTCTTATGCATCCCCACCCCAACAACCCCGTGGTGCACGACGGGGTCGTAGAAAAATTCCCGGAAACCCTGTCTGTGATCGAATACCTACTTGTTGCCAGTTCAGTTTATAGCTTTCGACTGAGGCAGTATAATTCTAACAGTGTGTAATTTTATTATCGTCATTATACATTAAATATGTACTAGTCTTAGAGTCTACATTTCTTTAATTTTAGCCCCTATCCATTTTTTCGACTTTCATCCGATAATACGGAATATTTGATAATACGGTGTGCTTGAAGTCCCGGACGTGCCGAATTAAAGGAAATTTACTGTACATATTTCCGGCTATCAACATCATAATTCAACAAAATATGTTTATTCTGATTGATTTAGAATAATTTGTAAATAAAATATAAACTTCATTCACAGAATAACGAATAAAAGTAGTTATTCTTTATTCAGGAATAAAATAGTAATTTATTCATTATTATTTATCAATTATTCTGCATAATGTTGGCCCAACACTGGTTCCACGCGGTTATTAACCCTGATTTAGCATTCAATGAAGCCAACTTCAGCACCGACAGAGAACTCCCTAACAAAATGTACAGCTGATTCTATTTTATGAATATTTATCAGGCTTTCGTTTGGTTACCTTCGAAACATACCAAGATTTCTCAATCCTTTTCGAGATATCTAAGAAAACATAGAATGATCCAAAACTTCTCATGTTTGAGGAAACTTAATATATCTTCGCAAGTGTTTTTAAGTACCTGTAACGAAAATATCCATTTGTAATAAGATTAGAAAAATTATTGAAATACCTGTATTTTCTTTCGGCTACCTTGTGTGACCTTCAATAACGTGAATTTATTCATTAAACACATTTATTATTAAATTTAAGAACGCAATTCTGTCGGTTTGTGGTCAGGAGAATTTTGAATATTGAAACAGATGGCTTGCACAGTTCGGCCGAATGCAGCTAAAAATACGAGATCACTCCTCGAGTCGTAAACCCGAGACGGCCATAAACAAGATATTTTCTTTTGTAAGTTCTTGTGATGCGACAAGCAATATTTTGCAGCTCAGGGTCAAGCTATTTTCGACATGGTCATATTGTTGAACCGTCTATTTGAAAACAAGTCGTAAACGTCAACTTTAACAAAAATAATCTCGTTTAATGAATACTTCTCTCCTATTCACACTAAGTAATTTTTTATTTATTTTATTTATTTATTTATGGAGCTCCGCAACAGCAAGGTGATCTGCTCACATATTTCATGAAAGTAATACAAGTAAACAAATAGAAGTAAATAAAATATTAAAAGATATAATTTAAACACAAAGTACAACATAAAGTTAACAAAATAAAAACGAACAAAAACAAATAAAAAGAAAAAAAGAAAAAAATAGAAAGGAAAAAAAAGAAAAAAGTATAAAACAATAACTGAACTATTATAATGAGAAATAATAAAGTATCTGATAGTTTATTTCAATATAAAACTCATTATTCTATGACGAGACATTTAATTTAAGGACATGCTATACTGAAGCCGCTCTTATGCACGTCATCACACACACACACACACACATTTATTCGCAATCGCTTCATTAAACAATACATATGTTCAGTTGAGTCATATTTTGTCTAAGTAATTTTTTAAAACTGGCAATATCTCCTCTCTCTCTCTCTCTATATATATATATATATATATATATATATATATATATATATATATATATATATATATATATATATGTGTGTGTGTGTGTGTCTGATCGCTCTTCAACAGGCTCAAAAATGGTCCGATTTAGATTAAATTTGGTACATAATAATAGACATTTTCAAAACTATTTACTCACATAACCAGCACATCACAATATTCTGGCTGCCAGGGCATGAAGGTTTAGGAAGAACCTCCCTAGAAGATTCACATGCAAAACTTGTCACAACACATCCTGAGCTCGACCTATCAATCACACACCAAGACTTGACCAATGCAATCAAACAAAATATTTTAAATTATTGGCAAGACAACTGGACTCGACTAACCGACAATAAATTACGTACAATCAAAACTACTATTCAGGAGTGGACATCCAGCATTCGTGACAACAGACGAGAAGAAGTTGTCCTTGCTCGACTACGAATTGGTCACACAAGACTAAAACGCGAATGTCTCATGACAGGACTTAACAAACCAACCTGTAATATATGGAATAGAGACTTTACCGTAAAACACAGAATGCAGAAGACGACACAAACTAAATATTCCACAAGACATGGACGAATTGTTGATGGACAGCAGCCAGTACATAAACACAATATTCTCCTACTTACACAACAATAAACTATACAATCTCTTTTGAAGACATCTGCTGAAGAACCATTGGCTTTCTGGCATATTACAGACATTTCCACACCTCTGTTTATAAGTGAATCAAATTTCTAATCACAATACTGGTTCATTGGACCATACAGGTACCACCTGGGAAGAGTGAAGTCGCCATAGTGGCGGTCACTTAATAATAATAAAAATTTGGAACAATAATGCTTATGTCTATTTTATATCTCTAATTTAAACGGTCAAGTTACTAAACCAGCAGAATTCGACTACTGGAATACGGTTTTATGGTTGCGCACGAAAATCGTTTCGCTAATGGCTAGCCGCCTGCAAGCTTCCAGGTACACTTTTTTTAGATTCTCTAACGTAGGGAAAGGAATGAAACCATTCATCTGTAAACGTTTCGAGAAAAGTGGATAAAACTATTACTTCTAACTAATTTTTGGTTTGGGTACTTCAACGATGGATTCATTTGAAACTTTTTCTAGCTGTTAATAAGGTAATTCAATTTTCGTTATGTTTGGAGTTGAGGAAGTTTCACAAAAAAATAAATTTATAAACAGATAAGAGCATTTTTATGAATTCCGTATATTTTGATTAGAAAATCGTGGTAAGTCGACAGAACCCATTCGAAAGCTTACTCAATTTTCTATCAAAACGGTTCTATAGACATTTTCGATGGGACGATGTCAGGCGGCGTAATAAGTACATAAAGCGTCGAAAGTGTTTGTTTCTTTGCATTGACCAGTTCTTTTCCCTCAGAATTTTATTGGTCGTTGTCTAAAGCAGTAACATAAATTTGCCAGTAAAATAGGATACTCAAAAAGAGAACGAATGTTTGGTTGTTTGTCATAGATCTTTCCGAGCAGAAGTTGAAGAGGCAGACTGAGTAATTTCCGTTACTACAAGTTTTATGCTTTAAACGTCGTAAGTGTTAGTATCGATCATTTGAACGAGGTTTTATATCTGTTTAGCCCACTTTCTAATTTTTTGTTGTTTTTTAGCGCGGTTCCTCCCTCCCCCATAGGGAGGAACCCCGCTTATAGGGTTGATACAATGAAACAATCCGGAAGTGCCGACTAGAAGATTTCGCATTTCAGAACCCCAAGAGACCGAAAATAACGGTGGTTCAAATTTGTATATATATATATATATATATATATATATATATATATATATATATGTATATATTTATATATATATATATATATATATATATATATATATATTTGTCTGTTCGCTCTCTAGATAGAAGACGAATGGTCCGATTTTGATGAAATTTGGTACAAAAATCCTTCGTCCAATTTGAAAGGTCAAGTTCGTTAACCAGCAAAATCCGCCTACTGGAAGATGGCGTTTGGGGCGAAATTCGCGCAAAAAAAATCGTAACGCTTACGTTTTTGAGTTCATAAGCTTCCAAGTACTCGTTTTATATGATTCCTGGGCTAGGAAAACGAATGAAACCATTTTCAAGGCGATAGCTTTAACCGTTTTCGAGAAAATTGGAAAAATATTTTTTGAATACCGTTTTTGGTTTGGGTACTTAGAATCATGGGATTCAATTGAAACATTTTCTGCATGTTCTACTTTCATCAAAACTAATATGTTGAAATTTTGGTTACGTTTGGAGTTAAGGAAGGGTTAGAATAAAATATTTTATTAACAGACTTAAAAAGTTTTGGTAACTTTGTATATTTTCCTTAATATCTCGAAAAAGGTTGAGAATCTTGGTAAACGAAAGAATACCATTAGAAAGCTTACTAAATGCTCTACAAAAAAGGTTCAGATGAATGTTTTGATTAGGCGATGTCAATGGAGAAATAAGTGCTTAAAACATTAAAGTAATTGATTTTTCTTATTCGAACTGTTCTTTTTGTCTGTTTTTATTCCTTGTTATTTTTTAATTGGTTATAGTTGGATAATGTATATTACAATAAAACAGATTTTTAGTATGCAAAGTGTATATTTTAGTAAAACACGGAAAGAAAATTAGAAATATATTGGTAATAGAGTTTTCCAAGACCGAAAGTTGAGAAATAGGCTGCAGTAATTTCCGCTCCTATGATACTGTCAGTTTTCTGTTGTCGCGCCAAAAATCATTTTACATTTTTCACGAAAGATCAAAACTTACCAATAACTGCTACTATTCCTTTACTGATGGAAGAAGTGATATGAGCGTTAACGGGCTAAAATGATGCAGTTCCTCCGAGTAGGATTTTTCATAGTGTTTCACGTATCGTATTGTTCCTTCAACTGAGAATTTGCAAATGGCGGAACGGTCGGGAGTATTTCCCTCAAAGTTTTGCGCATGCGGTGTTGCACTTTTTCGTCTTTCTGATCAGGCTATATGTGACCATTATGGCGAAGAACAGACAGCTGGTAAGGTGCAACAGAGGTAAGAGCTTTGTATCTCCTCTTTAGTTATGGAATATGTATAACAGCTGTTATTTTGGAGTATTTAGAACTTATAGTATGGAAAAAGGTTCCATTATTTTGGTTTAGCTATTTTCCCCAGCTTCTTCATTCTTACTTTTAAACTGTTAAAAGAGGAAGACCCTGACAAATTGAAACTAAATTACTAGAATAAATTAATGAATTATTTCAATTTATATTTTATAGTGACTCAATCTTCTTAAATCCAATATTTTTCGGGCGGAAGGTCAATAAAAAAGAAGTAACAAAGTCAATTCATTTATTCCTGCTCTACATGTTTCACACCTCAGGTGCCTCTTCAGGAGCCATAAAACTCAATAAACTAAAAACTTACAGCCTAATTGTATTAGGGCAAAACTTCCTGTACAATGGCCAGGGAAAATACTGACTATAACAAACATAAAAAACTACCATATTTTTGAACAACGGACAATGACTAATGACAGCTCCTTTAAAAATTCTAAATTAGATGGACAAAAGTTTTATAAATTTAACTACGATCCTGTTTTATCGAATAAAATAAAAGGTATTTACAAGGAGGTGGGAAAAATTACATGGAGTTATAGCAACAAATTAAAAAATAGGTACGCTAGAATAAAAGACCGGATAACACCAAAGGATACCAAATATAATATTTATAAAATTACATGGAGTTATAGCAACAAATTAAAAAATAGGTACGCTAGAATAAAAGACCGGATAACACCAAAGGATACCAAATATAATATTTATAAAATTACATGGAGTTATAGCAACAAAGTAAAAAATAGGTACACTAGAATAAAAGACCGGATAACACCAAAGGATACCAAATATAATATTACATGGTGTTATAGCAACAAAGTAAAAATTAGGTACACTAGAATAAAAGACCGGATAACACCAAAGGATACCAAATATAATATTTATAAAATTACATGGAGTTATAGCAACAAAGTAAAAAATAGGTACACTAGAATAAAAGACCGGATAACACCAAAGGATACCAAATATAATATTACATGGTGTTATAGCAACAAAGTAAAAGATAGGTACACTAGAATAAAAGACCGGATAACACCAAAGGATACCAAATATAATATTACATGGTGTTATAGCAACAAAGTAAAAAATAGGTACACTAGAATAAAAGACCGGATAACACCAAAGGATACCAAATATAATATTACATGGTGTTATAGCAACAAAGTAAAAAATAGGTACACTAGAATAAAAGACCGGATAACACCAAAGGATACCAAATATAATATTACATGGAGTTATAGCAACAAAGTAAAAAATAGGTACGCTAGAATAAAAGACCGGATAACACCAAAGGATACCAAATATAATATTTATAAAATTACATGGAGTTATAGCAACAAATTAAAAAATAGGTACGCTAGAATAAAAGACCGGATAACACCAAAGGATACCAAATATAATATTTATAAAATTACATGGAGTTATAGCAACAAAGTAAAAAATAGGTACACTAGAATAAAAGACCGGATAACACCAAAGGATACCAAATATAATATTACATGGAGTTATAGCAACAAAGTAAAAAATAGGTACACTAGAATAAAAGACCGGATAACACCAAAGGATACCAAATATAATATTACATGGTGTTATAGCAACAAAGTAAAAGATAGGTACACTAGAATAAAAGACCGGATAACACCAAAGGATACCAAATATAATATTACATGGTGTTATAGCAACAAAGTAAAAGATAGGTACACTAGAATAAAAGACCGGATAACACCAAAGGATACCAAATATAATATTACATGGTGTTATAGCAACAAAGTAAAAAATAGGTACACTAGAATAAAAGACCGGATAACACCAAAGGATACCAAATATAATATTACATGGTGTTATAGCAACAAAGTAAAAAATAGGTACACTAGAATAAAAGACCGGATAACTACAAAGGATACCAAATATAATATTTATAAAATTAGTTGCACGGATTGTAACTAGATTTATATTCGTCACAGTTAATTATAAAGAGAATAAAAGAACGCGTAAAATATGTGGATGATGAGGATAATAAAATTGCTCTGTCTAACCATTCTATAAAATATAATATTCGACTTCACAAATGTGGAAATCATAGAAAAGGAAAGAAACTTGACGAAAAGAAAAATAAAGGAAACATTCATATCACACAAAAACAGGAAGAAAACGGTTAACAACAAAACTAATATAAAATATTTAAATAGTATATTTTTTAATTTGCTAAGAAAAATTTAATTAAATTTTATCTCTTGACAAAATCTAAAAATTTATTTTATTTTATTATAATGGACTTATCTTGTTCTGGATGATCGATTTTTGGAATCTATCGATTTTACTCAGCTGATCGACGCTATAAGTAGATAATAGTAACCTCATATTGGACGTGGAAATTGTACAGGAAGGTTCACCTTAATACAATTAGGCTGTAAGTTTTTAGTTTATTGAGTTTTATGGCTCCTGAAGAGGCACCTGAGGTGTGAAACATGTAGAGCAAGAATAAATGAATTGACTTTGTTAATTCTTTTTTATTGACCTTCCGCCTGAAAAGTATTGTATTTAAAATTATTATTTTTCTAGAAAAATTAGAAGTACTGTTTCAATTAAATTTAAAATTGACAATAGGATATGTCACAAATCTAACTCTCCATTTACATAAGTCAATGATATATCATTTATGTATAGGACATTGACGGCTAACACATAATAATCAATATTACCAGAAGTGCATACTAGTGTTTTATCGCTAATTGAACCAGTAACAATTAAACATAATCTGCCGAATGACAGTATAAAAGATTGTGAAAATCCCACGTGACATCACTTACTGGGCGAAAGAAATTCTTAACGTTATCTCCAGCCAGCTTACTCGAATTGACATGTTAAAGCATTATTAAAAGGCAAATAACTTATTTATTTCTTTGAGTCCCGCAACGTTGGCGACGGTCTCTTTTCACAGGTTTATAACATTAAAAATCAGTTCCAGTACGAAAAAGGCCGTCACGCAGGAGTTGCATAACTAAGCATTTTCCTCAGAATTTGGGTAGTGTAGATTGCATTCCTGAATAATTTTCTTAAAATATCCTATATAAATAGAATAAAAACATGAACTTAACAAATTCACACTGACGCAGGAAGAGGATACAGGACTGTAGGGGGACTTCCCTCTAGTGGTAGAAAGTGCTCCTAGCGGCGGCATAATGAACCCATGTCTGGCGGGCTAATTCTATTAAAATATAGTACATAGTACAAAGTAAACCCCCCTTTCCGATAGACTGATTTAGCTAATTTTTACAACACTTCTTTCTTATGAATTAACCATGACGTATACCGAGTTTTGTTACAAAACTGCAGAAATTACGACCGGTATGAGTATATTAGTAACCCAAACATATAGTTGGGTCCGGAGAAAACCCCCCTTCTAATGAACCGATTTCGTTTATTTTTACAACACATTTTCTTCCGTAAATTACCACTACGAATACCAAGTTTTGTTTAAATATATCAAAAACTACGGCTGCCATGGTCAAATAAGTGTTTTGGGTCCGGGGTAAACCACCCCTTCCGTTGGACCGATTTTGGTCGTTTACGAACTCGTTCAATCGTTTGTTAATTGAACGCTGTATACCAAGTTTCGTGAGGAAAAAACAAAAACTCTGGCCACTATCGTGTTAACACACACACACACACACATATATATATATACATATATATAAAATTTTAACGGGGGTCATTGTCGGTTTCTACTAGGTAGGATCGATAAAGATTTTAAGAAATTTTTCAAAAATTCCGTCATGAGTGCTACCTCAATAGCTATTTTCCTTCGGAGGAAAGTGCTTAAAAAAAGTTGGAGTATAGTGTAGATGTAAGGGCTACCTGATGATTATAAGTTAAGTCGTGTGGTATTTGCAAGTTGACTCTGAGTCTACTGTATATCAGTATACGTTTTACTGTAAGGCCTTCGTTGCAATGTCTGCATCTTGGTCTGTCTGTCTTTTGTATTAAATATCCATGAGTCAGTAAGCAGTGTCCAATTATTAATATAAAGTCCGTCACGCAGGAGCTGCATAACTAAGATCTTTCCTCAGAATTTGGGTAGTGTAGACTGCTTTCCAGAACAATTTGCTTAAAATATCCTACATAAATAAAATAAAAACATGAATAGTTCTCTTTTAAATTTGTAATGAGTAACTGATCAATTATTAATTTGCTTCCAGAGTTATGTTTACACATGTTACCTATTACACTACGTAATAAATACAAAAAACCTCATATTATCGTATTTTGATCTAACGCAGGAACAGGATACAGTCCCTCTAGCGCTCCTTGCGGCGCCTTTGTGGACCTATGTCTGGCTGGCTTTTCTATTGAAATATATTACAAAGTAAACCCCCCTTTCCGATTGACCGATTCAGCTCATTTTTATAACACTTCTTTCTCATGAGTTACCCACGACGTATACCGCGTTTCGTTAGAATACAGCAGAAATTACGACCAGTACGAGTGTATTAGGATTTTGGGGCCGGAGTAAACCCCCCCTCCTAATGAACCTATTTAGTTTATTTTTACATCACATATTTACCTGTAGATTACCACTACGAATACCGAGTTTCGTCGAAATATACCTAAAATCACGGCTGGTAGTGGCGAATTGGTATTGTCGGTCCGGAGTAAACCCCCCCCCCCCCTCCTTATGAACCGATTTAGTTCATTTTTATATCTCACTTTTCTCTCTATATTACCACTACGAATACCAAGTTTCGTTTAAATATAACAAATATTACGGCTGAAATGGTCAAATTAGTGTTTTGGGTTCGGGGTAAACCCCCCCCCTTCCGGTGGACCGATTTTGGTGGTTTACGAACTCGTTCAATCGTTTGCTAATTGAATGCTATATACCAAGTTTCGTGACGAAAAACAAAAACTCTGGCCGCTATCGTGTTAACAGACACACACACACACACACATATATATATATATATATATATATATATATATATATATAAATTTTAACGGGGGTCATTTTCGGTGTCTACTAGGTAGGATCGATAAAGATTTGAAGACATTTTTCAAAAATTCCATCATGAGTCCAACCTCAATAGCTACTTTCCTTCGGAGGAAAGTGCTAAAAGGAAATCATACAAAAAGTAGGGGAGTTTACCAAGGTTATAAGAGGAAAGCATGTCGATATCTGTCCTCAGTGAATGTTTTGTTTTGGGGAAGTAAAATATGTGATTAGTGAGTGAAAAAAAAATGTGTTCTTTAATGATTAAAGATTTTGTGTGTAATGAAAAATATAACTTATGCTCCTACATTTTGAAGAATTTATTGATTTTAATCAAAACTAGCTAGTACTCTCCAATGCGGTTTTGTAGAACAGGATAATGAATTTTGAAATTTTATTTTGCATAATTGCCCACAAACATGCAATTAAATCAACTAACAGCTGATCAGTCGTTTAAAATGGATTAATTTAGAGTAAATGTCGATTTACTTAAGGAAGTCATCGTCATATTATCGAATAAATAATTTTATCTCATGTGTTCCCCATTAGATTTAAAAATATATTATTCGCCTATTTAATTTAGTAATTTCTTCTGCCGATAATATGTATATTTTCATTTATTCTTCCTAATCTCATATTTTAACTTTGTCAAATTTAAAAGTGTGGATATTTTTTTTTTTTTATAATATCGTCGATACAAATGCAAAGTATCGAATGTGAAAAAATGCATCTTTCATTTTCAATCTTTACTAATTTCTGCTGGACTTATGTACGGCAAACTCTTGAATCTTATTTCACTCTACAAAAGGGAAAGTATTCTACCGTCAAAAGGTCAAATCTGCCAAATATTTGACTGTCCAAAAAAAAGTTATGAATAATCGCTTTTCAAGCGAAGTGGTGATTTTCATATGATCCTCCAGAGCAGTTTTGTTGCCAAGCTCGTCGAGATTTTATTTTATTTGTTAAGAGCAATATTGAAAATCACTTTAGGAATCATGTTATATATCAGTAAATTTAGGGGGGGGGCGAGGGGAATATCGGGATAGAGGTATATTTGTGTAGTAAATTGACTTTAGGCGTGTTAATATTATGTTACAATACACTAAAAGTGAGCTCAAGGGCGCTCAACGCGGTCGATTCTGCTGTCCGTTGCTGTATCTTTTCAGAGTACAACAAATCACGGAATAATATATGAATTAATTTTACAAATGTCTGATGCAATTTATCAATACAATTCGTGTTTCCTTAAAGAAAAATGGTGACCCTTTGTGTTTGTAAATGATTAAAGTCTTTAAGATTAAGAAAACAAACCCTAAATCCATTGCTTTTGTGGAATGTGGGATCTTCATTGTTGCCGTTAAAATCAAATTCGGATTAAGATTTATCATTGATTATGTGATTCTTGAGCGGTCTATTGAAAGAAGGATGGTAAATGTGAAGAGGAAGGTTCGGATGAGGAACACGACGATATCTTCTCACATTACCTCATTAAAGTGGAACTGGGCTGGGCATCTGATGAGAAGGCAAGACGGAAGATGGTCCCAAGAAGTAACAAGGTGGACGCCGTACGACCTGAAAAGAAAGAGGGGTAGACAGGCCAAATGATGGAGAGACTTTTTCAATCAAGAGGCCGGACCGCTGTGGTGGAGATTGGCGATGGATCGCCAGGCATAGAAATATAAAGGAGCAGAGATCTTAGCGACTTCCCCTTCCCTATAGGCTGGTCACGAGGGAAGTTTAGACTAGTACTCCTGAAAAGGAAGGCCTTCGCCAACATTTGTTGTTGCTATATATTTCAATGTTTGTTTGTTTTTTTCTATTACTACTATTACATAATAGTTTTGCTAAAGTATAGTAATTGTAAATAACTGTAAATATTTGTTGAAGAAAAAAAAGTCTATTACATTCATTCATTCATGTGATTCTTAAAGCCTTTGCTCTATTAAAGAAGAACTTAACAGCACTGACTATGTCTTCCATTCATTTCCCTAGAGAACTGTCTCTTTAGGAACTTTATTCCGAATTTGAGAAACTCCTTTCAATGAGCCTAAAGTTTCTGGAGTTGCTACACTGTCTCTAAAAACCTTTGCGTAGCTCTTCATCGAACGAACCGTAGAATCACGAAGACAGGTATAGTTGGGATTCGGCTAGGAGAAAAACGTCAGACTTTCAGGAAGAAATCTGTATTTGGACGTTTCGGCTGCACATTGGCAGCCTTCTTCAGCTAAAAAATATATACAACTTATAAGTAAAGAAAATGTACAAGTAGTAAGTAAAAGACAGGCAGAAATGAGCGGAGTATATATATCAATACAATAAATTTTAACCAATCTTAGTTTTAAAAACAATGAAAATACGGTAGTTGGAAAGAAAACAGCATGTAGAACTTGTTAGTAAAAACAGTACAAAAAAAAATTTAAACAGTAAAAACAACGCACATTTTTTATGTAGTGAAAAACACACGTTTTTGTACTGTTTTTACTAACAAGTTCTACATGCTGTTTTCTTTCCAACTACCGTATTTTCATTGTTTTTAAAACTAAGATTGGTTAAAATTTATTGTATTGATATATATACTCCGCTCATTTCTGCCTGTCTTTTACTTACTACTTGTACATTTTCTTTACTTATAAGTTGTATATATTTCTTAGCTGAAGAAGGCTGCCATTGTTGCAGTCGAAACGTCCAAAATACAGATTTCTTTTTGAAAGTCTGACGTTTTTCTCCTAGCCGAATCCAACTATACCTGTCTTCGTATCTCTACAGCGGCTAACTATCTCCATCTACACTATGAACCGTAGAATCGATCATCTCGAAATAATGGCAGGCTTTCACAGGTGCGTAACTTAAATTTTCTGTTAATAAGGGTTAGTACTTTTCAATTTGAAGAGGAGCTATTCACTTTAACGCACAAGGGCAAACTAAGAAGTGAGAAACACGAATGGGAAAGGGAGTCCTATGTGGTCTGAGATCAATATTTGTATAGCAGTTTACACTTTGCTACCAGAGAATAATCTTAAATCACAAAAATCTACTATTTTATGCAAGTGACTTCCCCTTAGTCAGAGATGGGCATAATTTTATTTATAAATAAAAATACGAATTTATTCGTACTTTATACATTTGTGAATACGAATATAAATAAATTCGTACTTCATATATTTGTGAATACGAATATAAATAAATTCGTATTCATAAGTGTGAATACGAATTTATTTTTATTCACATATATTAAATATAAAAATACAAATAAAATTTTATTCGCAAATTTTTCTGCGAATAAAAATAAATTCACAGAACAAATTGTAAATAATCACAAAAAAATGTGAATATTTACAAAAAATCAAGTGATTACAAAAAAAATCACATTAAAATATACGAATAAAAATTTATTCACATTCTAATTTGTGAATAAAAATTTATTCACAATAAAATTCGCAAATAAATTATGAATTTCCTCGTATTAAGATGATATTACAAAAGTTATTGAAGGTGATTTTTTTTTTTTTTTTTTTTTTTTTTTTTTGATGGAGGTACAGATGACAAACTGTGTCCCTGCAGCATGGCTGGTGGTCCCGCGGCGGACTTGGGGTAAACAAAAAATCTAGGCGCAAATAACCTAGACGTTAAATGCCTTAAAAAAAAAAAAAAAAATCACCTTCAGTAACTTTCGTAATATCATCTTAATACGAATAAATAAATTTGTATTTTTATATTTAATATATGTGAATAAAAATAAATTCGTATTCACACTTATGAATACGAATTTATTTATATTCGTATTCACAAATATATGAAGTACGAATTTATTTATATTCGTATTCACAAATGTATAAAGTACGAATAAATTCGTATTTTTATTTATAAATAAAATTATGCCCATCTCTGCTCTTAGTCTATCCACATTTGATTAACTGTGAATTAAAATAACGCAAATGACAAACCAACGAACGTTAAAGGATCATTCTATAAAGTGCCTAAACAGTAGAAATTGTAAATATCGTATTATTAAGTTTGATGAATTCTATATTGAAACTAGACTTATTTATTGAATGTTCAACGTCATTTTATTATTTACCGTGGAATTTTAGGGCGTTATCGTATATAAATTCCTAGAAAGATACGGAGATAGGGACTTCGAGATCATAGGGCATTCGAGAAGCAATACGAAAGGTCCACAAATGTACAAGATTCTTGAGCAATTTTATTTTTCTCAAACGTCACCAGAATTTATATATATATATATATATATGTATATATATATATATATATATATATATATATATATATATATATATATATACAGGATGGGTGTCAAATATGTGAAATGAATTTTAGTTTGAAATATTTTGCATTTTATTGGCAACTAAATATTATTTATTGAGGATGATGATGCTCCTCGTCATTGGCGAATAGCATATTTTTCTATTTTTGTGTTTGTTTAGCTACTGGCAACTAATAAAGACCATTTCAATGACTTTTGTCCTTCTTACGGAGTGTGCAAGATGACTATATTACAATGTGATTTGTGGAGAAGAAATGCGTACTGTTGAACTACGCCGTTGAAAAGAAAAGCTTTAATAGCGTACCCTAGAGATATGAATTTAATAATCTCGACTACTCTCAAAAGTAGACAAAGAAAAAAAGGCAACCTTTCGAAAAATGCATTCCTCATATAAAAGTGAAATTCGTAGAAACAAAAAAAGAAGGGGATTTCGAGGTAAGAGGTTTTTGATTTGGGGAAGAAGGAACCATTTCAAGTACCACAGCAGCATTTTTCGAAGGATGCGAAATAGGAGTTGAAGATTTGCCTTAATTGGCCGAGTCCATTATGGTACACCCGCTGGGGATCCTTCGACGCCATTTATACAAATGACTCATTCAGGAAGAGTCAATGACCACAAGAGGAGAAAGGTGATGTCGTATTTACCGATCTTTCTCTTAAGAACGACTAATTGTAGAAAACTATTTTTTTGAAGAACAGTAAATCACCAACAAGGAGAAACTGGTATGCTGTGTGATTTAGTAACAATAATAAATTGTGTTTTCTCTACCACAAATGTCAAGCCTGGATCGGGCTAGTGTCTTATCTTTTTCTCTAAAAAAAAAAACATCCCACCTAGTGGGAACGAACCCACAATCTTAGGCCCGGAGAGCTCACGTCTTGAATGAAAATAAAACTAGGAAATACTGAATAACTTAAAATCATGAATGTCTAAGGTTGCTTTGATATTCACAATAGAATGGATTTTACTTTTGTAAGGTCAAAATTAATCCAGCGAGAAAAGAACATCTGATTAGCGTTAGCCAGTGGAATTTAATAAAATTCCTTTGACCACTAAAGGTCAGAGAGCAAATCCCCTTCAAATGTTAAATATTAAATCAATATTTTGCTCCTTCAAACATTCAACATCAAATACATTTCCACTCAGGTTTTCCAAAATGACAGAAGTCTGTGGCGAAAACGGAGCACATTCTATAGCAAGACAGCCAAAGCAGTAAAAATGTAAATAAATAAACATATTGAATACATAGTTTAAAGCAAATTTCCTAATAAATATTAACGTACAAGGGTAAGATTTTCCTTACTTTGTTTCCAGAATCACATAATTGAGTTTTAGAAACGTCATAAAATTATAATTATTAGTAATAACAATTTAAATAATTTATGTAAATGTTCAACTCAGGATGCCAACTACATCTCAAGAAATTCTTCTATTTCGTAACATGAGTTTTCTCTTATGAATTTTTTCTAATTTTATTATAAAACTTATGTTCAGCTGAAATGTCGGAGGAAGGGAATTGAACAAAACTGCTCCACAAAATGCTACTGTAGTCCAGTCACGTAAGACAAAATAAAAAGTCCGTCACGCAGGAGCTGCATAACTAAGCACTTTCCTCAGAATTTGGGTAGTGTAGACTGCTTTCCAGAACAATTTGCTTAAAATATCCTACATAAATAAAATAAAAACATGAATAGTTCTCTTTTAATTTTGTAATGAGTAACTGATCAATTATTAAAATGCTTCCAGAGTTATGTTTACACATGGTACCTACTACACAACGTAATAAATACAAAAAATCTCATATTATCGTATTTTGATCTAACGCAGGAACAGGATACAGTCACTCTAGTGGTAGAAAGCGCTCCTTGTGGCGGCTTTGTGAACGTACGTCTGGCGGGCTTTTCTATTGAAATATATTACAAATTAAACCCCCGCTTTCCGATTGACCGATTCAGCTCATTTTTACAACACATCTTTCTCATGTGTTACCCACGACGTATACCGCGTTTCGTTACAATACAGCAGAAATTACGACCGGTATGAGTATATTAGGAATTTGGGTCCGGAGTAAACCCCCCCTTCTAATGAACCGATTTAGTTTATTTTTACAACACATATTTACCTGTAGATTACCACTACGAATACCGAGTTTCGTCGAAATATACCAAAAATCACGGCTGGTAGTGGCGAATTGGTATTGTGGGTCCGGAGTAAACCCCCCCCTCCTAATGAACCGATTTAGTTTATTTTTACAACACATATTTACCTGTGGATTAGCACTACGAATACCGAGTTTCGTCGAAATATACCAAAAATCACGGCTGGTAGTGGCGAATTGGTATTGTGGGTCCGGAGTAAACCCCCCCCCCTTCTAATGAGCCGATTTAGTTCATTTTTATATCTCACTTTTCTCTCTATATTACCACTACGAATACCAAGTTTCGTTGAAATATAACAAATATTACGGCTGACATAGTCAAATTAGTGTTTTGGGTCCGGGGTAAACCCCCCCTTCCGATGGACCGATTTTGGTGGTTAACGAACTCGTTCAATCGTTTGCTAATTTAATGCTATATACCAAGTTTCGTGACGAAAAAACAAAAACTCTGGCCGCTGTCGTGTTAACAGACATATATATATATATATATATATATATATATATATATATATATATATATATATGCATATATATATATATATAAATTTTAACGGGGGTCATTTTCGGTGTCTACTAGGTAGGATCGATAAAGATTTGAAGAAATTTTTCAAAAATTCCGTCATGAGTCCAACCTCAATAGCTACTTTCCTTCGGAGGAAAGTGCTAAAAGGGGCAAAGTTTGCAAAAAAAAACGCTGATTTTTCGGAGTTTTGGTTGGGGCCACCCTAGTAGTATATACCCAATTTGTCAGGGTCGAAAAACTAGTGCTAACTGCGCAATAGTCGAAAAACATTGATATTTTAGGACGTTTCTTTGTTTTTTTATTATAACTCCCAAATCGTGCATCTTACAACAATTTGTATTCTCATATTTTTAAAAGTAGATAAACTTTACAAACTGTTGGTGCTAGAACAAACTCTGTAGGTTGGATACAGATCTTCAAGATACATATCTTCAAAGTTTGGCTATTTTCTCCAAAATGTGCAAAATTTAACTAGCAGGCGTGTTTGGAGGAATATACAGGCCGAAATAATTATCTTACAGAATACTCATGGGTTATAGTGAATTTTATTGGTTTTCGTTGAAGTGGAATTGGAAGTCTATAGGCCCAGGAGTGTCCAGTGATCTTTAAAACCAAACATCTTTATTTGGACTGGCTGAGCCTGGCGAATAGTACGAAACATTACAGCACGTTTCAAACATTTGTTTAAAAGTTTTAAAACTTTTTCAGTGGACTAAGAGGTGAAGGAAGGGGCAGGTGAGTGTGTGTGTGTGTGTGGGGGGGGGGGGGGGGGGTTATGTTGTAGTAGTGAAATAGGGGGGGGGGTTAAAATACTGAATACTGGTATGATTAATTGCAACAGGCCACTCAATAAGATTGCGGTTACACCGTCTATGAAATTACTACGATATTATAAATTTATTTTTTCAACTCTTAACCCTATTAAACTTTATTATTTTCGTTATTTTACATTATCCTTAATTATTCCCCAAAAATCAGCGTTGCGCGTTTTTTTGCGAACTCGATGTCTTAGGTGACTCGACTACTACTTTACTGTGAAAACATATTTCTTTTTTTTATATATATTTTTTCCGTTTTGCCTTGTCCGATAATAATAATAATCTCTATGTAATCTAAATCGGCTTAAATTTTGTTGAACTTTAATCTAAGTATTGTAGTATTTATCTACATAAATATAATAAACGCCTTACTTTACTGTTAACTCTGCTGAGTATGTGAAAATGTTACGGGAGTTCATGGTGATGTTGCTGGCTACAATCGTAACACATGGTTTCAGCCAGATGGAACCACTTGTCACACATCCAACGAGTCTCTGCCGGAGGTCATTGTTTTTCAGGGTCAAAATGTTTTTGGAAAAGCTGATTTCTAGACGAGGCGACATCCCATGGCCACCCAGGAGTCCAGGTCTATCCCCAGCAGACTTCTTATCATGTGGGTATTTAAAGAGTCTGGTCTAAATCCATAAACCAAGTACACAAAGTCAATTAAAAAAAATTGTCAAGAGAGGTCGGCGATCTCGCAGTCCCTTTTCCGACAAATATTCGAAAACTTTGGTAGCCGCTTAGAAGATTGAAAAAGTAGAAAAGGTGGCCATTTAGATAATGTATATTTTTTTTATTCCAACTAATTAGCTTTCTTGTAAATAAACAATTGTTATTATATGTAATTTTTTTTTTAACGTTAACTAATTCATGACCCATCCGATATTGGCAGAGAGGGTTCAGTATTCACCCGAAAGTAGTACGAAACACACCCATATTCGAAAACCTAAATACACACATATATGTGTGTATATATATATATATATATATATATATATATATATATATATATATATCACGTGTCTGTCCGTTAATCTGTTTGTCTGTTTGTTCCTCATACAAATCTACACCGTTTGACCGGTTTCGACCAAACTTGGCACACAGGTAGGACTTGATACTGGAAATCTCCTAGGCTAGGCCAAAATAGTCAAATTTCAAAATTTGGTCAAAAGGTCAAAAGTTTTATTCAAGGCTACACTGAACCATTCAGATTCTGACGGCCATTTTGAATTGACAGCCATTTTGAATAATGTCTCAAATTTATTTGTTGATGTTCTTGATAATTAGAATAACTCGAGCTCATTGAAGACTTGACATCATTATATAATCATGTAATACAGTTTATTTCAATTTTATATCAACAGTTACTGTCTAACTAAGGAGCGCAGGCCTTTCTTTGATAAGAGCTATCTACTCGCAGGCTCTGGTGCTGGCCTCTGTCGGTTTTTTTCTGAACTGCTGTGGTGCTGGTCTCTGTTTTCTACATAACTGGGTATACAGGTAGATCTTGATGCGGGGAGAGTCATAGGCAGAATGTAGGTGTAGCATGGCACACTGGGTAACAGCTAGTATATTATAAATTTCCGAAGAATAATTTTCATTTATTTCTGATATAATCACGAATATAAACATAATATTACTTCCATTTATTTGATGTTTTTTCACTCTAGAATTCCAATTACATTTTGAAATTGAGAGATAATCTCATTTCTGGGTATACCGTTGAAAAGCTGATTAATATTTACAACTTTTTTGTAATTCAGCAATCTGCAGGATTTTTTTTTTTTTTTTTTTTTTGTGGATTTTCGAAAAGTTGTCGCTAACCAGAAGGTTTTATTAATTTCTACTTTTTGAATTGATATTACGATTTGAGTGACATAATTGAGAACATTGGATGGGCATTACTCTTAAAGAAAATTTAATGCTTCCTGGGGAAAAAATGTTAAATCTGAAATTTTAAATTTCCCTATGCTTTCTCTAATATACAGGTTTTATGTCGAAATTGCCTTTACTTGCCGCTTCTAATCGGGTAAATAAACCGACCATTAAGCAAGCAATCCTATAATGGTTGCCTGCTTTTATAGCTCTAGGTATAATTAAGTCTTTGTTAACAGCCGTCCGATGTGGCAATAAATACCAAAAATATCCCAATAAATCCTTTCTTCCGTGGATAGAATGGTATTAAAAGTCCCAAATGTAGCCACATCCTTCAGAAGGATTAATTAATGGTTTTCCATCATGAACCTTTATTTATGTTCCTACCAAACACAATCTCTTTTGAAATCCTCCTTAAGTTCTTACCAAACCAATTTTTTTTTTTTTTTTTTTAAAT
The DNA here is from genome assembly GCA_946811695.1 of Gonocerus acuteangulatus. Classification (NCBI taxonomy): domain Eukaryota; kingdom Metazoa; phylum Arthropoda; class Insecta; order Hemiptera; family Coreidae; genus Gonocerus; species Gonocerus acuteangulatus. The sequence continues at coordinate 96,840,399 of OX328125.1, read as the reverse complement.
CCTCCTAGATGAGTTATACTCCTGATAGCCGGCCGCCATCATTTAACGAAAACTGGCCAAGTTGTAAGTGAATGAATAAATGAGAGGGTATCATATGGTTATGGACATGGTATTTAACGAAAACTGGCCAAGTTGTAAGTGAATGAATAAATGAGAGGGTATCATATGGTTATGGACATGGTATTTAACGAAAACTGGCCAAGTTGTAAGTGAATGAATAAATGAGAGGGTATCATATGGTTATGGACATGGTATTTAACGAAAACTGGCCAAGTTGTAAGTGAATGAATAAATGAGACGGTATCATATGGTTATGGACATGGTATTTAACTGAATCCCATGATTCTAAGTATCTAAGCCAAAAACTTTATTCAACAATCATTTTTACACCTTTCTCGAAAACGGTCAAAGCTATTGCCTTAATAAACTTGCAACCATATGATGTAAGCGTACCGATTTTTGTCGCGCGAATTTCGCTCCAAAAACCATGTTCCGGCGGTCAGATTTTACTGGTTAACTTGACCTTTCAAATTAGACGAAAGATTATTGTACCAAATGTCATCAAAATCGGATGATATAAATATACAGGTATTTATATGCCAACCATCAAGGATGGATGAAGTCAGCTTGACGAAGCCGGAGAATAAACCGGCGAAATATTGCAGAAAGGAGAGAAAGAACACCGCTGGAGAGTGAAGCCGTCTCACCAATCAATCGAATATAAATATATATATACACAAAATTGAACCACCGTTATTTTTTTTTCTCTAGGGTTTCTGAAACGTAAAATTTTCTAGTCAGCCCTTCCGGATTGCCTAATGAGGTTAACCTTACAAGCTGGGTTCCGCGCTAAAAAATAAGAGGAAAAAACATTTCAGAATACGAATTTATAATTGTAATTAATTTATTGAAGTACATATATATTGTTGAATATCAAAGAATAGAAGTCTCTGTCCAGCTTGAAACTTCTACAATGTACATACAATTTATATATAAGAACAGAATTCTTAGTATCTTTACTACTAAATTATGAAGAAACCACTTTGTGTATCTAAAGAGCCCAGACGGAGAATTCGGAGAATGGTTTTATTCTATATTCAGCGAAGAATTCCTTCAGTATTTTATGTTTTTCCATTTGTATTCAACTTGACTTTTGTATTCCGACACCTAAAGCCGTGTTGTTATTACGTGGTCAGAAATACAGCAACCCATGGCCGAGGTACAACTATATGTTTATTAATAAAAAATGTAAAACTAGAACCTTGACAAAAATTAAATATGATAAACAATACAATACTAATTACAATAAATTAAAAAAAGTCAACTTTTTGAATAATGTCATTAATTTCTCCACCATTTAACTTAAAAGATAAGATAAAGAAATTATTTCTCCTACTTGCTGACCAATGTGTTTTGTTTAAGCAGCCCCGGGGATGAAAATGTAGAAATTATGGTTATGTATGGATAATATTAAAATTGTTTATCAGTTGAAAAAACGAAGTTGTTTTCGAACCTCAGTTATACAGGCTAATGAGATCTTTGACCTTCCAAAGGAAGGTTTGATCTCGCCGTATAAATATAATGATACAGCCCAATAGATCCGGGTTTTGGCAGAACACTGCCTTACAGAAATAGCAAAGGATCATCGTTGGCTGAACTACACACAACTCTGGGGGTGTGTCTGCCGGATCTTGGCAACGCTCTACTCCTCATAAGACACATATCTACCAAGGCTGGTTATAATAACTATATATATATATATATATATATATATATATATATATATATATATATATATAGATGGAGATGATTCGAACAAAATTTAGTTCGTAGTTAAAGAGTTATCAGATCATAAAGAGCAACTAGTGTGTTTTTCCCCAAAATGACAGACATTCAAGAGCGGATATTTCGAAAACTAAAGATATTTCGAAAAACTTGATTGAATAGAACGTTTAGAAAATGTAAACAGTTTTCATTTGTTATAGACTGGTCATGTCGCTAGGGCGCAGGGTTTCCGAGATATAAGTGAAAAATGGGACCTTCTAAACCCCCCCTCCTCCCGGCTCAAAAGTTACGGGCAGGTTTTTTTGATATTTTGACCTCCTAACTAGCCCAAACAAAGTTACGAAGTCAAAAATTTTGTTCCAAAAATTGCCATCTATAACTGTTCGTTGCCTCGACTGATATATATGTGTGTGTATTTCTAATGGGCCGAACAGGTAAAACTTCCTTGTGTGATCAAAATCAAATCCTCTAATTTTTTGGATAACAAATCTATATATATATATATATATATATATATATATATATATATAAATCACGTGTCTGTCTGTTTATTTATTTGTTTGTTCCTTATACAAATCCACACCGTTCGACCGATTTTGACCAAACTTAGAATAATGGTAGGTCTTGATACAGGAAGTCTCGTAGGCTAAGTCAAAAATGTCTACGAGCTGTCTGTCTGTATGTTTGTTCCTTATACAAATCCACACCCTTCTTCCGATTTTGACCAAACTTGGCACACAGGTAGGTCGTGATACGGGGAGTGTCATAGGCTAGGTCAAAAACGTCTACCAGCTGTCTGTCAGTATGTTTGCTCTACACCATTTGACCGATTTTGACCAAACGCGGCACACTTGTAGGTCTTGAGACGAGGAGAGTCATAGGCTAGGTTAAAATCGTCTACGACTCACAGTTCGGAGATCACGAGTTCGAACCCAAATTGAACCCAAATTGTTACAGATTTGCGTTATTAGATTTTAATATTAATTATTTGGTTTCTAATTTATTTTTACTTTTATAGATGCAGAAAGTAGGTGTATCGTAGCACGCCGGGTAACAGCTAGTAAATCAATATTTTTCAATTCTTTATTATTTTTTCATTAGTTTTACATGGGATGTTAAAGTAACCAAACAAAATTTGGGCTCAAGATGAAGATAATTTTAAAATGTCCAAAGGCATATAGCAAAGTACAGGAATTTTCAGTCTGGCTCTGAGAAGTGGGGGCCCTGAAGAAGGGCGAACTCACCACGAAAAATATACCTGTAAATTCTTTTAAGCGTCTAGATTCGGATTGCTGGGAAAAAAATTGATCAAATGTTGAGTTAGCCCTTCAATATGTTTTTTAGCTAACTAGAATTTTATTAATCCATAAAACGTATAACTATTTATTATACATATATATATATATATATATATATATATATATATATATATATATATATATATATATACCGGAAAAAATTGTTAAAGGTATCTTAAAACCCAACAACAATTAAAAAATCCCACTTGTTTTGCTCAACTGTAAGAGTTGAGAGAAAGCGTTGGCCTTTGAAAGAGTTTTAATCTAAGCGATGCTGGGAGCCTTTGAAATTCTCTGCATTTCCTTACCAAGAGAATTCCTTCCATTCAGGAGTTCTGACCTTCAAAAGCAGTTAAATTATTCACCGTCTAGTTTCCTCTACCTTTTACACAAACACAAAGTCAAAATGTTTTTTTTTTTTGAAGAGGTATAATATCAAATATGTCTATAAATATTCCCTATTTTTATCAATGTTTATATTTTCTCTAACCACTTTTGATAGTCTTTATTCTTTCTTTTTTTTTTTTTTTTTTTTTTTTTTGTAGCATGTAAGCCCTTAAGGTCATTAACGCCATTCCTTTGTGAAGTGAAAACTCTTTGTTGGTTATAATCATCAAAGAGAATTCGCTTAAATAAAACTACAAACACGCTCGTAATCGCACGGAGAAACACACACACACACACATTTTTTTTCCATTTTTATATGTATGTAAGCTTATTTACATTGTTTAATATATATATATATATATATATATATATATATATATATATATATATATATATATTCTGTTAACTGGATACACATCATAGTTTTCTTTTTTCCACAATAAAACTTGGTATAAAACATTTCCCCAGCAAATGCTTCTTTAAAAATCGGTCCAGCGGGTTTATTCCGCATCAAAATTAATAATTTGCTCATACCGGTCGTTGTATTATAACGAAACTCTGTATACGTCCATGGGAAGTAAAGAGAAACATGTAGTTTAAAAATAAAAGAAATCCGAAGATGGGATTTATTCTGTATTCTGTTTAAATTTAATTAAGCTACCAAACCAGCTAGGACATTGGTAGTTACTTCTACCATGAGAGGAACTTTATGCTGTTCTTATTTTGTTATGTATGTGAGAATTTATGTTTTTACTAGATATGTATTTTTAAATTGTTGTAAATTCTGATTAAATAAATATATTAAATTAAAAATACGGATGGTTTTACTATTCATCAAGATCAACAAACAAAACTTTATAGTTATTTTGTATTCATTAGTTATTAAGCATAATGTAATGTAAATATCTAAATACACAGTCAATAAGGTAATATAATGCAATGTAATAATGTATAGATAATATATGTAGACAATAAGGTAATGTAATGCAATATAGTAATATATACATAATGTAAATATATAAACAATATGGTACCTATATATAAGCAATGTAATAATATATACCTACATAATATAAATATATAGGCAATAAGCTAACATAACGCTTTGTAATAACTATATAAAATGTAAGGTGTACATCGCCATAAAGCGGAACACCAACAAATACATAGTAATAAAGTGTACATTACTCACCTTCTGAAAGGTACAGCTCCTTGGTGACAAAGATTTATTTGCTTATTATTTGTATTTTACAACACGTACATATTAATATTATATATATAAATATATCTATATATATAAATAGATATTATATATATATATATATATATATATATATATAGCTCTCGATTATGTGAGGATAAAGAGTTTATTATAGAATTAGGATGGCCGTGTAATATTGAATGAAATTTTTGATATAATTTTTTTGATAATGGTTGGATAAATGGAATATGTAGGTCGTTATGGAGAGTCAAATTGGATACAAAGAATGGAGCGTCGGCTATTTTACGGAGGATTTTAGATTGCAATGATTGAATTTTGTAGGAGTTGGAGGGCTTTGTGGATCCCCAGAGTTCTATGCCATAAGTACATAGTGGTCTGAGTACTGTCATGTAAATGAGTCTTTTACACATGAGTGTAAGGTGTGATCCTCGGTCAAGTAAGTGTTGTAAAAGTCTGTACCGTCGGTTGAGTTCTTGTCTCTTCTGAGTAATGTGTGGCTTCCAAGTTAGTCGTTTGTCGAGTATAAGTCCAAGGTAACGGATTTGGGATTTTTGAGGAAGAAATGAATCGTTAAGGGACACCGGAGGACAAATAGATCGTCTGAGGGCAAATGTTAGGTGGCAGGATTTTTGTGGGTTTACTTTAATTCTCCACTTGGTGAGCCAAGGATTGATGATGTTAAGGTGAGCCTGAAGAGACCTAGATGCAAGGCTCGGATCTTGGCTGCAAGCAAATATGGCTGTATCATCGAACTGTGGCACTCGAACTAATGAACTGGAAGAGCTTTAAGTTAACTAAGAGGCTTCGAGCTTATTAGTTTGTACTAGTTATGACTGTAAATAACAAAATTATCTATTCCCGCAATATTCAATATTTTGTAAAAAAAAAACAAAAAAAAACAAAAAAAAAACATAAAGACCAGCGATGAGTCTTACGGGCGCAGTTATTATCGGAGCACATTCTGTCAAAAACATTAACTCCACCTTTAGTTCTGTTATATACAGTAACAAAGTCTGATTTTTGGGTTTGGTCCTCTAATGAAGCGTTTTGATTTATACTATAAACTAGTAACACTGTTTTATTCCCTTTTGTTTCAATGAATTAAAAAGAAATAAAAAAAAAATGCATGGCTTAAAGTATTGATCCAACAGGTGAAATTAGCCTTCAAGGCAGATAATTGTTATTAAAGAGGTAGTTTTAGACATCTTTACGAACATTCAATAGACTTCTAAAGGTAGCACTTAGTTTCCAAGACTAACGGAAAATATATACATGAGGTAGAGTTCGTTTTGCCGACGTCGTTACTTGTGAAAAATAAATGGAATAATTGACTTCCCTATGAAAACAGACCTTGACCTTACAGCATCTAGTGTCTTACTATGAGGTGGTATAACTCCTAGTAATTGGGCAATCTAGTGGTGGGGGGTCATCTGTAAATCACACAAGTATGCGGACTCTTCGTCGTCTCGACGAGTGCTACCTTTCCCGGGTTAAATGAAAATAGATTTTGATAAATGTAAGCGGATACGCTTCCCTATGTAAGGAGGGAGGAAATGGGCTAAATGATAAAATGAAATCGAATCATGTGTTGTCTAGCGAACTGGCTCCGACTCCAACGCAGTTCCCATGAAGACATTCCCCGAAGCACTCCATGAAACAAAGGCTGGATAGATTGATTGGCAAGCCCTGAAGATGATAACAGCTGTGGAGTCGATGGTCCTCCAATCAATGGGCTATTGTTCCAGATAGGACATCGATCCGACAAACTCATCACCAGTGTCAAGGTCAGCCGAGAACTTGTACACTTTAACAACTTAGTTTACAAGCCGAATACTTACTGGGGAAATGAATACTTAAACCTTAGAATGAAGAAGTCTGCAAAGGTCAAATATAGCATAATATATATCTTCAACTTGAAGAAAGATATGGTTCATCACCGAATCATTTGGTGATGTGAGCAAATATACTAAAATACACGCCCAGCTAACAAATTATAGCACAAACACTAAAAAATATGCATAAATTATATTGTTTCTACCCTGTTCCATTTTTTTTGGGGGGGGGCTATTATAGCAAATTTTAACAATCACTAAAATATTACTCTGGAGGCGAGGTTAGCTCAGTGGTAGAGCACTGGACTAAAAAGTTGGAGGACCTGAGTTCAAATCCCGAGAAAGCACTAAAGATTATTTCTTCTAGTGTCTTCGTTCATGGGTTGAATTCGGCCTCCCTCCCCCGGCCAATCCAGCCTTTAATTAATTTAATAATGGGTTCCTTGGGTGCTAATGACTCTAGCAGTCGAAGCGGCCAAGGGGCAAATCAGGCGCCCGGAGCATAGTACTGACCATACTATCTCCCTTGTGTGCCGTATGGTCATGAATCAGATACCTCTATAGTATCTGCCCCTCAGGGCCCTTGTGGCCTGTTACGGGACTGATTTTTTTTTTTTTTTTTTTTTTTTTTTTTTTATATTACTCTAATAATGGTTAGAAAGAAATATTTTTCAGAGCTCACAGAGAATTTACTGAATGATATATTGCACACTTTACTGACTGATATATTGCATTCTAAGATAAAAGATGATAACTCGTTAATTTGTAAACATTTTTAATTGTAATTTTTTTTATGATAGTTCATTTATTTAATTTTTAACGTCCACTATTATTAACTAAGAATTTTAGGACGATTTATCTATAGGTTATCACCCTTTCTAACCAGGATAGGGCTGATGGCTTTTCATTTTTCTTAAGAAAAGCCACAGCCCTATAGTGGGAATCGAACTCACGACCTTTTGCACGGAGTGTTTAGGGCTCACGCTTTAACTCTCACGGCCACCGGGACTCCTTATAAAATTTGTTTCTGAGTTAATTACAGTGGACGTTAAAATTTAAATAAGAAAAAAAATGTTAAATGTTTTATCGCCTTAACTGGGAAAAAAAACTTGATAAATAAATAAATATCATAATTCTCGGGTCTTCCTGTGGTCTAGTGGCTAACGCATAACGAGTCCTACCTGCAGCAGCATAATTATTGAATAGGTATCGAGATAAGAAAATCGGTTAAAACATAAAAATAAAAAATACTATATCCAAAAGCTACTGACCTAATAAAGCGTATTCCATACCTGAAATGTATTAAAAAAATTTTGTTGAACAGCAAAAAAAATGGACATTGATCTTGTCACTTGACTGGAAATAATACGACTGTCATCCTTTTCTTTATTGTTTACCTTATCTAATGTAAACAATGTTCATTGAAATGAGTTCTTGAGTTATTCCTTAGTTTATAAAGTAGTATTGAATGCGCTCTGCTTTCAATTTTTGTTGATTTACCAGTAGCAAGCTACAGATGGTGCTGGTGAAATGTTTAGTGGACTGTATGATGAAGAAAATGCTAATTTAATAGATAAAATAAGATATAATTTACAAAATAGGTTTAAAAACATTATTAAAATATTGGAAATTAGGGTTTAGGATGATGTGCTGCTCATGATGACAATGGTGAAGGTAGTTTTGTTGGTGAAGTAGCTGAAGATCCTGGGGTGATGCTTTTAGCACTTTCCTCCGAAGGAAAGTAGCTATTGAGGTTGGACTCATGACGGAATTTTTGAAAAATTTCTTCAAATCTTTATCGATCCTACCTAGTAGACACCGAAAATGACCCCCGTTAAAATTTATATATATCTATATATATATATATATATATATATATATATATATATATATATATATATATATATGTGTCTGTTAACACGATAGCGGCCAGAGTTTTTGTTTTTTCGTCACTAAACTTGGTATATAGCATTCAATTAGCAAACGATTGAACGAGTTCGTTAACCTCAAAAGTCGGTCCACCGAAAGGGGGGGTTTACCCCGAACCCAAAACACTAATTTGACTATGTCAGCCGTAATATTTGTTATATTTCAACGAAATTTGGTATTCTTAGGGGTAATATAGAGAGAAAAGTGAGATATAAAAATGAACTAAATCGGTTCATTAGAAGGGGGGGTTTACTCCGGACCCACAATACCAATTCGCCACTACCAGCCGTGATTTTTGGTATATTTCGACGAAACTCGGTATTCGTAGTGGTAATCTACTGGTAAATATGTGTTGTAAAAATAAACTAAATCGGTTCATTAGAAGGGGGGGGGGGTTTACTCCGGACCCAAATTCCTAATATACTCATACCGGTCGTAATTTCTGCTGTATTGTAACGAAACGCGGTATACGTCGTGGGTAACTAATGAGAATGAAGTGTTGAAAAATGAGCTGAATCGGTCAATCGGAAAGCGGTTAATTTGTAATATATTTCAATAGAAAAGCCCGCCAAACGTAGGTCCACAAAGCCGCCGCAAGCCGTAGGTTCACAAAGCCTTAACTAACGATCTAGCAACATCCCCGAAAAAATATTCTTATTTAATTAAGACCTAAAATATTAACAAAAATTATTATCCTTTTCACAAAATAACTCCTGAAATATTGATAATAACCCATTTCTGTAATTGTCTAATCCATGACCTATAGTTCTTCATGGACTTGTTGCTATATTTACCATCTCCTCCCCAAAGTTCGATAGAGCATTAAACATTTACAGGAAAACTGTCGTCAGGAATTGAGGGAATTTCAGGGGGTGGGGAGAGCTGTCGAGGAGTTAATTAAAGGCAATTCTTAGTCCAGTTAGCAGTTGAAAATTATTGCTTCAGAAATAATTACTTCTAATTAATTTAAATATCTCTCGCTCTTCTGCTCACTAATGTTCTTTAATTGTATATTAAATATACTTTTAATTATAATAATTTATTTGACTAAATGGAAAATAGATTGAGCTAATACATTTTGGGGATTCGATCAATGATAAGTTCACTGTACTTTTTAACTCTCCGATAAGTACTAGTAATAATTGAAAGCTAGACTTGTAGGAAATATACTCAGTCAAAAAAGTTTCCATACACCCAAATATTATTAAAAATATGCAAATAAAGGAATTCAGGAAATTTACAATAATATTATTCATATAGCATTTTTTATTCTTAACATATATAAGTTCATTTAACGCAATAACAAGTAAATAAATATTAAATCTATCATAATTTTAAAAAAAAGTATGTCAAAAAAGTTTCCATACATAACAAACAAAGCAATATTTAAATTAGCATACATTTTTCTAGTAACTTGTGGGTCCTCCTTTTGCTTTTAGAATTTCAAGTAGTCTATTCTTCATGCTCAAAACCAATTTTTTTGTAACCTGATTATCAATTTTATTCCATCATTCTGTCTGTAGTGCAGTTTTAAGTTCTTCCTTTGTGCGAATGTTCTGATTGTTCACTCTTCGACCAAGTTCATCCCATAGATGTTCAATGGGGTTTAGGTCAGGTGACTCTGGAGGTGTTTTTAATTGGTTTGGAACATTATAGACCAACCATTCTTTTACTTTTCTTGCTGTGTGTTTAGGGTCATTGTCTTGTTGGAAAAAAAAACTTTGCCCAAGTCTGAGTTTTTCAGCTGAATGTTTTAAATTTCCTCGTAGAATATCCAAATAAACATTTTGGTCCATAATTCCGTCAATAAACACTAAATTTCCTACTCCAGATGAACTTACACACCCCCACACCGTGACACTTCCACCTCCGTGTTTAAATGTTGGTTTTAAATTCTTGCTCTTGAGTGCTTCCTTTGGTTTTCGCCACACTTTTGACCTTCCATCCGACCCAAAAATGTTAAATTTTGACTCGTCTGAAAATACCACCTTCTCCCAGAAACTGTCTGGTTTATTTACGAATTCCATGGCAAATTGTAGCCGCTTCTTCCGATTAACCTTACTTATGAATGGCCTTTTTCTGGCTATCCGACCCCTGAATCCTTCGTTCCGTAGTAAATTTCTAACAGTCTCTGGGTTGACTTGAATCCCATAGTCCCTATTTATTTCACTGCTCAATGATGTTGCACTTGTGTGAGGATCTTTGTTAATTTGTGCTAGGATGTACATGACCTTAGCGTGTTTGCTTATAATGGTTATATCTGATTCGCGTACAATGGCAGCTGCTAATATTTCTCATTCAGTGGAACGAGACCAACACTTCCGAAACAAGCTCCCACTAAAATGTTTCAATAAAAATGTACAAAAAAAATCTGACGTTTTCGAGTTCCTATGCTTGCAGGTACTCGTTTTATAGGTTCCTTAACTTAGAAAAACGAATGAAACCATTTTTAAGGCGATATCTGTAACTTTTTGTAATAAAAGTAGGAAAAAATGTTTTTGTAACTTATTTTCGGTTTGAGTATTGAGAAACGATTGATTCAACTGAAACTTCTTCCAGATGTTTGATATTCACATAATATAAGATATTTTGGTAACATTTGGAGTTAAGATAGTATTCGAGAAAAAAAATTAATAGAGATGAGATGACTAGGGATCTTCGTATATTTTCGTAAATATCTTGAAATTGGTTGAATCGGCCATTCGAAAGCTTACTAAATTCTCTACAAAAAAGGTTCCGACGCGATTTTCAAGTTGGCGATGTCAATCGGAGAAATTAGTGCATAAACCATCAAAAGTGTTAATATTGTTCTTTTGTACGGATTTTTGTCTTTTTTTTAAATCACTTATTAATTGAGTGTTTTTGTATTAAATTGCATTAATCAGTAAAATTATTATTTTAGTAAAATAAGACAAGAAAATTAGGATTATTATATATTTTTTTCCTTTTTTTTTTTACAGCGCTTCAACAAATCTTGGCTATTAGCGCCGACATCAAGGGTGCAGCCAGGAATTCTCTCAGCGAGCCCTGCGATGGGAAAATTTCTGGCGCCGGTGGGGATCGAACCCACCATTTCCCGTTTATGAATCTAGCGCGCTAGTCACTAGACCACGGGAGACCCCTATTATATAATTATATATATATATATTATATTATTATTAATAGTGTTTTCCTAGAGCGAACACGCCGAGATGGCGTCCGAATCATTTCCGCTTAAGATACTGAGCGTTTCCCGTCGTGGCGCCTTAAGTTTCCTTCTCTTTGAGATTTTATTATATTTTATTTATTCGTCCATCGAAATCATTTGAACCATTTCGCTTGAATGTCGAAACGAAAGTGTTCCGACGGACGAATTCTCGTGGGTAAATAACTTCACGTTTAAGTTTAAACAAAACTGCGAAACTTTTAATAAATAAATAAAATAAATAAGTTTAAACAGAAAATCCTGATTTTTCGTGACCTGGAGTACTTCTGGACTACGTCTTCTGTCCAACGTAATAAGCAATATTTCCTCCTTGTAGGAAGGAAGGGCAGTAATTTAAGAGGGAAATTTTTGAACGATTGAAAAAGGCTAGTTTTAAAACGAAAAGGCAAGTCGGAGGGATTTTGTGATGTGGCGTTCCTCTCCAATGTCCTGAAACAAGAGATAATAGCCTGCATTAGGAACACGATTATCAAGCAGTTCCAGCTAGGACGATGACCTTGGAGTACACTCCCTGATAATCAGGAAGGGACGAGACCTGTTAATCTAGTAGTCCAGGATCGATGTGCAATCATGCAAAGGTCGAGACCCCCTAGCCTATCCTACGGGAATTATATTAGGGTCTCACTCCCTTATCACACAATCTACTCCGTTATACCTTCAGATGATTGCTATTGGCCACCGTCATAACGCACCGTTCAATCCCGAGGGGAGCATCGTCTGGTGTGGATAGTCTGGGATGGGTGACCGCCACCTGTTATTATCACTGTAAAAGGGTGGCAACCTATAGACATAGCGTCGCTAGCTGCTCAGCAGTTGGTTTATCGTAAAAAAATTATACTCTACATCCTGCAACAGTCTTTCAATACTAGAAGAGGGCACAAACTATAGTATAAACCTCATGAAGAGTTTAATGGGACAGAAAATATCGTGAAGATACAGATTACGAATATGTGCCACATTGAGACATATTGTATAACATAGCAACAAAAAAGAAAAACAAAACTGTAATCATTTATATCTTCATGACATCATTCTGATAATTATATTATATACCATTGCTATGATGTGCTACTGGCTGTATGATTATCTGAACTTACAGTTTATATCACTACCCGTGGCACCAATTTGACATTTTACTTTCTGATCTTACGGTTAATATCACCAAACATAACACCTAATTGACGTTTGACTATCTGAACTGAAGTCAATATCACCAACAATGTCACCTACTTGACGTTCCACTATTTGAATTGACAGTTAATATCACCAACAATGATTTTCTACTTTGACATTGGACCATATGAACTAACAGATAATAACCGATTGAATAATTTTAATTGATTTAAGAAATGTTATAACGTCTAAGCTGCTTAAACATTGTTATGTAAACAAATAATTGTGATTATAATAGCCAGGGAATCTACATTCCCTGCATTAAACATGGCTATCGCGTTTGGTGACAGAATCTATTATTTTATATTTTTGTCGCAACAAAAAAAAAATAATAAAAATCATCTAATCCCATGAGTATATACTGCGGATATAGAATCTGACATTTTCTCATTTGCTTGAAAGCTGCTTAAAATATTGACGTAGAGGTTTAATATTCTAAAGTGCCCTGAAGATTTACACAGCTGGGCATCGGTAAATCGATGGTAAAATGTTAGCTACCGTCACCAGATATCACAGAGTTATGAATATGGCTCGTAGTGGGCCTGGGGACCAACTCAAGCTGCGACGTGGTGAAGCCAGAAGTGCAGAGGAGAATACACGCAGCATAATAGGTTTTTAGCAGGACGTATATTGGTGGTACGAATGACCTAGGAGATGGATGGACTTCACAGTCCACTGTCGAAGAAGCATTGAAACGATTTCACAAATTGGACTTCAAATATTCTACGATCCTGTCAAAAATGGCCTTCCATTTTATATATATATATATATATATACATATATATATATATATATATATATATATATATATATATATATATATGCATACACATAATGTCACAATGACTTTCTACCAAAACGTCCATATTCAAATTTCCTCCCTCGACGTCGCCCAAACGTAGGATTCTGTTCGGCACCCAGAGTTGATATACAAAGTAAAGTGTCCCCTAATCGTATCTCACTTCCTAAGCTTACCTATCAAACCGTTCCTTCCAAGTAAGAGCCTAGTTACACACAGTCCAGTTCCCGTCCCATTTCCTCCGGAGTACCACAGGGAAGTATTCTTGGTCCCCTCCTCTACCTTTTGTACGCCGAAGACATCCCAGAAGTTACTTACGGACAATACAGCCGTTTATTCCTCCTCCCCTGGTCATGTAACAGTTTCTTTTATCTACAAGACCATCTGGAGGCTGTCGAGCACTGGTGCAACAAGTTGAAAAAAAAGAGAGAGAGAGAGCCTGCCCTCCATCCGTCATATTCAGGCACGAACTCCCCATATTGAAAGAGATGTGCAACTCTTGATTATTACTAGACATTATTCTTTCTTGGAGCCTACACACCCAACTCAAAAGACAGGAATTGAGCAGGAGATACTCTCTCTTAAGACGAATACTGGGACCTTCAAAACTCTAATACTTCTAGCATACAGGCAACCCAACCCAAAGTCCTTCGCAAAATAGTAAATGCCCCTTACTACGTTTCCAATAATACTCTTCTAAATGACGTCAACATCCCTTTCGTTCAAGAACTGGCATAATCCCGTTTCCTAACCTGCCCTTCCAAGTTGTCCTTTCACCCCAATGCCAGAGCACAAATACTTTTCATCCAAACCCACCCAAAAAAAAACACCTAGAAGGCTCAATAGAAGGTGTTCACTTAACTCACTAAAGGGCAAAAGAGTATTCCAAAAAATAAATTGCCAATATTGATTGGCTTCTTACTGTATGATATTGAAAGGTGTCATTACTTTATATATTACTAGCTGCTACCCAGTGTGCCATGCTCCACCTAAGTTTGGCCTATGACTCTCCCCGTATCAAGATCTACCTGTATATCCAGTTACGTCAAAATCGGTCAAACGGTGTAAATTTGTTTATATCTGTCTAGTGCTGTATCGTGAAACAGCCAACAGAGGCCAGCACCATAGCAATTCATATGACTGCCGACAGAGGCCAGCACCATTTTCTGTGAGTAGATAGCTCTTATCAAAGAAAGGCCAGCGCTCCTTAGTTAGACAGTGACTGTTGATATAAAATTGAAATAAACTGCATTACATGATTATATAATGATGTAAAGTCATCAATGAGTTAGAGTTATTCTAATTATCAAGAACATCAACAAATAAATTTGAGACATTATTCAAAATGGCTGTCGATTAAAAATGGCCGTCAGAATCTGAATGGATCAGTGTAGACAATTTTTCTTGAACAAAACTTTTGACCTTTTGACCAAATTTTGAAATTTGACTATTCTGACCTAGCCTAGGAGACTTCCTGTATCAAGACCTACTTGTGTGCCGAGTTTGGTCAAAATCGGTCAAACGGTGTAGATAGAAGGAACAAACAGACACACGGACAAACAGAAAGACACGTGATTTATATATATATATATATATATATATATATATATATATATATATATATATATATATATATACATATATATATATATATATATAGATTATGCATGTATGTGAGCACACTTTACTGACTTTACAAATGTTTGGATGTTAAATATTCGTGTTATTATTATTAATATATATATATATATATATATATATATATATATATATATATATATATATATATATATATGTATATATACAAATTTCGGTAGTGCCACGGAACTATTCTTTTTGTGGCAATCATGGTCCTCATAAGTTTCTTTTTATAAAGATTCAAAATTAGTATTTGTAAGTATATTAAAGTGACTTTAACAGTATAACTATTTACTATAAATCAAATAAAAAAGTCATTTCTATTTCGAGACCACCAGATATCGAAAAAAAATCAGGAATCAGCCTAAGTCTGCTAAAATCATAAAACCATTTTTCATACATATTTCGGCCCAACCTGTTTTTGAGAACTCCGTAATGACTTATTCATCAGCTTCAGGAGTCTTCACTGAGGTGCTCATTTTTTTGTCAGTAATATGGTTTTATCAATACAGAAAAAAAACAGGAAGTTCTTCCGAATTAAAAAAGGAATATTATTAATACGTTGGGATATGCAAACCATACCACACAACCCCATATAAGAAATAGGACATTCTATTTCCGGAATTTCAACTTGACAGCTCAAATAAAAATTTTCTGAAAGAATATATTCGTCCTGAAAAGAAGGTTTGTTATTGAAACCTGATTAAATTGAAGAGGAAATTATTGAATGGTTATGTTGATTTGATTAACTCAGACGGCAACTTTCGGTTTAGATCAACCGAAGTTGAAAGAAACGCCTTTTACAAGCCAATAGAGACCGCAACCAATTGGTTCAAAATATGAATGGGATAGTATGCTGTAGTATTCCATGTTTGCAGGAAGGCAATCCTTAAATAAAATCATATAAACTACTATTGCTCATGTTCAACTTTTAACTAGCAGTTTTTACAGTTTATTTACTCCACCCATTGGTTGGAGTGAATAAAAGCTAGAATCTAGCAGGTAGAATCTAGGCCTTAGATGTAGCATTTCCTCATCTCCTGATAAACTAAGGAAATTCTAAGGGTAGCTGTTGCTAACCCCTAGCTGCAGCTAGGATTCCTACCTCCCTCCCTCATCCCTCTTCCTCCCTGACAGGGTTTGTTGCTTCTCTCTCTCTCTCCTCATCGGGCTGCGTGTGTCTTGTGCAACCGTCGACACGCATGGACCCTATTATGGGGGGGCTGCAATCCCCTCCGAAATCGGTAAAAAATTGTCAAAAAAAAAACAAAACATAAAAATAGATTAAATGAGACCACTTTGGTTAGAAAAAATAATTTCTTTTTTGGTACAATATCATTTTAATTGGCTAACTATTCCAAGATCTAGTTTGATAATATTCCATACCCCCCAAATGCTCTCAGCCCTCCCCCCAAATACTCCCAGCCTCTCCCGAAATTATTTTCTGTATACGCCCTTGCCGACCTGGATCGGTCACTTTTTATAACAGCATTAGTCAATGATCCTGTGGCAATGGAAAAATCTAAATTACTAGCTGCTATTAAAGAAAGAAAACCTCCTTGGGACAGCATTAGTAATGAATTTTCCATAGGGCGAAAGGTCACTGTTGCACAGTTAAATAAGTTGCTGAGTAACACTAAATCAAGCATAAAGAAGAAAACCGACCAAAAAGCCACCGGCAATAAGACTATAAAAATGAAGCAGTAGGGAAAAGATTTTTACAAATTATTGATCAAGGGCAAAAATCCCAGGAAGAATTCAAATGGATTCACCGACAAGCGTCTAACAAGGAAGTAGGAACCCAGCACTGCTTCACAACAAATTGCGCTACGGAAGAAAAAAAATATCCGTCAACTCCAGAACTTCAAAGAATCGTTTTACTGCAGGAAATGTAGCTAAAGAAGATGAAAATAAAACGTGAAGACGTCCTGGCGCATATAATACTCCTTTTCCTTACGAACATGCGTAAACGCCGCCATGATTGAGCGAAAAGAAACGCTAAAAAGCTAGCATGAACCAGACCAGACTAGCTTTTAGCGCGGTTCCTCCCTCCCCCATAGGGAGGAACCCCGCTTATAGGGTTGATACAATGAAACAATCCGGAAGTGCCGACTAGAAAATTTCGCGTTTCAGAACCCCTAGAAACCGAAAATAACGGTGGTTCAAATTTGTATATATATATATATATATATATATATATATATATATATATATATATATATATATATATATATATATATATATGTATATATTTATATATATATATTTTTGTCTGTTCGCTCATTTCTGGCTTCCCTGATGGTCCGATTTTGATGAAATTTGGTACAAAAATCTGTCGTCCAATTTGAAAGGTCAAGTTCGTTAACCAGCAAAATCCGCCCACTGGAAGATGGCGTTTGGGGCGAAATTCGCGCAAAAAAAATCGTAACGCTTACGTTTTTGAGTTCATAAGCTTGTAAGTACTCTTTTTATAGGCTTCCTGGGCTAGGAAAACGAATGGAACCATTTTCAAGGCGATAGCTTTAACCGTTTTCGAGAAAACTGAAAAAGAAATTTTTGAATGCCGTTTTTGGTTTGGGTACTTAGAATCATGGGATTCAGTTGAAACATTTACTGCATGTTCTACTTTCATTAAAACTAATATGTTGAAATTTTGGTTGCGTTTGGATTTAAGGAAGGGTTAGAATAAAATATTTTATTAACAGACAAAAAAGTTTTGGTAACTTTGTATACTTTCCTTAATATCTCGAAAAAAGGTTGAGAATTTGGGAAACGGAAGAATACCATTAGAAAGCTTACTAAATGTTCTACAAAAAAGGTTCTAATGAAAGTTTTGATTAGGCGATGTCAATCGGAGAAATAAGTGCTTAAAACTTTAAAGTAATTGATTTCGCTTATTCGAACTGTTCTTTTTGTCTTTGATTTTAATACTTAAAATTATGGGATTCAGTTGAAACATTTTCTGCATGTTTGGATTTCATCAACACTAATATGTTAAAATTTTGGTTACGTTTGGAGCTAAGGAAGGATTAGAATAAAATATTTTATTAACAGACATGAAATGTTTTGGGAACTTCGTATACATTCCCTAATATCTCGAAGACGGTTAGGAATATTGGTAAACGGAGGGTTACCATGCGAAAGCTTACTAAATGTTCTACAAAAACGATTCTGAAACAATTTTTGATTAGGCTATGTCAATCGGAGAAATAAGTGCTTAAACTTTGAAGTAACTGATTTCGTTTATTCGAACGGTTCTTTTTGTTTGTTTTTATTCCTTGCTATTTTTTAATTGCTTAAAGTTGGATAATGTATATGACAATAAAACAGATTAATTAAAATAAGAAAAACAATTCATTGTTAAAAATATATCAGGCTGTGCCGTATGAAATGTCAGTTTTGGATTTGTCGATTTCCTTCAAATGTCTTGAAACTGTCGAGGCTCCTATTCCGAGTTCTTTGGCATATTCCCTAGTGTTTTTAATTGCTTATAGTAGTCAAATGTATTTGTCAATAAAACAGGATACGTATAATTAGAATCAATATTTTGTTTGTTAGAATTCGAAGATGCCGTATGAATATCTAGATTACAGTACTGGTGTTGATTTCGTTCTTTAGAATTATTCTTGGTATTCCCTATTTTCATTTGTTACCTATAGTTTTTTATTGTTAGTAGGTTTTTCTTATTGATTATTGACAATATTTCGGAGATTTCTGAGCGAAATACTTTTAAGATTTTCTACCACCACGAACGACTTTTTTTCTCTATTTTTATCCACTAGATAGGCTTTATTTTGCATATTATTCTATATAAGTTTTATTCAGCAGGGGATTCTGATGAAATGTCGTCTTTTTGCTGTGGATTTTAATTATGATGTATCTAAGATTGGGTAACATTGTCGAGTCTACATAGTTAAGAACCGACGACGGAGGTAGACTTCTTGCTATGATTTAGTCTACATATGTATATTAAGTCCTACGTCCAAAAAAATAAACTTCACAATGGTTAGATGCTATGAGCGAATAGAGAGTCCCCAAAGAAACACAAGGTCCCCAGGATATTTACCTGCTAGGAGTTAATCCTCAAGAGTTGTAAATATACCCCAGGTATCTGCCGTCAGAAATACAAAGCATAGGCAGGGTACAGAGAGCAAATTATTGATTTCATTCACCAAAATTTCTTAAACTATACTAGATTCTGAAATAACACACTTCCAAACATAGGTTATATACTAAATATTCATAAAGACTACTTAGTTTTAACCCGATTTATCAATTAGCAGTCAATAGTTTTCAACACAGGTTATATACTAAATATTGATAAAAAGTATTTAAGTAGAAAAAAAAACAAGCTTCCTCAAGACTTGTTTTTGCTCCATTTGTATCTACTCCATAGACTTAATTAGGTTTATTATTCTATTTATTGACTTGTTATTTGTCCTTCTGTATCTACTAGATAGGCTTTATTCTGCATATTATTCTATATAGGCTATATTAGGCAGGGTATTCTTCTCAATCTTGAGTACTTCTTCTTGATCCTTCTGTATCCACTAGAAAGGGCTTTATTAGGCATATTTTGTATTGATTTATAGAGCTTTGCTTTAGAATTAGAGCCGGATTGTGTAATTTCCGCTTCTGTGTATAAGTTAGCTACTGTCGGTGTCGATGTTCGAGAGGATTTTGCCAATTTTCACGAGATATATATGAAGTTTATATCTTTTCTAAGCTTTTCAAATGACACTAGGGATATGAACGGAACCGCGCTAAGATGATGCAGTTCCTGCGAGTCGGACTTTTTCCTTAGCAATTGCTACCCTTAGAACCTCTTTATTCACACCCTCTACCTAGCTGCAACTAGGAACCGTGATAAACTAAGCAAGTGCTAGCCCTAGCTGCAGCTAATCTTTTTATTCACTCGGCCCTTAGCAATTGCTTGGAAAATACTTAGTTCTGCTTTTATTCACTCCACCCAATGTATAAATACAATGTACACAATAAACCTAGTTTTTAGTACTTTCCGAAGTTCGAGGTTGCATTTATGAAAGAATTTTTTAAACATTTCTTCAAATCTTCATCGATCCTACCGACTAGTTATCGAAAATTACCCTCGTTAAAATGTATATGTTTTATCGCAAACCGCCAAATTGGGATGGAATGACGTTCCCAATCACAAATCACATAAAGAAATATGTCCTCACTTACCGGTGCCCATATGCAGAGTGAGTTGTAGAAGCTTACTTCCAATCACTGGCTCTAGAGATCACTGCTTTCAAACCGCGAATTTTAAATATGGAGTCTGGCGGGCTTATTATTATTTCATTCCTTGGTATTCCGTTGATTAACAACAAGCACTGAACATAGCTCGAAGAAGCCAGAGATAAATCCAGCGAAATATTGTATGACGTTGAGGACTTACACTGCGAGATAAAAGGTCAATTTTTTTTCCCCACGAAACTTGGTAAACTATAGCATTTCTATAACTAACGATTTAACTAGTTAGTAGCCAACCGCCGCACAGTGGGGCCAAACGACATTTCGTGTTTCAAAAAAGGCTACAGCCTCTAAATCTTAGTAGATTTTAATGCAATTTTTTTTTTTCTTTTAATGAAAGCTAATACAATTTAGAACAACTTTGTCTAGCGAGAGTTTTGCCTTTGTTTCCCTTATTTATTAAATGACGTGCATATAATTCACGAACAATTTAACGTAAAATAATATTCCATTTTTCATCTAACTTAATATCAGCACTGGTATCGTTGAAATTAAACGTTTAAATCCATTATGAATTAAGATAAATTAACGTTTTAAAGATGTGTCACTCTGATTTTTTTTTTTTTTTCGAATTCTAATCAGGATTTGAATGTTTAATTTCAACGATATCAGTCCTGATATTAAATTATATGAAAATAAAATATTATTTTATGTTTAATTGTAAACATTTGTGAATTATTTACACGTAATTTAATAAATTAGGGGAACAAAAAGTCCGTCACGCAGGAGCTGCATAACTAAGCACTTTCCTCAGAATTTGGGTAGTGTAGACTGCTTTCCAGAACAATTTGCTTAAAATATCCTACATAAATAAAATAAAAACATGAATAGTTCTCTTTTAAATTTGTAATGAGTAACTGATCAATTATTAATTTGCTTCCAGAGTTATGTTTACACATGTTACCTATTACACTACGTAATAAATACAAAAAACCTCATATTATCGTATTTTGATCTAACGCAGGAACAGGATACAGTCCCTCTAGCGCTCCTTGCGGCGTCTTTGTGGACCTATGTCTGGCTGGCTTTTCTATTGAAATATATTACAAAGTAAACCCCCCTTTCCGATTGACCGATTCAGCTCATTTTTATAACACTTCTTTCTCATGAGTTACCCACGACGTATACCGCGTTTCGTTAGAATACAGCAGAAATTACGCAGAAATCACGGCTGGTAGTGGCGAATTGGTATTGTCGGTCCGGAGTAAACCCCCCCCCCCTCCTTATGAACCGATTTAGTTCACTTTTATATCTCACTTTTCTCTCTATATTACCACTACGAATACCAAGTTTCGTTGAAATATAACAAATATTACGGCTGAAATGGTCAAATTAGTGTTTTGGGTTCGGGGTAAACCCCCCCTTCCGGTGGACCGATTTTGGTGGTTAACGAACTCGTTCAATCGTTTGCTAATTGAATGTTATATACCAAGTTTCGTGACGAAAAAACAAAAACTCTGGCCGCTATCGTGTTAACAGACACACACATATATATTATATATATATATATATATATATAGATATAGATATATATAAATTTTAACGGGGGTCATTTTCGGTGTCTACTAGGTAGGATCGATAAAGATTTGAAGAAATTTTTCAAAAATTCCGTCATGAGTCCAACCTCAATAGCTACTTTCCTTCGGAGGAAAGTGCTAAAACGAACATCTGGCTAAACAATGTTGTTCTAAATTTTATTAGCTTTCATTTTTTAAAAAAATAAACAAAATGCAAGGAAATCGGTTAAGATTTTGAGGCTGTAGCCTTTTTAGAAATACGAAATGTCGGTTGGTCCCACTGTGCGGCATAGCCACGTTAAATATAACGGTTCCCATAGATCACCGAAGTTAAGCAACGTCCGGCGTGGCCAGTACGTGAATGGGTGACCTACCACGCACCGTTGCTATTATAATAGGGTGGCAACCTATAGATAGCCCGGCGTTAATAGCCCAACTGTTAATACGCCGTTTAACACACACACACAAAAAGTGGTCCATCCAAGGAGATGGTCAACATTTGTTATATTGCAATACAACTCAGTATAAACTGTCTCTTAGTAAAACGTTGGGAAATCTTAGTTGTGATAATAAGATGAATCGGTCTCCTAGTTGAGGAATGTGCTTAGTTAAGCAGCTCCTGTATGACACAGGCTTTTTCTCCTAATTTTTTATAACTTCACTATTTTTGTATATTGTTGTTTTGTACTGTTGAAAACAGGCCTTGTCGACAGTGAGAAATGTTTTCAAAATTATGTATTTTCAATTTAGTCCTCTCTTACATTTCACTCTCTCTCTCCCTCTCCTTCCTGGCTCACTCCCCCTCACTCTACCTCTCTCTTTCTCTTCTTCTCTTCCTCCCCAACCCTTCCCTCTCTCTTGTCGGATAATATCCAACATAGCCCATAATTCTCCAAGCTTTAGCCGTGGCACCTCCATCGCTAAGCATAACCCTAAAGCCCCCATTAAAAGACGGGACGATCAGAATAATGTCTACTACTCCCCTGGAATTTCAATCAAGCTGAAATTATGCATGGTTATTAAATTCAGGAAACGGCGATTATCCGAAAATTATATTCCTGCCTGGAGGATAAACGTGAATATTCTCGCATTTTCAGCGAAATCTTGTATCCAATAAGATAATAATAAAAATTTATTTATTTATTTTATATAAAAAAAAACATACAATGCAACCTCATCTACTATATATTTGTCAAATACCAACCACTCACTCAATCACCCACTCATTCCAAACCAGACAATTTTGAAATTTTGCATGGACACTCCCTTTAGCATGAAAACACTCGCTAAGAAAGGATTTTTTAATATTCGAATTTTTAAGTATTTTTAGAGGGGTTTGAAGTTTCAGATGGTTAGAGCAGGCAAGCCTTGTCAGCATGCGTTGCTAGATTTTAAGCTTTACCTGGTGATGGTCCATCCGAGTTAATAATATCCCGAACCCTTGCACAGCCTCCTCACCCATCAGCATCCACAGTCAGAACACTTCTTGATAATGCTCGCAAATATAATGTGTGTTTCCAAATGGCATCTTGGAAACATAAATTTTTAAATTTTAGCGTCCATTTATTATTGACAACGAATTTCTACCGGTACGGGTTAAACTTCTATTATCTCTTTGTTGATACAGGTCCGGAGCTCTCCAGTGTCAAGAAACATTATACTTTGATCACTTATCAATTGATGAATAACAAATATTATGACGGGAACCGCGCAATAATAAACTACACAAAATTAAAGAGCAGCGTTAATTTTGGATATACATTATTTAACGCAATATAATAACTACTTATCTGCCGTGACGAAGCACGGGTATTCAGCTAATGAAATATAAGTTTGAAAAACACTCTGAAGATAAATATAACGTGAGCTTGTTTTTTGCCTAATGACGCACGACTGACACTAAAATTTAGAAAACTTCTAAGGACCATTCAACTTCTAAATTTAATTTTTGTTCGAGCGAAATATTCGTCTCCTCCTTTTACAAGATAAATACTGTCGCGCAATGCAATATTTCACATTACTCCACATTACCATGTAGTCTATAAAATATTTATGTAGAAAGATAGTTTAGATTTGCTTTGTTTAGATAAAACTGCAGAAACTGAAAAATATAATCATTGACTATAAAACAATATATAAAAATCTTTATTTTTCTGTATGTTCGTTTTCATAAATGTACTAATTAGATATTTTTCCTATTTCAGGTATGTAATGTTGAAGAAGTCCTTTCCCTCCTTCTGAAATGAAATTACATATTAATATATTATCAATTAACTACAATCGATCTCAGATTAATTTAATTGAAGCGATCCTCTGAATTGAAGGTATGTGTTATAATAATTAAGGCCTTAAAACATAAATTATATATAAACTCAGCCCCATAATCCATTTTAGAGCATTTGATACTAAACAATGTTAAATAACGTCCAGAGACAAGGAATACACAGGAAATTATTCTGATATACATATATATATATATATATATATATATATATATATTTCTTTGTAAAATTAATTAATGTTACTATTAGCTACTATAGTTTTCATTGGTATGTAGTTTCTTATTTCTTTGTAAAATCAATTAATGTTACTAATTACTATTAAAATCAATTATTGTACCTATTTACTTATATAAACTTCAGTAAAATAGCCCCCTTTTTTTCTGTTATGTTTTTATTGATTTTTATTCTACTCATTCTAAGAATTTAAGACGAAATTGTTCTTTTATAATAAGTTAATTTTATTTATAGTTCTGTTACTTATCACAATTATAAACATTTTTTTTGTTTCTGTATTAATTTCTTGTTTTTTTTTTTGGTCATTTTAGCTGACGAAGGCTACCAATGAGTAGCCGAAACGTCCAAAATATAGATTTTTTTAACAAAAATTATATTAACGTTTCTTTAGCCGAATCCCAACCATTCCATCTTTGCTTATATATATATGCGGGCTTCGGCGGCTAGTCCATCTTGTGATCTCAGTCTGGGTCCATGTATCTCTGGGTGTCCTGCCCAGGGAGACATCTACATTTTATGTATCTTACAATATGATCTTCTCCAAAAGAAGGTTTTATAAAGCAATGCTTATGAGTACATTTTCAATGTGGGCCTACTCATTTGCTTACAACGGCCATAAAAACTCCTGTTTACTTCTAGAATCCTGCTGTGAATTTCCAAGGACGTATCGTTATGAAGAGTTACCAAATTATTTATTTATTTAAACTTTAACGTCCATTATTATTAACTAAGAATTTTAGGACGGGTTATCTATAGGTGAACACCCTTTTCTAGCCAGGATAGGGCTGGTGCCTCTTCTTTTTTCTAAAGAAAAACCACCACCTCCATAGTGGGAATCGAACCTTAACACTCACGGCCACCGGGCATCCGCCCAAGTATTTAAACATTCCTAAATTTTCAAATGTATAAAGACCCAATGAGACAGTTTAGCACTTCCAATCAATCCAAACTTTAATATTGTAAAATATTATTTACTTGAGTATTTATGTAGTAATTTTCTGCTGCTGTTTTTAATATTGTAGTCCCTTAAACATATTTTTTCAATTTTAGTTTATTTTATTATTTAGGTTTTATTTGAATGAATCATTAAAATTGTCTGGAACAATAGTTCTTGATTATTACTACATATTTTTCAAGCTAATGTCCTTGAGTGAGAATCACTTTATGCTAAGCCCGCAAAGCTTGAGAGTCTTGCTGGCCAGTCGCCCTGAGGAATAGCACACTACCCTACTGTTCCCGAAGTTTTTTGACACACGTCCAATTTCCATTTTCTCAATTTCTCAAAGATCTTATCAAGGATGTTTTTTTTTTATTTCTGAGTATTTTCTAATTTCCTTCAAAGAAACATAACAATTTTCTTAATACAGGGTGACACAGAAAGACGGGATTTTTTTAAATATTTAGTGGCAGCCATGGGCAGGTGGTAGCACTGCGGGATCGTGTCAGTAGAGTAGAGAGTAGATAGTTTGCTACATTTCAGTAATCATGGATCCGTGGAATAGAGAACAGTGCGTGTTAGTCATGAAAATACTTTTTTTTAAAAACAGTGATGGTTTGCAACCAACACGTAGGGAGTTTGCTGTTCAGTTTTTGCTGCCCCCTTTTTCCCCCAACTTGCAGGTGTTCCTCAAGGTGGAATCCTCAGTCCTGTCCTACACCTCACACATACGGCTGATATCCCAACTCACCCCGGCACATCCCTCCAAATGTTTGCCGATGATATAGCTCTGTTCTCCAGCAGTCATGACCCAATCCTGACATCCAAGTCCCTTCAGGAACACCTTGGACTGATCGAACCCTGGCTCATCAAATGGAGAATCAATGTTAACCCTCAGAAATCCTGCCACTCAACCTTTACCCTCAGGCGATCATCCTGCCCTCCAGTGTTCCTCCATAGTTCTCTAATTCCGCAAAAATCCCAAATTCGCTATCTAGGACTAATACTTGACAAACGACTAACATGGAAGCCACATATTACCCAGAAGAGACAAGAACTCAGCCGACGGTACAGACTATTACTACACCTACTTGACAGACGATCTAATCTCACACTAACAAACAAACGCCTCATTTACATGACCATTCTCAGACCAATATGTACTTACGGAATTCAACTCTGGGGTTCAACAAAGCCTTCCAACTCCTACAAAATCCAATCCATGCAGTCTAAAATTCTCCGGAAAATAACCGATGCTCCGTTTTATGTCTCCAATTTGACCCTCCATAATGACCTTAATATCCCTTTTATCCAACCTTTAGCCAAATCCCTCTACCGTAAATTCCATTCGAACCTACACGGCCATCCTAACTCCTTAATAAATTCTCTATCCTCCCAGCACATTCCTCACAACCCCATTCGGCGACTGAAACGCAAGTGGCCAATAGATCAACTCTAAAAAGTGTATCTGTGAAGAAAAAAAAAAAAAATCTGTCTAGTGGGTACTACAACTGTGCAGCCTCCCACCTCATGAACATTCATGTCAATTTAATCCAGCAATAATTTACTAGAAATGTATTATACATTGTTGTAAATTCCAAATAAATAAATAAAAAAAAAAAAGCTTTTGCTGCAAGAAACACACTTCTTGGTTGTCCTGATGTCTCTTCTTGAGGGCAGATATAGTCTCTTCAGAGTTTTTAATCCAACATTTTATCGCCTGCTATGAAGGAACGGCAACATGACGTCATAAATCGAAAAAGTGCCGAAACTCCCTACGCGCCGCCAGCAAACTATTATTGTTTTAAAAAAACAAATATTTTTGAAAAAGGCAGACTGTCTACTTGCTAAATGTCACTACCCGAAGTGCTGACACCTGCCCATGGCTGCTACCACTCACTTCAAACATTCCAGTTTTTCTGTGTCAACCTGTATGTACATTACAGTTATTGCGGGTTGAAGTTACCTAAGAGGTAGAGCACTCGACTAATAAACTGGAGAATCTCAGTTCAAAACCCGGGGGTACACTAAGGATTTTTATGTTCTACTGTCGTCGTTCAAGGGTTGGACTTGGGGTCCCAGACTGTAACTAGGCCCACCCAGCTTTCAATTAATATATTAATGGGTACCTGGAAAGGGAAACATCAGGTGGCCGGATCAAAGTACTGACCACACCATCTCCCTCTTTTTCCATATGGTCAAGAATCAGATACCCCTAGAGTATCTGCCCCTCTGGGCCCTTGTAGTCTGTTGCGGGATTAATTTTTTATTTTATTTTAGTTATATGATTTAAAATCCAAATTCTTATCGTATTAATGCATGTAGCAAGCAGGTATATACCAGAGAAAGGCACAAATCAACTAAGCGATTGACAAATCGATTAAATTTTCCTTACGACTAATCAATCATGGGATGAAATATTATCAGGATTAGTCACGATTAACCTATTCTCGTTAATCATTAGTCATAAATCAAATTTATCATTACTCACATGTGAAATTAGCCATCAATCATTAACATTCTGTAGAAATGATTGACATGACTAACGTTGTAAATACATTCGGTATTAGACTAATACCTACTTGTTTACACATTTACCTACATGTTTTATCTTCTGAACAGACTGTTTGTGCCTTGTGCTTTACAAAATGAAATTATTGGTGTAATTATGATTACTATTACGCTCAACACTGAAAATTTCAGACAAAACCTTTTTTATAATAATTATGTCGAAATTTTATTATGTTAATCATCAATCATAAATCTAGTTTTTTAGTCTTTAATCATCAATCTGCGTAAATTCAGTCATTAATCATTAGTCAACGCCTCCTCTAATCACAAATCATTAACCACTAATCATTGGTGTAGAAGTAGTTAGTCGTTAGTCATTAATCATGGAGAAATATGATTGAACAATCATCAATCTTAGGCACATCCCGATCACTCATTTAATCATTAGTCATTAGTTACAAAATTAATCAAACATTGCCCTACTCTGGTTTATACAGCAAAAAGTAATGGAATAGAAGAAGAAGAAAACTTTATTTAATGAAATAATAAAGTGGGCTGCCCAACTTTATTGGGTTGCTGGATACACAGCATGCTCATCATTCCTGGAGGCATTCATTTACTTCATAATCTTGTTATTTGTTCTGTTTTTTTTCCCAAAAGTTCGTGGGCATTAGACCCGCCAAAAAATACAAATTTTTCTCCTAATAATAATAATAAAAAAACAAAAAAAAAAAAAAAAAAAACAACAAAAACACAAGAGACAGCGGAGTCTAAGGAACGACGTTTGTTGCATATAAAAAAAAAAAAAAAGGAGTGTAGTCCGTTAGTGACCATAAATATGTTGGCTCATTATGCCTAGCGAGTCAATAATTATTGACTCAGCTATAACAGGTAGGTGTTCCGGCAGGATTCCAAGTTCTTGTAAGATACTGCAGGTCATTTTCGGAATTGTACCTCTTGCACCAAACCACAGACCCTTGACAAGGAATTTTCTGGATCCATATTTCTCTAAGAATTTATCTTGGAGATATTCAATGCACTTTGAGTAGATCCCTTCCTTTTCCATGCCAATTGACTCCGCTTGCTCGGGATCGTTTGTTTCATAACGGACCGTCGGATCGAGAACGTAGGCCAAATTACTGTTCCGTGGAAAGGCGACTATATCTGCATACCTAGAAGACCCATGATCGTCGATGGCGTACACCTCTTCGTGGCAGTTGTAGCCAATCCCTTCAAGAAGAGCAATGAGCCTGTGCTTCACATTGTGGTGTCGCCGAGTAACCAGGAGCATACTGTTTGGACAACTACCCAGCACATGGGCTGGAGTTTCAGGCTCTCTGCCGCATTTGCGACAAAGAGGTCCAATATCAGCTGCTCCCGCTACACCGGGGACGCCACGCAGAGGAGCGTAATTAACATTCAATTTTAGGGCGTTTGTCCATTCAGAGCCTGACAAAAGTCTTTTATCATAGATAAATTGATTGCTGTTTGGGCATTCTTTGAAATGCCTCACACCAATGCCCTGCCATTTGCACTTAGCCCACTCCTGGAATGAATTTTCACGCAGAGTTCTTCTAATTTTCCTAATATTGTGGTCTTCTGTTTGGTCTATACTTAGTCTTCTTATGCATTCCGTCGACTCATTATCATAATCAAATATGGTCTGAAATAGTCCATCAGATATTCGATCCAACTTCTGAGCGATTGACCAGTGCTGCAGTGGAGCTTCCCATTCGCACTTCAGAAGACCCAGACCTTTGAATCTTCGAGGAGCATAGAGCATGGCATTACAGGTGCTTGCAGGGAGACCAAGCATGGCTTTGACGCACCTTCTAATTATAACATCGATTCCTTCTAGAAAAGTAGGACGAAGTTTTACCAAGGGAGCTGTCTGTAGAGGGAATGTTAATGAAGGAAAAACATACTGATTTATAATATTGAGTTTCTGGTCTCCTCTTAACAGATTTGACGACGTAAGCTTATTTAAATTTTCATTTATGTTCAATATCGCGTTATCGTTAATAATGAGCTCTTAGGCGAAATTGCAACCTAAATATTTGATCTTTTCATTTTCATCGATTGATTGAATCTCGTCCTTGTTTTCTAAGATTAAATTTCTTTTTTCCAGTGCGCCTTTTTGCGGTACAATAGCTGAGCTTTTCCGAGCGTTTATAAATAAGCCTATTTCGCTAAAGATTCGCGTAACAATATTAATCGTTCGCGTAGCTGCAGTCACATTGCATGCTGTCACGGCTTGGTCATCAGCAAACCCCGTGAGAATAACACCGTCCGAATCAGGATGTAGCTTGTAGCCAAATTCATTAGCGAATTTCGGTTCGCATACTTCTTTATAAAGGTGGTCTATCCCTATTATGAAAAGGGCAGGTGACAGTGGACCTCCTTGCGGCACGCCTCGCTTAACCTTTATAGCATCAGTTTGTTTCATACCAGAGACAACTCTTATTTCGTTATTACAGAGCAAGGCGGCAATAGCACTTCTTAGGTCTGGAGATATTCCCTGAGCTTCCAAAGATTTCAAAATATTTATGTGACCGATATTGTCGAATGCCCCCGTCACATCTAAAAATGCTAGAGCACAATCATCCTTTCTCTTGGCAGATTCATTCAATATGGCTTGGATGATGCGGGTGTTGACCAGGTAACCCTTTAATGAATCCTCTTTGGCTAGAGTGAAAGGTAACCTGTTGCCTTAGCTCGTGATCTAGCACCTTTTCGATGATTCTCCGGACTATGGAATAGATCGTCACGGGTCTCCATGAACCAATCTCTTCTACAGGGCCTTTACCTTTATATATCAAGATCGTTCGGCCTTGTCTGAGAGCTTCTGGGACGTACGCAGTCTTCAGTAATATCTCAGATATATCTTTGAGAATATGGGCCACACCCAGGGCCTTTATGGTTCTTATTAGCACTCCGTCAGGGCCTGGAGAAGTGTCCATTGAAGTCCTTTTGATGGCATTGTGGACAATCTTCAGGTCTATGTTCATCAAGTTAGGACTTGTAGGACTCTTCGTGTAGCTTTCTCTAATGCAAGGATTCTCATGCTCAAACGTCGATTTAAAATGCTCAAGGATTTTCTTCGGCTGAATCTGGCACTGTTTTGGAGAATCTGCACTCATAATCTGATTGACAACCTTCTTCCTTCGGTTGTAATAGTTGTACTGAGCTAGTTCATAGTTATACTGCTCAGCACGTTTCGCCCTTGCTGCTTTGTTCGTCCTCTGGGGGTTGGATGATTCACTTGCACCCTTGCCATTTTCCTTAGATCTATTCTTTTTTCTCATTTTATAGTATCTGATTGCAGGGTGCTTTGGTCCTGGTAAAGTGTCATTCGTCTCTTTAAGGAATTTCAAGAAGTTTTTAATTATATTGTCATAGCCTACTGGGTCAAAGTTATTAATGTATTTTTTGATTTTTTTGAACTCAGTAGTCCATTCTTCTAGTCTAATTTTTATATTCGTATCTAATAATTTATCTTTCTTATCTGCTTTGGAAGATTTAGATACCTTAAACATAGACTGTAGTTTTGCTTCATTAGCCTCTTTGTGGTGTTTTTTCGCTATGTGAGTCCGAAGTCCTCTAATTCCCCGAAAGGTTTGCCCACATGTTGCACAAAGAGTTTTTGAAGAAACTTCATTTTCGATATTCTCTGACAAAATTGACCTATTTTGGGGTACGGCATTCTTTGAAGCCCTAGTAGTAACATTGCTCATCTCTCGAATACAGTAAATGTGTTTTTGTACGAGTATTGGTTATATTCTTTTAAATGCATAATTAATAATAAATAGGTTATGCTTTACAAGGTTATAATCTTACATCTTTAAGCTTCCACGGAAGTTTCTAAAATATTTACATCCCATCACTCCATATCAAACAAACGTTGTTGTTGTGCAAGGGACAACAACAGTAAAACTACCTTATTAGCTGTAGAGTTAATAGACTTATGTAATTAATAAAAACAAAACAAAAACACAATAGAATGTACAGCTTGGCATAAAATAATGAAAATCTCATAACAATATGAGAGATTGCAGTACGGAGAACCTGACCATCGCCTGCATTGGATAGAGACATTTACGGCTATGAGCTCTCCGTTCGAGCTTAGCGCAGCTATAAATCCTGACTCTCCGCTAGTTGCCATCATTTTCTATCTTGGAGGTTTTTTTTTTCAATTCTGAGAAAATAGGATATAAAATAATGTAATATAAATATTATAAAAATAAATTCCTCTAAGATTACAATAGCCATAATCCTCATTTAAATTAGAGGATAATATATTAAATGCTTGCCGAATTTAAAGACCCTACAGATCATCCTACCTTCCGGATATTAAAAACATTCTTCCCGACCTTAATATTTTTCTCAAAGATCTCAGTAAATCTCAAGCCCGGGGCCTCGATTATTTCCCCATATATATACATAGTAGTAGTATTTTAGTTAATGTTTATTGTGAAGTATGTTTTTAGCATATAGATGCTTTAGCGATGACTAAACTGAAAAAAAAAACGTTACTAAAAAAACTTATTAAAAAGTGTCACAAAAAAGCGTCCGCTGGCATTCGCGATTGCACGGTGGCCATGTACGAAACTGTGGGATTCGCGTATGTGCGGTGGCCATTAGCATAAATATTCTTTAGCGATGACTAAACTAAAGTGTCACAAAAAGAAGATAGTTATACAGTGCATTATATAGGTTTTGAACAGAAGGCTCTAAACGAATTAATTTTTTTCTCTGTATGTTATTATTTTATATAATTTATTTAAATAGTTTGTAAGCCTACCCGTTTGTATAGGACAAACAAATTGTATAAATAAATAATAAACATTAGACTGCAAAAATAAACTGAATTAAGAAATTTTATGCAGGAAAATATCATATAATAATAAAGCTTTTGATCGGAGAAAGCGTTTGTTTAGAAAAATAAAAGCTGATCGTCCTTATGTCGGTTCTTCAAAAATATTAATTAAGTGTATATAAGCAATCCTCAAATAACCTAAGAATCTCAAATATCTTTAACAATCGTGGCCATTCCGACCTCTTCTAATTATCTTTATAATATACATTTCTTTTACTTCCAATATTAGAGACAAAACCTAATTTCTCTGTTGAATAAAATGATCCAGAAATAATAGAGAATAAACTAACTGAATATTCAATTGAGTGCCGCAATTCCTCCTTAGTCGGGGATATTACCATAGCTTAATTCAGGAGAAGTAGGTCTCCTTGTCGAGGGATAGGATTATTTCTAGAGGTTAATGGCAGAGAGCATCGACCTACAGAAATATTTATAGATAATTCAGTCAAAAAATAGCAAAGTAGATAATGATATCTGTCGATACCCACTCGAAGTGCCTTTTGAAAATCTTAGTGCGTACGCTCGTACATGTTGCAATATAAGTCCAGAAAACAATGTTTATATATATATTCAATTCCACGATTTGTGACCTTTATTTATGTACATTTATTTATTTTCATAAATATGGCAAAGGTCCAAATAATAGTACTCCAGATTCTTGCACTATTTTATTTTTGATACGCCCTACATGTTCGTGGCCTTATGCCACCTCCTCAGGGGCCACTAAATCCTAAAAACATTTTTTACAAATTTTTAATACCTTATTTTAGTAAATTTAATAATAATTATACACCGAGTAACATTAAAATTCCTATACTAACCCCTAAACTTTATAGGTAAAATATAATAATAAAAATAATATTGTTATATTGTACATACCCTATGTGTGGTCAGCTCGCCACCCATACTATGACTGAGGCTAGCTAAATACCTGTGTCGAGAGGCTTAGTAATCAGCTTATTAAGATAAGTTGTATAAAGGTTTGTACTATTGCTTTTTCCCTTGGATTGTTCGCTATTTTCTAATGTTATTGTAAAATATTTTATCTAAAAATTTAATTTCTGTTTGTTTATTTACCGAGTTCCTGTTTTTTATTATGTGGATATTTTCTTTTATTTTTCGTTTAATGTTGTTTCTGTCCTTGTCAACTATTGCTATGTCGTCCAAGTCAAATGTATGTCCGTTCTTAAATGTGTGGTCCGTTAGAGCTGTTGTATTTGATTTCTCGTCTATATTTTTGGCATGCTGCTTAATTCT
This sequence comes from Gonocerus acuteangulatus, assembly GCA_946811695.1. NCBI lineage: Eukaryota > Metazoa > Arthropoda > Insecta > Hemiptera > Coreidae > Gonocerus > Gonocerus acuteangulatus. Next base: position 96,806,246 of record OX328125.1, on the reverse strand, counting down.
ATTCTTTAGTATTTGTGATGATTCCCCTATGTAGCACTTGTTACAATCTTTACATTTAACTTTATATACGTTATATTTTGAATTTATTTTATTTATTTGGTCCTTAATTTTGCTGAAATTCTTTTCTATTTTGTTATTATATTTCCAGCTAATTTTGCAAATCCCGTTACAGATCAGTTTCATCCTGTTTGCTATTGCTGGGTGAAAATCAAAAGAATAAAAATTATTTTCTATTTGCTCGCGTTCTCTCTTGGATTCCTGAATGTTTTCACTCCTATTTTGACTAATTATATGATTATTTATGATGCTTCCCTTATGTATTTTTTTAGTTTCCAAATTATTAAAAAAATGTTTTATTTGTGTCTGGATAAATGTTCTCTTCTTTTTTATCGAATCTGGCCGTGTTTCGTCATGTTCCATATCCCTTTTTCTTTTACCATTAGTTTTTCTATTGTCCCTTACGATTCGTTCGTTGCATTTGATACGTTTTGCAGGTTTTTCATTAGTACTAATATCCAGCGAACTCCGTTTTCTTTTAATCCGTCTGTCAAGTAAGTCCTCAAAAAACTCCTCAGTAAAGTGGAACAATTTTATATTAAAATTTTTAATGTCATCTTTCTTATTTTTCGTGTAACAAACACTATTTTCCGCTTTTTTTATTTGTATGTCTACTAGTTTCGCTGATCGTCCTTATGTCGGTTCTTCAAAAATATTAATTAAGTGTATATAAGCAATCCTCAAATAACCTGAGAATCTCAAATATCTTTAACAATCGTGGCCATTCCGACCTCTTCTAATTATCTTTATAATATACATTTCTTTTACTTCCAATATTAGAGACAAAACCTAATTTCTCTGTTGAATAAAATGATCCAGAAATAATAGAGAATAAACTAACTGAATATTCAATTGAGTGCCGCAATTCCTCCTTAGTCGGGGATATTACCATAGCTTAATTCAGGAGAAGTAGGTCTCCTTGTCGAGGGATAGGATTATTTCTAGAGGTTAATGGCAGAGAGCATCGACCTACAGAAATATTTATAGATAATTCAGTCAAAAAATAGCAAAGTAGATAATGATATCTGTCGATACCCACTCGAAGTGCCTTTTGAAAATCTTAGTGCGTACGCTCGTACATGTTGCAATATAAGTCCAGAAAACAATGTTTATATATATATATATATATATATACAGGGTGATTTAGGTCTAATTAGCCAAACTCTAGGAGGTGAAGCTAGACATAATTTCCAACCAAACGTTTCATTTGAAGTATGGTCCGATTCTGAAGGAAAAGGAGTTATTACCAATTGTCTGTTGTTTTTCTTTAAGTAGACATATTTTTTTATGAGTAAGAAAGGATTGCTCAAAAGCAATTCAAAATAATTAAATTCTAGTTATTTCATCATAAAATAGACAAAATTTCTTTCAAGAAAACAGTGATGCATTTCACTGAACCCATAGATGGAAAACAATTCTGGACGTCCAATAACGCACATCTGTTTTTCTCGATGAATCTCCCGTTAACTTTTATCTGAGCAACCGAACGGACTACAGATTCACTACTTACAAGAAAACTTCTACACTTAGTAAGCATTAAATCTCTGTAAATGAAGTGGAAGTGTATTGAGGGAGAGGTAGAACGATTCACTCCCTTTTGTCAAAAAATGCGGACAAGAGTTTTGTTACTTTCAAGTACAGTCGCAGCCCAAATTGACCAACTTTCAAATGTTTTTCAAAACGTGTGTGTCTTACTTTTTTTAGAAAAATATTTAGAGCTCTTTCGTTTGGATTTTGCAACAATTAAATGTCAATTTGCTTCGGTGTTACCTCTATTGCAATATTATTATGTAAAAACTACGTAACCCATATAAATAAAATTTAGTGAGTTGTTTTAACCTTCCAGTAGTGCCGCCCCTTTTTGCGACATCCATAGTGGCGCTACACCTCAGAGGTGCAAACCCTATTTCGCACGGAAAAATGTGCCTCAGCAACGTGATTACATTTCTATTTGAGAAAAATAGTATAAAAATGCAGACAGGTTATAATATAGACATGATACATGTCAAAATATATAAAATATGAATATGAAATATGTCAATAAAATATAAGATATTTATATAAAATATGAATATACAACACAAGAATATGAAATTATAATTTATTTAATATATAAATATGCTTTAGGTCCACCCGACAAACCTATATAATGTACTGTATAACATACAGTCTTATTTTTCGTACATAGCCACCGCGTATGCGCGAACGCCAGCGGACACTTCTTTGTAACGCCCTTTTTTCAGTTTGGTCATCGCTATAACAACGTCCTGTGATCCTTTCTTGCTAAAATGTATATACGAGGTCATCGTAAATCTTATCCCCCATGATATTCATGTAAAAAATGATAGGAAATCACGCGTATAGTGGCACTCTACCTAGCAGTTGAAGACGAATTTATACTCGTCTCATTTATTCTACGATCGAATAAACTCTCCCACACACTCATAGATGATAGCATAGTAAGATAGAGAACGAAAAGTGTGAATGTCTCATATCTGGAACACTTACGTGAGTTGGGGCGTGGCATCTGAGAGGTGACGAGGGCAGCCACTGAATTTGATGACCTCACAAAAAGGCGTCAATGCGACTGGCCGTTGAAAAAACGAAAATCCGGAGGACACTAAAGCGGAGAGCCTGCCAAAACACGGCTGTCAACTGTGATCCAAAAAATAAAAAAAGTATGCACCACTCAGGTGCGCGCCACTAACGGAGGGTTCATATATAATTACTTTTATGCCGTATTAAGCGTATATTGTTATAAATACATAAATAAAAGTAAAATATCTGAATTCATGAAAAAAAGAAAACAACTAATAGACATATTGTTCTAAAACAAAAATAAAGCTGATATTTTTATATAAATAAATAAACAAACGTATATATATATATATATATATATATATATATATATATATATATATATGTGTATATATATATATATATATATATATGTATATATATATATATATATATATATATATATATATATATATATATAATGTTGTAAGTAAAAAAATAGATCATAGATACATAGATATTATAAATTATGAAAACTGTTGGAAAGAAATTATAAAATAAAAAACTCTCACTGCTCAGAAAGGTATAATTTCAACACCATTAGTCTAATCAAACGTGAACATAGCATTTTAAACTAAAACTATGGTAAATCAAACGATTAAATTTTAGAAAAAGAATTTATATATGTATAGAGATATTGGATATGAATGGAGTCAGGCAGACCATTACCTTGCGCACTGATGAATAAAACATGGCTGATATCTAATTTATATCTCCAATCAACTATTTCAGGCCTTTTATCGATTCTCTTCATTTATTCCAAGGTCCGAGAAAAAAAAGTAATTTCGTCCATGGACTTCCTAGAATTTCCCAATATAGTTGAAATATGATGGTAGGAGAACACTATAATCCCACCAATTATATTAGGATTGTATATTTAAGGTGCCAATTTAGCACGATTCTGCGTCCGCGTTATAACACAATAACGCCATTCGGTTGGGTTGACGTTTCAGTTGTCAACGTTTCAGGGGCAGAGTGCCCTACACCATTACATGGATAGAAAAATCCACAATAAGAACATGGCGTTAAGTCAATTTAAAAAAACCATGGACATGGTTGCCTTACCCCCGGGGCACACAAACACACACACACAAATATATATATATATATATATATATATATATATATATATATATATTTATATATGTTTATGTATATATTTGTGTAGCGTGGCCATTTATTGTAACTAGGTAACAGGATCAAAAAAGTACTGATAAAAGATATTGAAAGCTATGTTACGACTGGTGCATCAAATACATTCCTTGTGAATATGCTGATAAGAGATGCATAAGTTTAACATTCATGAGATTGTGATCCCATTGTATAAATACACTGTACATTATTGAAATAGAATGTTGTCGAAAGGGCTAAAGCTACAATATGGAATACAGTATGAGATAGATAGGTTGGCTTTTGATGTGTTTTCATTCTAAACACCAAGAGAAGAAGGGGATCCATAGCCGTGTGTTGATGTAGGCTTCTTCCACTTCTCCAGATAGATATCATTGTAATTCAGCGGGATGTGTGTGTATTCAAGGGGGATTGTCTCTTCAAAATAATAACCACTTTATGAAGGAACGTAGCTATTGGGTTCGCAGTAATGAAAGAACAGTTCTTCCTTGGGCAGAATATATATATATATATATATATATATATATATATATATATATATATATATATTGTTGTATGCGGGCGCATAACTAATTGTAAAGTTATATACACGTAGAATTCTAATGGCATACTCGTTTTTATGATTGGATGGATATCGAAAAATTATAGTTAGTTATTAGGGATTTAAAGGAATAGATAATGGGGGGGGGGGATAATTTAGAGAAGCGGAAATTCCTTTCAAAACTATAATATATACTCAGGTTACTGTTACATACTTGAATAACATAAACCATCGCTAAGATGAGAGAAAAGGTTGAGTGAGAGAGAGACAGCTACATAGAGTTATCAAATACGTGTATTATCATTTGGGGGAGGTTAGAGAATATTTGGAGCTGACCTACCTCTCATCGCTATATCGGCCAAGACCCCAGTGCTCTTTTTATACCCTTTTACCTCCACCCTTGCTTTAGCACGTAGCTGGACGAAAAACTCTCGTCAGGTCTGTACCTTCCGGGAAATCTTACGAATCAGCCACGTGTGGTTCCAACAACCCAGACGCAACTTTTGCGGATTCGTTGTTCCTACATCTCCAATGATGGATAGGCAACCTTTGCTCTTTATCTTTATTCACTTAACAAAGACCAAGGGCCTCACATGTGTATATATATATATATATATATATATATATATATATATATATACATAATTACATTATAATTACAAAATAATTGCTCAATATTTTTTTATGATTTTTTGCATCCATACCTACTCCTCCCCCATATATGGGATTGTCTGTGGCCATAAGTTTTCCCCCATGAAAACTTAAACGAAAGCCGCTTTAATGGCATTTATAGAATCTGTATAGGTATTCATTTACGTAGAAGTATGCATAATATATTTACTTTTATGTACTCAGCTTTCAATACGTTCAAGGGCACAGTTTAATCTGTATGTAACAAAACTCACAGTGAAATTTACAGAACTTATGAAAGTGGGTCTCCCCGTGGTATACTGGCTTACGTTTTAGATTCATATGCGAGAGATGGTGGGTTCGATTCCCACCGGCGGCGTTTAAATTAGTTTCTTTTCTTACAACTGTGCCCCATCAAACTCCTTGGTTTGGGCCTACTTCCAGCCGACTGGGAAGTGGATCCAATTTGGCGATTAAGGTACATGTGCCGTTAGGAAAAGACGCTATCCTCTTTGAAGTTGGTGCAACCTACCAAGCTCTAGCCTCAATATATCCATAAGCCGTTTTCTATAGAAATGTATCGAATTCAGCTGATTTATTTTGTCTAGATATCCATCTGATTATTTTTATCTGAAATTACAGAAAATCAACAATACGCGTCGACCAAGGTAGGTATTGCAGATTTCGTCCAAGGATTTACTAGTGTAACCTCACTTCCGCAATAGTTCTTGTTCTCGAATCTGAGCATTCCTGTTGTTACAGCAATTCGTTGAAATACAATAGCAACCAACATTCCAAAAGAGCAACCTCAAGTCCAAAAAATTTCATGAACGCCCTTCTCAAATTATGAGATTGATAATCCTACCCGGATAAGTTCCTAAGTATTTTAGGATTTCAAAGTAACCCTTTATGAAGTTATCTGTAACTATAGATATCTTCGCGACCACGAAATTTACACGCCTCCAACATATCTACCTCCCTCACAGCTGGGCTCTCAGTCCGCAGACACCTACCCCCACCACCGCCCCTCCTGGACATTGGAGGGGGAAGGTATTGAACGCGCCGCTCCGCGCATGCCCGGCCAGTACCAGCCCGACCACGGAGCCGGCCGGACATGAGAGAACGTTTGTGTCAAATACTTTGCTCAACCTTCCAGAACAGCACTGCCCAGCCGGTTTCCGTCCAGTCTAAACTTGGATCAGGTAATGCCAAAATATTTATTTAAATCGGTGTTTGTAAATAAAACGACATATGTGCGGTGATTGCGTCAGCCATAGGCCTCGTGGTTCAGCCCAACCAGTGAGTCATGGAAAATGCAAAAACCTCTTGACATTGTTTGCACTTCACAAACCCACTATGCAACAATGTTAGAATTTTTAGTTTAACTACAAATAATAAAAATGTTTCGTTAAAAATTTCGTGGATTACAAAATATTAACATCATTTATTCATCAAATAACAGAAAAATAAATACTTTTAAGCTTCAAATTAAATAAGAATAATTTTTTATTAAACATATATATACATTTTACTTAAAATTCACTTCCTAAACATCAATTTACAAATGAAGGTCAATGCCCTGCTAAGTTCCTAAGTAAAAACAAAAATAGCCTTCATACAAAAATAACCTTTTTTAAATTTTGATATGTTGATAACTAAAAATCGTCCTTATTGAATATTCTTACCAACTCACCAATGTCTATTTAATCTATCATTTAACAACACCTTAAATCTTATTGTAGTATGTAATTGGCTCCCATTATTTGTTTAAGTTATTTATTGTTTTTCATTATTAAATGTTTAAATACTTACTTCGTATTAGGCGTTTTCAGCCTCCCTTTGAATTTAATCAAATGTTTTCTTTAGCGTATTAACGTCCAAATTGTGAAATAAAAAAAGTATATTCTTCCCAACGTATCCCCTTTAGAGCTTCAGCAGAATAAATAACTAAAAATATTGGATAAACAAAAACACACGTATGTGTATGTGTCTGTAAGCTTACTATTTTGTTTAAAGAAATAAGTGATGAAGCAGTCCCTCTCATCGCTGTACCACTGCACACCCCTTCATTTCTTTATTTTTTACTATTTTTTTTTTGGGGGGGGGGGGGTGCATCGACTACTAGGGCCATGAGCACCATATAATTTAAAAACTCTATGTAATTAAGATGTTATATTTCTAAACAATATTTGCTCATACTGGATGGAAAACTCCTTGTGTTTTCCTATTTTATTCAGTATTCTTTATTCAATAATTTGATTTACTTTCCCTTTTTTTTATTTTAATTTTCTATTAGGATTACTTGTTTGTATAAATCCTTAATTTATTGACATTATATGATTGTTAATTAAATATACCAACATTAAAGCCCATTGTTATTGTCGGTTAGTTAAAAACAACGGCCGTCCTGTAATCCCAAAGAAGCTTTGCGCCCATCCGTTTCCTTTGATGCCTACGTGTACTGGAACTAAAACTACAATATACTTTAACGTTTTTATGAATACTGTATAAAACTAGTTTTGCGAACTAATTTTCGGTTTAGTTACCCACAAGCAAAGGATGCAATAGAACAAATTTACCGGTGTTTGGCATTCACCCCAACTGGGATCATTGGTGTACATGGGGGGGGGGGTCTGCAGCCCCCTCCAAAATTGATTTAATCGGTAAAAATGTGTCATAAAACCTTAAAAATAAATTAAATAAGACCACTTATTTCATAAAAAATATTTTGTTTTTGGTCTAATAGCGTTTTAGTTGCTAACTAAACTAAATATTTCAACTATACGTAGTTGCTCGAAATATTAGCAAAAATATATTATCAGGCAGGATCGCATATGGGATTTTTTTTCTTATATATACATAAATACTTATTCTGATATAAATTATATGTTCGTGGTAATATAAATATAGCGGTGTGAGTGTAACTTGAGGAGAGCTGGGTGGATGCAGAGAGAATCACGTAGGCCAGTATTAGCATCGACCGAAAAAATATCGAAGCCGGACAACTACCTCTACTACTGAAGAGTGAAATTACTTTTTGGATATAACGAAAGTTTATTAAACCATTACATAATTCACAAATCGGTATATTTAGATTTAATTTTCAAATCAAATGAAAAATTGACAAGTAATGATTAAACCACCATCTCGCCTTTTCCGCACAAATAGCTTATTTATTAAGAAAAAAAAAAAACAGCATGTCTTATTACGTTATTTAGTCCGAAAATAGTAGTGATTCTATGAATGAGCTAATTTTGCAGATGTTCTTCCTTTTGTTTTTGACGAAATATTGCATTTTGAATATGATATGCCTAGAAACATGACATTACTATCCAAAATTTATAGCAGACTGAAAAACGATAAGAATAGTGGTAAATAAAATAGACGATATGAAAGTGTGGCTAATATTTTTTTTTTTTTTTTTTTTTTTTTTTTTTGTTTTACCTGTAGTTTGGGGATTGGATAAACTATGTATATACGTAGTATATATCTGTACCTCGGAGGTGAAAGACACCATGTCACATGTTTGTAATTGTTCAGGAGAGCCAATTTTCCATAACTCTCAACTATTACAATTTGCTTATTCGTTACTTATTGAATTTGTTTAAAGAAAAGACTTTCACATTGTTATTGGCATTGACAGGTAATTGGAATTATTGATCATATTTCACATTGTTATTGGCATTGATAGGTAATTGGAATTATTGATCATATTTCACATTGTTATTGGCATTGATAGATAATTGGAATTATTGATCATATTTCACATTGTTATTGGCATTGATAGGTAATTGGAATTATTGATCATATTTCACATTGTTATTGGCATTGATAGGTAATTGGAATTATTGATCATATTTCATATTGTTATTAGCATTGATAGGTAATTGGAATTATTGATCATATTTCACATTGTTATTGGCATTGATAGATAATTGGAATTATTGATCATATTTCACATTGTTATTGGCATTGATAGGTAATTGGAATTATTGATCATATTTCACATTGTTATTGGCATTGATAGGTAATTGGAATTATTGATCATATTTCACATTGTTATTGGCATTGATAGGTAATTGGAATTATTGATCATATTTCACATTGTTATTGGCATTGATAGGTAATTGGAATTATTGATCATAGTCAAACAAAACCAAGTCCTCCACATGGTGAGTTTTACCTCTAATGAAAACGGAAATGATTTTATTTATCACTTTATTATCTTCGCTATTTATGGGAACAGGTTATAGCGTCCTATACCATTATATGGATCGAAAACCCCACATTAAGAACTTGTTTTTAAATCGGTTTAATAAAAATAAAAATAAAAAAAAATAAAATAAATAAAAATGCCCTATCCTGGCTAAAAAAGGGTGGTAACCTATAGATAACCCGTCCCAAAATTCTTAGTTAAGAATAATGGACGTTAAAATTTAAATAATAATAATAATAATAAAATTGACATGGTGTTTTTTTAACTCCGGGCTACAGATATAAACACTAGTGTATATATGGAAATATCGGATACTGGGTGTGCCGCAAGTATATGACAATAATCAAGGGGGTGAAACTAGAGGAAAAATGTCAGACGTATTTAGAAAAACTCGTTTTCTTTGTAGAAAAAATAAATATTTTCTCTGCTTGTACACATTATTTTTCAAAGTCACTTCACTTATTTTTTAAATCAGCATTAAATTTACTTTAAGGCTAATTCACTTTCAATTCTCACAAGTAGCTATTTCAAACCGCGATATCAGTTCAAAAAGTTGATATTAATAAAACAATTCTAGTTAGCGACAAATTTTCGACAACTCTTCCAAAAAATATTCTGCAAACTGCCGAATCTCACAAGGGTTTTAAAATTTAATTAACTTTTCAACGGTATTCTTCAGGTGGCAATGCTTCGAGGAGTGGCTGACTATTATCATTCTCAAAGAGATTATATTTGATGGACTGGATTTGAATTTAACAATCCAGTAGAAAAAACGGGCTGTGACATATCACATGACAACAACGGCACATGTCCTAAACGGTGGATACAAATATAGAAATCACACATCTAACACGATAGACATGGGTTTACACTTACAGGTTATAATTATTGAGGTACGCTGTTGGATACATTAATGCTCTTTCGGGGTCTCCCGTGGTCTAATGGCTAGCGCCTTGGATTCATAAGCGGGAGATGGTGGGTTCGATTCCCAACCTCCGGCAGGAATTTTATCATCCCACGGCTCGCTGGTAAAATTCCTCACTGCACCCTGGATGTCGGCGCTAATGACCTAGATGTAGATGCGCCGTTAAAAAAAAAAAAAAAAAAAAAAAAAAAAAAAAAAAAAAAAAAAAAAAATTAATGCTCTTTCAAATTTTACAAAAAAAAAACACTTTTACATTATAGTAATTTTTATTAAAACTGCCGCATCGGTTTCACGTATATTTTGATGCCTCTTTAGGGACACCAAGATTAGTAAACGAAATATACAGGTAATAAAAGAAGTAGATCCTTCTGCTAGAAGAGCCATGTCTAAAGTGAGATCGTTTTCAATTCGACCATCAGCTGTTTAGTGTCAACTGTTAAAATTCACTAACTTTTAATAAAAATGACTATGTAAAAGAGATTTTTTAAAAAAATACAACCTTCTGCCTATTTAATAAAAAAAAAAATTCAAGTAATGTTTTTGCATGCATAATTTACGGTAACAAAACTACTTTCGAGGGTGACTAATAGATATAGAATAATATTGTTTGAGTTTTAAGAACCAGACTATTTCTGCTTTCATGACACTCGAATATTGGTAGTCAATATGCCAATGAACTTTCTAGCTTTAGGCCAACAAACTTCAAAACTCGTTCAATAAAACATGTATTCAATTTCATACACAATATGTAGCAATAAAACCAAATTTATATGGTTTCACCTCGAGGGGGTCATAATCGATTTTATCATTGTTGTTTTTGATTACACGGTTCGCTTTATTGGTTGTACTAAAATATTGACAATCTATTGGGCAATGAACTAATAATAGACCATCGAACTTACTGACCCATTTAGTATGACATGCAATCAGTTTCATACATAATACATGCCGGAAAAACAATTTACCATCGCCATTTCTTGGCAAAATATTGTGTTTAAGAACTCGGCATTCTTCTTGCTATATTGATTTCTTATCTATATATAGGTATATTGATATCTAATCTTTATAAGAAAATTGGCAAGTAAAATGCCAATGAACTTAGTAAATTTTGACAAAATAATTAAGTCATACATGCAAAATCATAGATAATTTACGCCAATTGACCCATTTCTTCAAATACTTCTATCATTTATTTTTTTTTAATTAATTATTTTCATCAGTTTAATATACACTGAACTAATTCATTTTGAAATTCATCGTTTCATTTGGTTTTTTTTTTCAAGGGTTTGCAATACCTTTTTTTGCTTATATGGCTCTAAAATATTGGTAATCAATATTATTGACTCATTTATTCATACATGTGAATTCATAGACAATTTAAGCAAATAAAACCAGTTTCATCTCACACTGAATTAATTTGTTTTTAAATGTGTTATTTTTTGCTAGATATTACAAAATTCTTTGTGATTTCATGTCTTAATAGTGTTAATCAATGCAGCAGTGGATTAAATAGGTTCAGGCCAACAATCTTCCAAACTAATTTAATGATTCATGCAAATTCATAAAATATTCAGAGGAAAAAAATACATTTTCATGTTTTCACCCTCAGTGAACTATTGTGTACAGCTTTACTGTTTTGGATGCTCCTATTTGTAAAATTATTTTAAATTTTTACGTGATTAGAACATTGCTTAATGAATGTACTCATTTTTCAGTTATTTTATTATTTCTCTTATTATTCATTTTCCACGATTTGCTGATTATTTTCTAATTTTGTTACTGGTCCTGAGCTTGTAATTTATAAATTTATTTCTTACTAGCTGTTACTCTACATAGGATTATTAAGTCACTACATAGGACAGCTATTGGAATATCTTAAAAGCGAAAACATTTATGACTTAATATGAACCCTATTTATGTAATTACTCTATTCATTTTTTTTTTTTATTTCTTTATTTTGATTCTCTATTTATTTACTTTTTAGTTACTATTATTATTATCCCCCCACGCATGAAATAAATATAAATACAACTGTGTTAGAATATGCAGAAAATGTGAAGTTAACTTTTACAAATGGCAAGAAACAGGTCCACTATGTACATTTGTATTAACGTGTAGTATCTATTATGTTAAAGCTGTTAAGTCGCCATAGTTGCGAGCTAACTAAAATAAATAAATAAATAAATGCTGCCGAGCGTGTCATGCTACACCTACTTTCTTCATCTAGAAAAGCAAAAATAAATTAGAAACAAAATGAGTAATATTAAAATCTAATATTGCAAATATGTAAGTGTTCAGGTTCACAGTTTCGAACCCGTGACCTCCGAACTGTGAGTTCCAAACGATTTTGACCTAGCATATGACACTGGCCGACCTGTGTGGCAATTTTGGTCAAACTCGGTCAGAGTGGATTTGTATAAGGGACAGACGGACAGAAAAACATACAGCTAATTTATAGATACATAGATTATCCTTTATAAAGCATTTTAGGGCAGTCACCATTGCTGTGGAGATGTTAAAGTTAATAAATAAATAATCAATTTACATGTGAAACTTATTCCTGCTATGCTAACAGATTTCAGGCTCATTTAATAAGATATAGATACATTATTTTAGCACTTTCCTCCGAAGGAAAGTAGGTATTGAGGTTGCACTCATGACGGAATTTTTGAAAAATTGCTTCAAATCTTTATCGATCCTACCTGGCAGACAACGAAAATGATCTCAGTTAAAATTTATATATATCTATTTATATATATATGCATATATAGTTATATATGTGTCCGTTAACACGATACAGGCCAGAGTTTTTGTTTTTTCTTCACGAAACTTGGAATGTAGTATTCTTCCATCAAACGATTGAACGAGTTCGTTAACCAACAAAATCGGTCCATGTGGAGGGGGGTTTACTCCGGAGCCAAAGTAGTTATTTGCCAATGACAGCCATAATATTTGTTATATTTTAACGAAACTCGGTAATCGTTGTGCTCAACTGAAGAGAAAAATTTGTTATGAAAATAAACTAAATCGGTTGACTAGAAGGGGGGGTTTACTCCGGACAGAAATTACTAATTTCCTTATACCGGTCGTAATTTCTGTTGTATTGTTACGAAACTCTATATACGTCCTGGCTATCTAATAAGAAAGAAGTGATATGAAAATGAACTAAATCGGTCTATTGGAAAGGGGGAGGGTGTTAATTTGTACAATGTTTGAATTGAATTCTTCCGCCAAACTTAGGTTCGCGAAACTCGTCAAGATCAATAGATCAAAATGTGAAGCTTTGTGTATTTACTACGTAGTGTAGTACCCCGCATACACAAAACTCTGGAAGGAAATTAATTACAAAATTAATAATTGAAACAGCTGCTCATAAAAAATGCAAAAGAGTAGAACAATTTATGTTTTTATTTTATTTATCTATATAGGTTATTTTAAGCAAATTATTCAGGAATGCACTCGGCACTACCCAATTCTGAGGAAAATGCTTAGTTATGCAGCTCCTGCGTGACGGACTTTTTCATTTTCGCTAGTGTCATCTTGAGTGAAACTAACTCACATAGAAAATTGTTGCTTTTAGTGCAGGTAAAGTATGTTCATGTTTTGACGTCATTGGAATATTGATTTTCAATGTGCCTATAAAGATTAGAACCGTTTATCAAACATATCTTACCTTAAATATAAAAAATGCATTATATTCTTACGTAAGTATTATCTTTTATAATGATTGGATTTTGCACAAAAAAACAATCCCTGAAACTCAGTCCCAGGATATAGAAGGCGTCTGCTTGTACAGCCGACCCTATACACCGTTCTAAAATAGTCTGGAGGGAATGCCTGACGCAATATTGACGCGACACATCGTCATTCTCCTCTTAAAACTAGTCTGTTCTTCCCGAACTGTTCTATTATGAAAAAACAACTCATTCAATAATATAATACAATTGGAATATTGAATATGTTTATATTATGCTAAGTATGTAGTAAATACATTCCGTAAAAAATAGTTCCACACATCTTCTTCTGCTATATATTTGTCAAACACTGACCTATCATCGCCCAGCCCAAACCATTTGACAGAAACATTTGAAATTTTGCAGGGACACTCCCTTTAGGATGGAAACACTCGCTAAAAAAGGTTTTTTGTTATTCAAACTTTTAAGTAGTTTTAGGGGGGTTTGAATTTTTAGTTGGTTATAAAGAGAGCATGTACGCCTAGGCAGCATGCGTTGCTAGGACGATAACAGGTCAGCTGTTTCCGTACTAAATCTATTTCATGATATTATTTTTATTTGCGGTTCGTTTCAATTCTGATGGCAGACCTTGAATTAATAGAACCGTGATTTTGTCCCTCATAGATTTTACGCTATACCTAGTAATCGTCCATCCGAGGTAATAATATCCTGAACCCTTGCACAGCTTCCTCACACATCAGCATCCACAGTCAGAGCACTTCTTGGTAATGCTCGCAAATATAATAGGTGTTTCCAAATTACATCTTGGAATCCTAAATATTTAAATTTTATACTCCCTTTATTATTGACAACAAATTTTAACCTGTACTGGTTTAACTCCTGTTACTGGTAATCTATAGATAACAGGTTATCTCTGGCTTATCTGTTTCTTGACACTCATCCGGAGCGCCCCAGTGTCAGGAAACATTGCTCTTTGGTGGCTTATCAATTGATGAATAACATAGAGTATGACGGGAACTGTGCTATAAACAACTGCAATAAACTATGTAGTAGCGTTAATTTTGATGATAAATAACTACTTATCTGCCGCGACGAAGCACGGGTATTTAGCTAGTACCCTTATAAATGGCAGAACCATATCATTATTATTAGTAATTGGCGTGATAAGCTCAGTGGTAGACATCTTTACTTGTGTTCTGGAGGACTGGAGTTCAAAACTCAGGCCTATACTAAAGCATTTCTCTTGTAGCGTAGCCGTGCGAGGGTTGGATTCGGGGTGCCAGACCGCCCCTAGGTCCATCCAGCCTTAATCATTCTAAATGGGAACTTGCAATATTACCTCTACAGTATCTGCAACTCTGGGCCATCGTGGTCAGTTTCGGGACTGACCATCTCTCTTTCTCTCTCTCTCTCCTCTCTCTCTCTCTCTCTCTCTCTCTCTATATATATATATATATATATATATATATATCGGTGTGTACAAGAAAACATAGGAAGAAGCAGGTGCGAGTAATTTAGGAAGCCCTGCTCCTTTTTTTTTTTTTTTTTTTTTTTTTTTTTTTTTTTTTTTTTTTTTTTTTTTTTTTTTTTTTTTTTTTTTACGGCGCATCTACATCTAGGTCATTAGCGCCGACATCCAGGGTGCAGCGAGGAATTTTACCAGCGAGCCGTGGGATGATAAAATTCCTGCCGGAGGTTGGGAAGGCGCTAGCCATTAGACCACGGGAGACCCCCCTGCTCCTGTAACCTGTTTAGATCAGAAATATATTACACTTGCTTCTGTTATATGTGTTGGTATAAGTGTGTATTTCTTAGATTAATTACTATTTAATGTTGATAAATTCTTTTTTTCGTGATAATCGTGGGATTCAATTGAATCTCATTATGTGAAATCATAAAAATGTCTTTATTTATCACAATTAACCAATGTACTGTATTATTTGTGGAGATGTTAATAAATGCTTTACAACAAAAAAAAAAAAAAAAAAAAAAAAAAAAAAAAAAAAAAAAAAAAAAAAATTCATGTCTATCAAAATGTTGGTAACGTTTGGAGTTAGTATTCGAAAAAGTATTTTATTAAAATACATGGAACGTTTTGGGGTATTCGTATGTTTTCATGAATATAAGTCCATGTAAGTGGATTTTCGAGTGGTGACCATTCGAAAAAAAGATTTTGAAGTAATTTTCGATGAGGCGATTTCAATCGGAGAAATAAGTAGTTAAAACTTCGAAAGTGTTAGTTTTGTTTTTTTGAACGGGTTATTGTCTTTGTTCAACTCACCTTTTAATTGTTAGTTTCGCTTTAAATTTCGTTTATCAGTAAAATTAGTATACTAGTAAAATAAAGCAAGAAAATGAGGAACTTATAGGTAATAGCATTTTCCTAGAGTGTACGTTGAGATGGCGAGGCAGACATTTCTGCTAATTATACTGCCATGTTTCAGAACAAAGATCGAACCCCACCAATAACTGCTTCTATTCCTTTACTGCAAAGATGACGCAGTTCGTAAGATTCGGAGTTGGAAAAAACTATTATTAATGAAAATATTTAATATGGGAAAACATAAAATCAGCGACGACTAAAACCTACGTGCGAACTCGGGACTATAGATAGAAAATCGATAGTGCGAACCTCTCCCCCACTTGTTCACGGTTCAGAGATCCAAAGAGGTAAAACGCATATAAAGACCACTGTCCCCTACCTCTCTTCAAGATCCAAAGAGGTAAAACGCATATAAAGACCACTGTCCCCTACCTCTCTTCAAGATCCAAAGAGGTAAAACGCATATGAAGACCACTGTCCCCTACCTCTCTTCAAGGTCCAAAGACGTAAAACGCATATAAAGACCACTGCCCCCTACCTCTCTTCAAGATCTAAAGAGGTAAAACGCATATAAAGACCACTGTCCCCTACCTCTCTTCAAGATCTAAAGAGGTAAAACGCATATAAAGACCACTGTCCCCTACCTCTCTTCAAGATCTAAAGAGGTAAAACGCATATAAAGACCACTGTCCCCTACCTCTCTTCAAGGTCTAAAGAGGTAAAACGCATATAAAGACCACTGTCCCCTACCTCTCTTCAAGATCCAAAGAGGTAAAACGCATATAAAGACCACTGCCCCCTACCTCTCTTCAAGATCTAAAGAGGTAAAACGCATATAAAGACCACTGTCCCCTACCTCTCTTCAAGATCTAAAGAGGTAAAACGCATATAAAGACCACTGTCCCCTACCTCTCTTCAAGATCTAAAGAGGTAAAACGCATATAAAGACCACTGTCCCCTACCTCTCTTCAAGGTCTAAAGAGGTAAAACGCATATAAAGACCACTGTCCCCTACCTCTCTTCAAGATCCAAAGAGGTAAAACGCATATAAAGACCACTGTCCCCTACCTCTCTTCAAGATCTAAAGAGGTAAAACGCATATAAAGACCACTGTCCCCTACCTCTCTTCAAGATCTAAAGAGGTAAAACGCATATAAAGACCACTGTCCCCTACCTCTCTTCAAGGTCTAAAGAGGTAAAACGCATATAAAGACCACTGTCCCCTACCTCTCTTCAAGATCCAAAGAGGTAAAACGCATATAAAGACCACTGTCCCCTACCTCTCTTCAAGATCTAAAGAGGTAAAACGCATATAAAGACCACTGTCCCCTACCTCTCTTCAAGATCCAAAGACGTAAAACGCATATAAAGACCACTGTCCCCTACCTCTCTTCAAGATCTAAAGAGGTAAAACGCATATAAAGACCACTGTCCCCTACCTCTCTTCAAGATCCAAAGACGTAAAACGCATATAAAGACCACTGCCCCCTACCTCTCTTCAAGATCTAAAGAGGTAAAACGCATATAAAGACCACTGCCCCCTACCTCTCTTCAAGATCTAAAGAGGTAAAACGCATATAAAGACCACTGTCCCCTACCTCTCTTCAAGATCTAAAGAGGTAAAACGCATATAAAGACCACTGTCCCCTACCTCTCTTCAAGATCTAAAGAGGTAAAACGCATATAAAGACCACTGTCCCCTACCTCTCTTCAAGGTCTAAAGAGGTAAAACGCATATAAAGACCACTGTCCCCTACCTCTCTTCAAGATCCAAAGAGGTAAAACGCATATAAAGACCACTGCCCCCTACCTCTCTTCAAGATCTAAAGAGGTAAAACGCATATAAAGACCACTGTCCCCTACCTCTCTTCAAGATCTAAAGAGGTAAAACGCATATAAAGACCACTGTCCCCTACCTCTCTTCAAGATCTAAAGAGGTAAAACGCATATAAAGACCACTGTCCCCTACCTCTCTTCAAGATCCAAAGAGGTAAAACGCATATAAAGACCACTGCCCCCTACCTCTCTTCAAGATCTAAAGAGGTAAAACGCATATAAAGACCACTGTCCCCTACCTCTCTTCAAGATCTAAAGAGGTAAAACGCATATAAAGACCACTGTCCCCTACCTCTCTTCAAGATCTAAAGAGGTAAAACGCATATAAAGACCACTGTCCCCTACCTCTCTTCAAGGTCTAAAGAGGTAAAACGCATATAAAGACCACTGTCCCCTACCTCTCTTCAAGATCCAAAGAGGTAAAACGCATATAAAGACCACTGTCCCCTACCTCTCTTCAAGATCTAAAGAGGTAAAACGCATATAAAGACCACTGTCCCCTACCTCTCTTCAAGATCTAAAGAGGTAAAACGCATATAAAGACCACTGTCCCCTACCTCTCTTCAAGGTCTAAAGAGGTAAAACGCATATAAAGACCACTGTCCCCTACCTCTCTTCAAGATCCAAAGAGGTAAAACGCATATAAAGACCACTGTCCCCTACCTCTCTTCAAGATCTAAAGAGGTAAAACGCATATAAAGACCACTGTCCCCTACCTCTCTTCAAGATCCAAAGACGTAAAACGCATATAAAGACCACTGTCCCCTACCTCTCTTCAAGATCTAAAGAGGTAAAACGCATATAAAGACCACTGTCCCCTACCTCTCTTCAAGATCAAAAGACGTAAAACGCATATAAAGACCACTGCCCCCTACCTCTCTTCAAGATCTAAAGAGGTAAAACGCATATAAAGACCACTGCCCCCTACCTCTCTTCAAGATCTAAAGAGGTAAAACGCATATAAAGACCACTGTCCCCTACCTCTCTTCAAGATCTAAAGAGGTAAAACGCATATAAAGACCACTGTCCCCTACCTCTCTTCAAGATCTAAAGAGGTAAAACGCATATAAAGACCACTGTCCCCTACCTCTCTTCAAGGTCTAAAGAGGTAAAACGCATATAAAGACCACTGTCCCCTACCTCTCTTCAAGATCCAAAGAGGTAAAACGCATATAAAGACCACTGCCCCCTACCTCTCTTCAAGATCTAAAGAGGTAAAACGCATATAAAGACCACTGTCCCCTACCTCTCTTCAAGATCTAAAGAGGTAAAACGCATATAAAGACCACTGTCCCCTACCTCTCTTCAAGATCTAAAGAGGTAAAACGCATATAAAGACCACTGTCCCCTACCTCTCTTCAAGGTCTAAAGAGGTAAAACGCATATAAAGACCACTGTCCCCTACCTCTCTTCAAGATCCAAAGAGGTAAAACGCATATAAAGACCACTGTCCCCTACCTCTCTTCAAGATCTAAAGAGGTAAAACGCATATAAAGACCACTGTCCCCTACCTCTCTTCAAGATCTAAAGAGGTAAAACGCATATAAAGACCACTGTCCCCTACCTCTCTTCAAGGTCTAAAGAGGTAAAACGCATATAAAGACCACTGTCCCCTACCTCTCTTCAAGATCCAAAGAGGTAAAACGCATATAAAGACCACTGTCCCCTACCTCTCTTCAAGATCTAAAGAGGTAAAACGCATATAAAGACCACTGTCCCCTACCTCTCTTCAAGATCCAAAGACGTAAAACGCATATAAAGACCACTGTCCCCTACCTCTCTTCAAGATCTAAAGAGGTAAAACGCATATAAAGACCACTGTCCCCTACCTCTCTTCAAGATCCAAAGACGTAAAACGCATATAAAGACCACTGCCCCCTACCTCTCTTCAAGATCTAAAGAGGTAAAACGCATATAAAGACCACTGTCCCCTACCCCTCATCAAGATCCAAAGAGGTAAAACGCATATAAAGACCACTGTCCCCTACCTCTCTTCAAGATTTTCACTTTCAATTTAGACTAACTTCACCTAAGAAGGTTAATTTTTTTTTATTTATTCGCATATATTTTAGAATTTTACCTTAAACATTGGTCTCAAACAACGAATACAAATGTTTAAAGCTCTGTTAACGACATTTTGCCAAGATTTTTATATTTATGGAGACATTTATCAGTGTACTTAATATAATGAATATAGAAATAAATAAATATTATAGATCCCTTGGCGTATATTGGTGAAAAAACATGACTCAACACAAGCCCGCTAGAGACAAAAGTCTTACCAACAAAGTGGCATATGAAACCAAGAAAAGTAGTAATAAACAGTATATATATATATGTGCGTGTGAGAGAGAGAGAGAGAGAGAGAGAGAGAGAGAGAGAGAGAGAGTGTTGTAATCATACAAAATCAAAATTGTAAAAAGGAAATCACTACAATTTTCTTCATTCTACAAACATAACCACGAAAGTGTTTAGGGTGAGTTACTCATGGTCAATATGTGTGATCACTTGGTGTACACGAGCGAATCAGTCAGTGGCTGTCTTTTTACAATTGATTTAACGAGGGTAAATCGTTGGCCGAGGAGATTTCAATTGACTTGTCCTCCTACAAACGAATTCACTTAATGTTACTATTGCCCAGTTTTCCTACCTGTGAGACTCACGTTATTATATTTATATATACATATATATATGTAACTGCCGTCGCTGTATATTTTGGCAATAGTAAAATATGTAAAAAAAAACTTATCCCAATTTAAAATTCATGGAGATGACACTACTACTCTACACGCCAAAAAGGAAAAATCAAAATTCAGAAACATAGACAACGTTTTATAGGAAAGGAGTGGAGTTTTGTGGAGGAGTTTTGTTCAATTTCCTGCTTGAGGAATTAGGAAACATCCAGCCGACCACAACCAGAAACTGAAAAGAATACTCCGACAAAGAACTTGTTATACAACGGAAGAATTTTTTGAAATAGATTTAACATCCGGACTGGCATCTTGACTTAAATTTGCAAAAGTAGTGTTAAATATATTATAATATTATTATATGACTTGTCCACGTCTCAAAAAAGAGTTATTGGAAATAAATATTATTCTATTCTATTCTATTCTATTCTATATATATATATATATATATATATATATATATATATATATACGTATATATATATATATATATATATATATATATATATATATATATATATACAGGGTGGCCCAGATAAGCGGGCCACAAGAAAAATAAGTACTAAACGGTTTGAGATATTAACATTTTCCATAGGGGAAAAGTTGTAGTTCTCGTCGAGATCTATAAAATGGTGCCCTCGGAAATGATAAAATAACACTCAAGGGCACAAATAGGCCTTTGAAGTGAAGGGTTTCCTCTTTACCCATATTTTGCATTACCTATATTTTTAAAATGCACTAACAAAGCAAGGAAGAACCGTGCAAACGGGGTTTCGATGCGTCAAGTAGTTCTCTGTAAAAATACATGTTTCATTTTCATGTATTCCTCATCTGAAATTCCAAAAAAGGCACTTTAATTTATTTAAATAGTATTTTTGTTAAAGGGAGAATGTGTTCAGCACTCAACGAAACGATTCCCATTAGTGTAAACTTATAAATAAAATACATAAAAATTGGAGCTTTAGGCATAAGAATTTCCAAAATTACAAATCACAAATAATGAATAATATTTTTTTTTCCAATAAATACAATTTTTAATTCTGAACACATTCTCCTAAGCCAAATTAGTCCTTCCTTGACAAAAGCACTATTTAAATAAATTCAAGTGTCTTTTTTTGGAATTTCAGATGAGGCATACATGCAAATGAAAACGTACTACAACTTTGCCCCTTTGAAAAATTTTGATATCCCAAACCGTTTACTAGTTATTTCTCTTGTGGCCCACTTACACTGTTCTGCACGAAAATCCTCCTTCAAACCAAAACATGCTTTCTTACTGTTTTCAAATGTGCTGAACACGAACTTGAAGTCAGATTCTGTCTATCACGCACAGTTTCTTGAGAAATTCTAGTTTTTTATCCAAAAATGTGAGTTTTTTGTAAATTTGACGAATTTTTTTTGGCATCAAAACATAGTGAAAAAAATTCAAAAGCCCGATGATTTTGAGCGCAATGAAGTATATTTGAGCGAAAAATAATTTGATGGGAATATTACAAGTGGTTGAAGAAATATGGCTAAAAGTGTTTTTTCAGTTTTTGATCTTGAGGCAGGGATTTGGTCTCTACCTGGATCTTTAGGGGAATGACCTTCCTTTCTCTTTTATGGTGGTATCCTTTTCATTCAAATCCTAACCTGCCCCCCTTTCACCCTCAATACCCCAACCCCCCCCCCCCCCTCCCACTCAGCCCCTCTCTTGTCACTATTTTCTTCTAGGATTTGATCAGTACTCTCGAGGCTTTCGCTAAACGCACTTATTTGGATATTCAGTTGTGCTATCATTGTTCTGGGAACAGTTCACTTTTTCTCTGTAATGTCACGGCAGTGTATAAATAAGCCTGATTCCTTTTGCTATGTTTGTGGTGAAGTCACATTCAAGTCCACTCAGAAACCTCTGACTCCGCTGGTGAAGAAGGCATACGAGTTATACCTTGGATGTAAAGTAAGTGATCAGGACAAATCCTGGGCTCCTAAAATATGCTGTAGTTCATGCTCACGTTCTCTGACTGGTTGGCTAAATGGGACACATAAGTCAATGCCATTTGCAGTTCCCATGATATGGCGAGAACCTACAAATCACGTGACCGATTGTTATTTTTGCATGACTACAATCAAAGGTTTCTCGTTCAAGTGCAAAAAGAAAATTGTTTATCCCAACATCCCCTCTGCCATGAGACCAGCTCCACATGATGCCTCCATGCCCATCCCACCAAATCCGAGTAAGTTCCGTCTTAGTTCTGAGGAGTGCAGCGATTCTGAAAGCGTTTCACCTCAACCTGGAACCAGTCAACAAGAAGAAATTTCAAGTTTGTCCAGCCCCTCTGAAACTCAGCCACAGCTCATAAATCAGAGGCGATTGAATGATCTTGTTCGTGATTTAGATCTCCCAAAATCAAAAGCTCAGCTGCTTGGGTCAAGGTTGCAACAATGGAAGGAGGCGTGAATATATCTTTCTTCAGAAAACGGGAATCAGGATTTCTATGCCTTTTCTCGATGGAAGAAAATCTTGTATTTTGCAATGATGTATTTCATTTGCTCCAGGAACTTGATCTGCCAACCAATCCAGAGGAATGGAGACTATTCATTGACAGCTCCAAGTTTAGTTTAAAAGGAGTACTCCTTCATAATGGAAACAAACATCCATCTATCCCAGTAGCTCATTCGGTCCACATGAAAGAAACCTATGACAACATGAAGATACTTCTACAAAAAATCAAGTACCATGAGTACAAATGGCGCATTTGTGCAGATCTTAAAGTGGTAGCCATGCTTACAGGACTCCAAGGAGGTTACACTAAATTTTGTTGTTTTTTGTGCGAGTGGGACAGCAGAAAAAGAGGAGACCATTATGTCGTAAAAAAATGGCCAGAGCGTAAGGAAAAAGTAGGTGAAAAAAACATTACCAATCCTCCATTAGTGGACAAAAACCAAATAATTTTACCCCCACTCCACATAAAATTGGGGCTAATGAAAAACTTCGTAAAAGCGATGGACAAGGAAGGAGAAGGTTTCATGTGCTTAAAACAAAAATTTCCGCATCTCAGCGATGCTAAGATAAAGGAGGGAATTTTCGTAGAACCCCAAATTCGACTTCTACTCAAGGACCTCATTTTTGAAGCAAAGTTAAATACTACTGAGAAAAAGGCTTGGATTGCTTTTCGAGAGGTATGTGCTAAGTTTTTGGGAAACGAAAAATCTAGAGACCACCGAAAAATAGTCCAAGAACTGCTTACTTCATATAAAACATTGGGATGCAATATGTCCTTAAAAATACATTTCCTGCATAGTCACCTAGACTTTTTCGCCCCAAATTTGGGTGCAGTTTCGGACGAACATGGAGAACGATTCCACCAAGACATATCCAGAATGGAAAAAAGATATACTGGCAAATGGAATGAGAAGATGCTGGCGGATTACTGCTGGACACTGCAGCGGGAGACAGAGGAGGAAGAGTACAAAAGAAAAAAAAATACTCATTGACGATGTGTGTATATTTTTTGAGTTGTGTCATATCTAGTATTATACCTGATAGCATGCAGGATTCAATTAATTATATTTTACCGTTGAAAAAGAAAAAAAAATCTGTTATAATAAAGACAATAATTTTCAAATACAATTTTTCATTTTTTCCAAGTTTCTCCTCTTTTCTCTCAAAATCAGAGGGTGATAGAATTTTTCTGAGTTCAGATTCGGACTCAGCACACCTGAAAACATGAGAAACAGGCAAAATTGTTCAAGGGAGGGGAGAAAAGTTTTTTTTTTTTTGCAGATCAGTGTATATGGGGCACTCTCTCTCTGTCTATATATATATATGTATATATATATATATATATATATATATGTGTGTGTATTTATATATACAGTTGTCAGCCGCCCAACCTCTACAACCCATATTTCCTAAACAGCTGGGATATGGTATCGATCGATTGCCTATATCTGGAAATTTTCAAGGTCTGCATGATAGAATCTATTGCCTCCGCGTCAGAGATACCGATAGAGAATCCTAGAACACACACCTCTAACTCTCGGACAGAAATACTCCACAAGGCTGGCTCGGAATCTAGGTTCAGGCATCGGTGTCTGCATCTTAAACCTACACTAGCGTGTGAAGATTCGTATTATATGTATATATATATATATATATATATATATATATATATATATATATATATGTAGAGATATAAATAAATGATTTTTTGTATGATTTAAATTTCAATATTGAGATAAATTATGGCAGGTGTAGTTAGCTAAATTATAATAAATAACAACATGAAAGCCAACGGCCATAACCACGTTGAATGCGCCGCTTCCTGTAGATCACAGAAGTTAAGCAACGTCGGGCGTGGCCAGAACCTGAATGGGTGACCGGTCACGTGCTGTTGGACATTAAGACCTGTAGATAGCCCGGCGCTAATAGCCCAGTCGTTGATGCGCCATAAAAAAAAAAAAAAATAAAGATTTTTCTCTCTTTTTTTTTCAATGGTAACTTGTACAAGTTATTAACTGTACAATGATCAAGTTTATTGATACAGATATTTGCTCTGTACAAATTGATCGAAACAAAAAAGGTTAAATAAAATAAAAAGTAACCATTGTTGGTAAAATTGTCAATATTACAGATGACGGTTATTGTTAACGAAGTTACTTACTTCCGAAGTTAGTGGTCGTTTTTTGGTTCATTCTTTAGGAAATAGTTCGCAGTAGTTCAGTTTGTGACGTGATATCGTCTAGTAAGCGTGTTAGGAAACTTTGCCAAAGTAAACGACAGAAAAAAAGAGTGCGAGAATATGCCAAATTCGTAGCAAATGCAGCGGTTTTTTTTTTAGTACAACTAGTTTTCATTTGCTTCCCGAATGGCGTTCTCATTTCCCTTTCGAGGGAAATCACGTAATTCTTTTAAGTTGGGTTTCACTTATTTTACCAACAACGGTTGGTATCTTCCAGATTTGGGTAAGCAACTATTTTAATGTTTTCTATAGGATCGGCTAATTGTCTCTTAACTTCCTGGGAGGATTGTCTGGATGGGATTGGGAAGATAAGGATAGACCTTCACGATTAGGATGTACAGACAATTTAGAGTGGAACATTTGGAAACGGAACAACATGAAGTAGGTTATTAATATAAATACAAAAAATAATTTGAGTTTATATACAAAAAAAAATATTTGCATGAAGAAAGAAACAGCTTAATACCAAAGACAATGACTAAAACCCGTCTGCCGGGTTGTAGCTAGTACTTCTAGGATCATGCTAAGCTAAATAACAGCTCAACAGCTTTACCGTTGTGATCAAAGCAAGCTCTAAAAAATCAGACCCCCACGAGGGGCAGATACTGTAGAGGTTTCTGATTCTTGACAACACGACACACTAGGGCGATTAGTATGGTCAGTACTATGCTCCGGACGCCTGATTTTTTCCTTTGCAGGTACCCATTAATTAATTAATTACTTAAAGGCTGGGTGAGCCTACGGAAGATCTGGGACCCCCAAATCCAACCCTCAAACGACAACACTAGCAGATAAAAATCTTTAGTGCGCGCTCCGGTTTTGAACCTGGGTCCTCCAGTTCATTAGTCGAGTGCTCTATTACTGAGCTAACCTCGCCCCCAAAGCAAGCTCTAAGTAAACATTATTTCAAGCAACAAATAAAGTAACACGCAGTGTTGGTAAATCAAAGAAAAGAGCGTGCTATGATTTCAAAAATTCTAAAGTAATAAAATATAATAAATACACGTGGTATATTATTTATTTTATAAAGTGTGTGATAGAGTATAGAATAGCATTCATTAGGATATGTGAAAATCTATTTCATTTTGTAAGACGAATTATATTTTCTGATGAATTTTGCAGTAAAATGTGTTTCAAATGACTACCTAAGGAGAAATATATTTGTCAAACAATGAGCTATTCAAACAACAATATACTTTGAGAACAATGTGGATTGTGAGTAAAGGAATTAAACTATATTTTTATTACTTTGAAAGCATTGCTGAAAAACTATTTGAATGCAGCCTTTTAATCAGCATATTCAGATAAACGAAATGCTTGTGTTGCTTTATATTCCAGCACAAGCTTTAGGTTGTGTAGGACAATTTTATTCGGATAGTGAAATACGCAAATTATATATGGCTACGGCAATTCGCCTTTTCCCTAGTATGCATATGAATTATTACCCCTGTGTAGGTACTGCATTTCTTCAACCTTTCTTGAAAGCGGTGTAGACATGGCCTTAAAAATATAAATATATCAATTTTAACGTGGGTCATTTCCGATATCTGTTTGAGTTGATAGAGATTCAAAGAAAGCCTTCGAAAATTCCTTCATGAGTGTAGACACATTTCCTTCGGAAAGTGCCCAAAACAAGGCAAAATATAAAAGAGCAAAACTTTTTAAATTTGCCGTATTCTGTGTCTTCTGTGTTTTTATATGTTTTTTTTTTTATTGTATTGACGATCTAGGATCCTCCAGATTTGCCGATATCGTCGTATTTAAACCGAAAAGCGAACTCGCTTATATTATCGACCCCACTGTGAGGTTCGAAACGAATAATAGCGACCAAGCAAATGCAGTCGATAGAAAAAAAAGTTTGATTTACGGAAAATTCTTGACTGAAAAATTCCAAGAACAATTCGACAAAATAAAATTCCTCGTTAAAGGGCTACGGTTCGGAGCTCGAAGAACCTTACCAAAGGATACCAGTACTTTCTTTCAGGAACTCGGCCTAGATATAAATATCCTCCCGACCTTAGCCGAACAAATACTAGTAGACTCGCTCGGAATTATCAATAATCACATTTACGGTTAAAAATACAATTAATGAAGAACCATAATGGAACACCAACGTGAGGCACAACCACGCGTACAATACTGATCTTCAATACAACTTCCCTGACATAACTAACCCTTTGCATGAAACCAAGAGATCACATCGAGACATTTATCTTACGACTCATTAAAGTGCTGTGTCGCTTAGCAACCCATTAATTTGGGCAGCATCACTTTAATTATTTTAATAAAGTGTTCTTTCTTTCTTCTTTTTTGGTGGTGCATATTTCCTTTCTACTGTTTTGGTATTATGAGCAATCTTGGAGTATTTGGCTGGAAACTCGCTAAGCATATTTTCCTCCTAGGGAATAGGGGGTTTGGGAATATTACGACTGAGGAAAGCCTTTGAATATTTAGGAGCTACTTATGATTCTAGTCGTGTTGATTGAAAAGGACGGAAACACCAGCTCATATTCCTAAACACCAGCCTAATCCGCAGCTAGGATTATCTCAATGGAGTTTCTTCAACATTTATGGAGGAATATATTGCCGGATATTGGAAAATATCCTATTTGCGGGAACTGCGTCATCTTTGCGTCTTTCCATGACAATCTTATAACTAGTGCCGTTTGCAAAACTTGGAACAGGTGTAGATTATATTTTGTGAAAAATGTATACACCTCCTCAATTGGCATTTTCAAGAAATGTTAGATTTTATGCACAGCAAAAGAAATAACTTACTCGGCCACTTCCATTACCACTGGGAAAGTTCAAATATAAGAACAACAAAAGAGTCCAAAGCGCATGACCTAAAAATCCCAAATTCAGCCTTTCTTAAAATTGAAACAAGTTCTAATTCAATCACTTAATTTAAGTCCATTTTCTGTACAGCGCTTACAGAAAACATAGAAAGCAAACTATTGTCCAAGAGAGTGAGGCCTCACATACTAGCGGCGCCGCACAGTGGGGCCAAACGATATTTCGTGTTTCAAAAAAGGCTACAGCCTCTAAATCTTAACCGATTTCAATGCATTTTTTTTTTTTTTTTTTTTTTTTTTTAATGAAAGCTATTTTTATTCCTCAAAATCTAAGGAAAAAGCCGCAGTTTTGTCACCAAATGGTGAAAAAACTAAACTAAAATAAAAAATAGTGAAAGCTAATAAAATTTAGAACAACATTGTCCAGTCAGATTTTTGTTTCTCGTGTTTATTAAATTACGTTTAAATGATTCACGAACTTTTACAATAGAACATAAAATAATATTTTATTTTTCATCTAACTTAATATCACCACTGGTATCGTTGAAATTAACCCTTTCCGTACCGTGGACTGCTCCAGCAGTCGAGAGCGGTCGGGACCTGTGTACCGTGGTCTTGTGTAGAAGTCGAAGGAAGACGGGACCCACGTACCGTGGACTTGTACAGCAGTTGACTTTAGAGCTATCTAGCGTTACCGTATTGTACTTCTAGTATTCCTCCCTATTACTAGATGCATTTGAATGAAGTTTTTGGTAGTTTTCAGTCGAATTAGAACTCTTTGCCTTCTCAACCCATTTTCCCTGTCAACCCACAAATACCGGTGTCAAATTACCGTTTGTTTTTAGACTTCTGTACATTCCTAACAGCATTTATTTGCAAAAATCAGTTAACTTTTAGTCCTGAAGTTAAGATCTTATATTCGTGTTTTGTTAAATTTTGAAAAACTTGTTTTTTTTTATTGCGTGTCCTCCATTTTTAAAAAAATATGTAATATTTAATTAAAATGTTTAATATATTACATATTTAATTTAATAATTCATTAAATTAACTAGCTGCTGCACACCCCGAAGAGTAAGGAGCACGTCTGATGAAGCCCAACAGGATTTGGGCGAAATATAACGGCCGGACAACGAGCACCGCTGGAGAAAGAAGCCGAGACAAGATCAAGACGATGCCCCAGCGAAGGAGCCTATAGGAGAACATAAATTAACTAAATATTTACAATTATGCTTTTGTTTTTGTAACTAAATTTTATACATAAAAAAAAATTAACTCCGTCGGTGTACAAAGTCACGGATAAAAAATGAAGATGGAAAATTTATTTGCCGTAATTATTGAGTATTTAATTCCCTTGCTTATTATTCATAAAAGAAAGGGCAAATGGTAACTGAAAAAAAAACCTTCTTTTTTTTACTCGTATATATAATATAGCTTTTTTATTACTTATTTTTAAAGAAAGTTATTCAACTGAAAATGATTATTTAAATGCCAAACTAATTCAGCATAAATAAAAATTAATAGTCATTGTAAGCAAAATAAAAATCAAAATAATAAAAGACGAGTTTTACTACGGCGAGGAGATCGCTGAAAGTCGAGGCGCTGTGACCGAGAGTGGGAAAGGAACCGAAGCCGGGTGCTAGTATCCCGTACAGCAGAACACACTCCTTGCGGCGCATTGCGTACGGAAAGGGTTAAACATTCAAATCCTGATTAGACTTTGAAAAGAACTGACACATCTTCATAAAACGTGAATTTATCTTAATTCAAAAATGAGATTAATTGAAATAATATGATTTTTGAATGACTTGAAGATAGATTTTGATTTTTCCCATGTCTTATCAGGTTTGAATGTTTAAATTTCAACAATATCAGTGGTTATATTATGTTAGTTTCAAAATGAAATATTATTTTATTTTCAATTGTAGGGGATCATTAATAATTTACACGTAATATAATAAACAGGGGAATCAAAAAACAAAAATCTGGCTAGACAAAGTTGTTCTAAATTTTATTAGCTTTCATTTTAAAAAAAAAAAAAAAAAAAAAAAAAAAAAAAAAAAAAAAAAAAAAAAAAAAAAAAAAAAAAAAAAAATTGCGTTGAAATCGGTTAAGATTTAGGGGCTATAGCCTTTTTTTAAAACACGAAATGTCCTTTGGCTCCACTGTGCGCCGGCTACGATATAGAGTGACTGGGCGATAATTTCCTTCAGTCTCCGTCATCGCGTCGTTAAGTCAACTATTTTAAATTCAAACATCAATTTTAAAAAAATAATATTTTAAATGTTTATTTAATAAAGATACCTTACCTGACAATTTTAATGCATTTCCAACCTCTTCCAGTAGTTTCTTGGTTATGATAGTATTTTTAAAATCCATATTTCCGCCATTCCACTGGCACGTTCTACTTTGCACTTCCGAAATTAAAAGCTCACATTCGTATCATCCAATTTCCTTTTTCTGCCATGTTCACATTTCTGCCATAGTCAAAAGCTTGAACACAACTGGGAGCGACGAGAAAACTTCGCCCTGTCGCTCATGCCTCTTGTAGCCAGTCCTACTGCACTCCAGCTTCACATTAATGTGAGCGGTACCTCTCTACCGCTTGCCGCTTTCCACTTGCATCGTACCCGAGGCCTACGTCAGTTGCTTTTTGACACAACGCACTAAAACGGCTTGAAGATGCAATATTTCGCTCTCAAGATCAATAGTCAGAATACAGTGCAGTTAAAATTGTAGTGTACTGGAATACGTAATTTCTTACCTTTAATCTTTGACAGACGCTTAATACGCCTCATAACTTCAATATATGGCCTTACAGGACAAAACTTCGCCTAATCGGAATTTTCGCTAATCCGTACAGAGTTCGGTCTCAATAGTTCGGATTACAGTACTTTTACTTCTACTTAATAAACTTATTGATGTTTTGCTCAAATACATTTTTTTTATTAAGAATAAATAAATTTAGGCACTATAATTATAATCTCTCACAATACACACAGGAGCATTAAAATTAATACGCATTGTAAGTTGACAAGTACATCTGGTCTGCTGATCTCATAAAAGACTCCATATCCCATTTTACTTCTCGGCCGACGTCTATTTTATAGGCATCGTATAGAAGCTCGACCTCGTAGTCCGTCAACAAATCCTCAATGCCCATCAACGAGAGAATGCGCCTATAATCTTCTCTTCTGATAGTACCCTTGTTTTTCTTGGTATGCGTCGGAATCAAGGCACCTTTCGCTATTTCCCACTGCCTAAAACCGCGCATCCTCTGCGAAATCTTACGCCAAATTTCATGAAAAGCGTCCATTTCTTTTTTGCTGTAGTTATATTCCCTGTGGAACCTGTTTGAAACATGTGGCAACGGAAATAGTAATGGATTTTTTTCCAAATTTCGCAGGTATTCGGTTTCTTCTATGACACGGAAGAATTCTTTATAATATATCTTATCTTTATCATCTATGTCACAAAATGCATCCATAAGGATGTTATACTCCTTTATAGTCAAAGGGAAGTCAAATGTGTTCACCATGGCGCGTACGAATTGAAGCCTGCTTAACCAAAATCTTTTTAGCGGATCGAATTGTTCAAAGAAATACTCAAACTTAACCTTGTGTTGAATTAATGTATCTTTGATTTTTTCAAGGACTCCCTTTATATCGTCTTTTTCGTTTTCCACAGGCAAATCAGGAATTTTTTCTTCTTTTTGTATTCTTGTTGGTAATTGATTATCCCAGGTTATATTACTTGTAAAGTTTTCGTAATCGTTTTCTCCGAGTACCTTAAGAAATTGAGGATATCTGAAGCCTTTAGAATCAGCAAAAAATTTTAATAAGAGCTCAGC